>NNCF01125798.1:358040-405981 GCA_002313205.1 Laupala kohalensis | reverse complement strand
GAAGGAGCCTCGCACAAGTAAGTGGAAATAATGCCAGACTCAGCTCGGGGCCCCGTGTCCGCCAAACACGTACTTACTAGATGCAAGTCCCCTGTTGATCTAAACATCATTTCATTCAATTTTTATAACCTTTTTAAAAATAAACTAATTTATATTTGGCAACAAAATGATTTCTTAACCTCTTCAATGTTCCATCCACACATTTTTTTTTTTGTTTCTCGTGCTGCAATTCATCTATAATTCAGAATAAATTTCCGTGAGAGATTTTTTAAATATCTTTGTTCGTTTATTCATGAGAACGCATGGGAAAACATAATTGCTTTATTATAATGTGTGCTTTAACTGTACCCACTGAAAAAGACGATGAATATTTTACAAAATTTATGAAAATTACTTAAGTATCTCACCGTTCATAATATTTAATGTTTCATACTGCGTTCTTATAAGAGTTTTGGAATGATTTTGTTCACAAGATCTTTTTCATTCTGAGAAAGATTGCACTTTTTCCAAATATATCTTTCAGGACATTGAATTGTGAGAACCTTTAATACACCCCTCTCCATTAAAATAAACCTTTATAAATCTCCATATAAAACGTAGTATGCAATCAATGTAAGAATATAGCGTTCCTGAGATCGACTTACTCATAAGGAAGTAAATAATAAATCATAAAAGCATTTAACTGCTATAAATTAATTAAATTAAATATCCATGTTGAGGACACTTAGTTATTTCAATGAATTCATATATAATCTTGGTTGGGTTTTCTACAAGAATAAAATTTATCAATAATTCAGTTTAAAAACGTAATATTTATGAAAAGAAAACAACATACAAATACACAAATCTAAATTGTGGGAACAAAAACTTAAATACCTTTGAGATTGCAAAAATGTACTTTGTTTTAGTTTTTTGTTCTTTAATTGCTATTATTCGCAAAATAATTAAAACATGAGTGGAGAGAACACTGCGAAGTGAAATAAATGAAAGAGCGGTAAAACAGCGCTTCACCAGAGATCCACCTCGAGGGAAGAAGAGCCTAGCGTCCTTCCGGGGAGAGCGATGATTGAGATGAAATATTAAAAAGCGTCTGCGTGCAAAAACTAAGTCTCCTCCAAATCCTCCTCCTTCACCGCGTCCAACTCCCGCGCTGCCGCAACTCTTGTCCCTCCGACCGGAAGTAGGAAGGGGGAAGGGAAATTGTTTCGCAGATTCTGGGGATAAAGATCTCCCAGCTTCATCACGCACCTCTTCTCGTGAGGGAGGCTGCAGAGAAAGGGCTGCCAGCTGGAGTGAAGGCTGTTGGGGATCCGTTGGAGGAAGGATAGTGATGAAAGATAGCGTCAAGCGGACAACGGATATTGTTAGCAGTCCATGTCCTAGAATCAATAAGTACATAGAGAGGATGACAATGTTCGTGTTAACAGCGATATGGGTGTACTTAAATCTAAAATTTTAACAAGAATGTAATGAAACTCGGTTTTATCAAATTTAATTTAATGTTACTACTGATAAACCACAGTTAGCCCTAATGAAGAGGTCAGCATAACCTCTGTCTCTTATACACATCTAGATGTGTATAAGAGACAGGTCAAAGTTTACGTTTTCTNATATATATATATATATATATATATATATATATATATATATATATATATATACACACATATACATACTAAATAAAGAGTTGTTCTACTCATTTATGAGAGGATTCTCTCCGTAGTTCTGTGATCTGCGGATGATCGTCTAATTATGAAGACACATAGGTGTTGTAAGATGAATTTATCTACAAGATTCAAGAGACAATCAGAAATTTCTTCACTGTAAACACAATTAAAAGAGGTGAAGTTTCCGGCAGCGTATGGTAATTTTATGATATACTTAGAACGGATAGAAAAATGGATCAAATCGAGCGTATGTGTAGACGAGGCAGGGAATCGGCAGAACACTTTTTGTGGGATTGTATACTATTCGGAAATGATATTGGAATAAAAAGATGATGCTTGCTCTCAACATGAAACTCTTCGAAGTGTTGATAAAGAAGTGGGAAATGCATGACCAATTAGAACAGTTTGCGCAGGAAATCGGTAGTGTATGAGTTGCAATGATATAGATGACGCTACCGACATCTCGTGACAGTGACGGGAACCGTCGAAAGTGAGATTAAGTTACGCAACATGAACGAATGAAATGATAATGGAAGACGAAGATTACTTTNTGTATAAGAGACAGACTTTGGATTGAAACTAATGAACATTTAGTAAGTATATAGACAAAAAAAATTAAAAGAATTAGGGAAAATATTGGGGAAGTGGGGGGACTCACGTTACTGATTCTGCAGAAGGGGGAACAGGAAGCTGTGAAGATTCATAACATGGTCATAAAATGGATGTCAGTCAGACCAACCTATATGGGACTATTAATCGTGCTCAAATTCATTGTGTAAATGTAATGTTAATTTGAAAAAAAACTTGACAGAGTTACATCTTGGGAAATATTTTTTCTTTGATAACAAAGTCACGAACAAATGTTTCAATCGCAAGAAATAAGTTTGTTCCTATTTAAAAATTTTCAAAATTAGTTATTTATGAATTTTAGAACTCCTCTCTCTGGAATTAATTACTTTTCTAACTATTCAAAAATATAAATATTTCATTAGATTGTAACAAATACAGGTCAGCAACCAGATGTCTTATGTGTTCCTATTATCTCTCACATATTTTTCATTAGATGTCTTATCAGTCAGTATCGCCCCATAACTTCTTTTGTTCATAAAATTTTACTATCGAAAATGCAAATGTTTCATTTTTAAATCGCATTTTTAGTAATTGTGGCTATCCACAATTTCAAATTTATTTATCATACCGCATTCACATTCCATAATTTTTGGACAGTTAATAAAACATATCTTCACGCACGAGTAGAATTTTCATTTTTCTTACGATCAGTACTTGTCGAACTGTGTTATATTACTATACCGTCTCCTCGCAACATCTCCGATCCGCCTGCAACATTGATAAGGTACACAAATCGCGCAGCAATGAACCTCACACTAACAATCTCGGTTTCATTCTTTTCATCTCGGAAACTGCGTCCATTTGGAAAGGGAACGAGCGTTCATTGCATTCTAAATGGACGTATTAATAGCGAAGCCGCACTATGCTTGCAACGCACGTCCTCATGTAACCACAACCGCGCGCCGTTTATGCCAACTGCAACTACTGCATGCTAATTGGGGCAATACGTTATGAAGTGGAACACTGTCACACTTGAAAACAACCAACAACTTCAGCAAACAAGTGCCACCGTGCTGTCATTGCGGGATATAGGCCCGCGAACTCCGGAAGTCGGAGACCGTCTGGGAGGACTCGGGAATTATAAAATGTAATGGGAAGAAGCGTGTGACGGAACTCAGGATAAGGAGACATCCTCAAAGTAGAAAGCTAGTCTTTGGCCAAACTTAAGAATATGGTCCCACAAGGGTTCGAAAAAATAATTTATGTCATAATACTACAAATATTATTGCGGTTCCGAAAATATAAGCCGTATTCTTTGTTACAAACGAATAGCCATTCGATGCAACATAAGAGAGAATATGGGGGGGGGGGGGGGACACTTGTATGTTTCAACAAGCATCAAAGATTAAGGAAAGGCGGATTCTTCTAAGCACGTATCAGATTAACAAAAACAAACATTTATTACATTTAAATAAATACATCAATCTTCCTTAAAGCTAAGTAAACAGAATTACGACAATACAAGATTGTTATTAGTTGTTGTGAGCAACTAATTCTCTGAAAATATCAAATCTTTCAAAGTTACATAAATACATCACTACCTTTAAATACAAAACGAGTTTTCGTTTGTAGAAGTATATACCCATTAAACCCATTCCCAAAATTTAAAGCAGAACTACGTTAATGGAATGGATACAAGGTTGAAGCACAGCCGATGCTGGTCTATGAAAAAAAAAAAAAACCCATTTGAACTCAAGTTTTTGAGTTTTTGTCCCTCGTTACAAACTTTAAATATATATAATAATACCTGCAAATTAATCATCAATTGAAAATATTGGTTAAGAACCATATAAGTAAACTGCAGGATTTACAACTGTATAGAATTGAGAACACGCTCAAAATCCAATACAGAACTCATTTTCATGAACATTAATACTTAAGATTTAGTGATTGTGATGTTTAATAGAGCTGACTCAAAGAGTTGTCAGCAATCGTATGCGTTCCTTCCTTGCCATGGTTACAGGTATCCATGGTCTTACATAAAGGTTGTAGTTTCCATGTCGCAGCTGTGACTGGCTTACGGAGAGCAGCCGACGGCAGAAGCGTTAATGATTGAAGGTGAACCGAAACTTAGAGAGTGGTATGAACAAATACGTTCAACATTTTGACGATTACTTCAAGGCACGTTGCCATGAATATAGTTACGCAGCAGTAGAGTAACTTTATAAGTTACTTTTCCAAAAAACATATTTCGAAGTGTTGATACACCAAGTGGCATCGTGCAACTCTGGTTCAGTATCTCGGCGATTGCGAAGAGCAGATGGACGATGAGAGCGACAGCATGTCACTTGAATTGTATGCTGCCGTAGCAGAGTAACGTCGTGTCCCTTGTAGTGAAGACTGTGCTTGCTGTGGGTTGAACGTTGCTCTATATATAGTGAAAGCACAGAGTATCTATATTGAGCACGTTCAAAAATGATGTATCGATCTTTTTCACGGAACTTAGAATTCACACGGAACTTCCAACTTCCAAAGAATGTTTATATGCAAAGAATGTTTATATGCAAAGAATGTTTATATGGAAAGAATGTTTATATGCAAAGAATGTTTATATGCAAAGAATGTTTATATGCAAAGAATGTTTATATGCAAAGTATGTTTATATGCAAAGTATGTTTATATGCAAAGAATGTTTATGTATTCATAGAGTAATTATATACTCATGAAGTAATTAAGTACTCAAAAAGTACCAATATCTTGAAGATTCGTAATGCACGTACGTACACTACTGATAACAAAAAAGGGCCCATTTATTTTTCTAAGTCCCACGCTCTGACCAGTTTTGGATCTGTTAAGTTTGCAACGCGTCTCTCCTCCTGCTTCCCCTCGACAGGGGAAGTTTCGTTCGACCAATCGTAGGTCTATTTGAAACGGCTCCCATATTTGGAAGACTAATAGTACCGCTGGTAAATCGTAACGAGATAAAATGTTTCATTACACCGCTATTAAAGAAATATTTTGTATTTTTTTATTATACACATTTTGGACTTCTATAACAAAAATATTCTGTATATTCTTGACTTCAATAAACTTTACCATTCTCTATATTTAAACGACGTCTCGAGATTCGTTGTCTCGCAAGGACTGTGATAAAATATAGTTTTTAACAGAATTTGAATATAACTGCAAGATATCGTATGGAATTGGTATAATTCGAATCACAAATTACTTATAAATATTCCTATAATTTCTTATATTTATACAGTGAAGTAAAGAAATCAAATCTCATTGCCTACAAGTGATGTGTATTGTCGAAAGTAATTTCACATAATTTGCGATTCTCTTAAGTTTTTCATATATGTGAAAAGGAATTAAATAAATATAGAAAACGTTTGTCTAAAATATGAACTAATAACACAAAAGTTTAATTCTAGAGTTATAAATAATATAAAACTACTTAAGGAACAAATTTGTAAGTTACATAAGTAAATGGAAATATGAAATATTTTTTGATGTAGTTTTGGAGTAAATTTGTTTTTGTGACTTCTCTTTTTATTATCTTATTCATTTGGAGTACAGTATTTAGTTTAGAAAAAGTTGTATGCATTCATTGGTTTTAAACTAACAGTATTCGTATTTGTTGTCATGCTAAGTTTTGATGTACGGAGGATGAAATCTTCATGTCTTTGTTACAATTTGACAGTTTTTGACACGATAGAATGAACAAGATAATTAATTATTATTATTTGGTGATAACAATAACCTTTAAAAGATATGCCAAATGTATTTTTTTTCAAAGAATTATTGTGTGTAAAAATTATATAATTATTCCGAGAGAATAAGGAAAATAGAATATTAATTTTCTACTCGGGCACAGTGGCACAGTGGTTAAGCAACTGCCCACTAGGAAGAAAGTATGTAGAGATCTTGCCGAGTTCTAATCCACTTAGCTTTGCATATATATTTTTTCGTTTCAAACTGCTATCTATAAGACTAAACATCTTCTACACAAAATATTTAACGCTGATCAAGTTAGGGATTTCTTTTTTTATTTTTATTTTTTGAGCCCTTAAAAGGGCTGTATTGGTCACTCAATAACGAGTCCAATACCCCTCACATGGCAGTAGAATAGTTCACAAGTGTTACTGCCCTCAGTCCGTGAGAGAAAGATTCCCCATCCCCAGAGAAACACGAGGTTATCAGATCAGATAAGATATTGGAAACATTACTACTTAGAGACACAGTTAAAAGAATTTATTTCCACAAGGTACACTAAATAATGATATTATGCAGAATTATTAAAATAATTCTGAGGATGATGTCAATTTAATTTCAAAGTATAATTTCACTTTGTTATTACAAATATTACAAAGTTCTGGTATCAAATAAAATAATTTTATTTGTAATTGCACTCTCAATTCAATTAATTATATTATTTATAAATCTATTATTTCTTAATCCCCGCGGTGTTTCAACAGGCAATTCAAGAAAAAAGAATGTCATTCATTGTCAAACTGACTAAAACTCGCAGACTTGAGTGGCTATTTATTTGTTCGAATTTTTCAACAGACATTTTACCACCTCCAGCAAAAGTGTAATTGGCTGAGAACAGTGAAGCACTGTTATGACTGTTCTGTCACCACAAAGTGGATTCGAATCCCAGTGACACTTGTGAAGTGATTTTTGAAAATGGTTGATACCACAATTCAGTTCGTAATATCTGTTTGGGAGCTGTTATGAACGAAACTTTTTTTTGTGGGGCTTTAGGGCTCGCCAACCTTAATTCATGCTCTCACATTGCTTAGGAAAATCTTAAAACATACGCTGCGCAACTGTCAATTCAGCAACGTAACATTACAACATACATGACAACGAGGCATGGCACTTTACGACAAAGACCACAGGACAAAGGTTCTATAAAATAATTTATATTCATGTTTTCTTTAAGTTTCAATATTTTAGTTTCTTCATGTGTAAATGAAAGTGTTCAATGATATATTTTACGAGGAATTTAGAAAAGTTCTTCAAAATTTCAATAAACATGTGCAAAAAAATTTTATATTGAATTTAAAAGCAAATAATTTATATTTAAAGAAAAAAATGATACTAAAAGAAATTCACGAGTTAATAATTATTCCCCAAGTGTTAAAACTTTATTTTAATAAAAATATTGAGTAGGAAACGGGTCTAATATATATCCAAACATATTTTCAATAAATATTTATTCATATTGCATCTAGATTTACAACATTATACATTTAGAGAACAATATTTACTAAAAAAAGGTACATGCTCTATTAATTTAAACTAACAGTTTTCGTAGCAATAAAATAGCAATCGCATCGTCCAATTTTACTAAGCTCCATAAACTCAAATTCCCCCTCTACAGAGTAACACGAGGCCGTCTGATCAGATAAGGTACTTCAAACCTTTCTTCTTATAGTCGTGGATGAAAGAAATAATTTCAACCAGGAATACCTAGAATTTGCGCAGGTGATTTAAACTTTCGCTTTACTTGAACGCAAAGGCTACTTCATTTGAAGGTCAAAGTATACTTTTGAAAAATATTCAAAAACTGTTCCAACTATTTTATTTTTCTTAAATATACTGTTTTCATAGTGTAATTAGTATATGTTTAATCCGCATTATCGGTATCGGTTTTTCGATATCTCATCTGGATATTTTTCTACGGCGTTGGACCATACAGTTAAGTTTTTTTTCATCCATTAGATCTTCATAGTTTTATAACATAGAAGAAACACACCCTCATATGAAGTATATATGAATAAAAGATCGTATCAACTTGATCTAATGAAATGAAAAAAAATTGTTTAGTTTTCACCTTTCCCAGATAATATTATAAACTTTGCTATTATTATTAAGCATTATGAAATAGGAAGCTAAATACGTGTAAATCAATTTTTCCTCGGTTTATTGCCTATGTCGATTAGTACACGCAATCCAATATTTATATACCAGGTTCTCAAATTATAAATGAGTTTAATGGTTAAAGGTTAAAAATCAATGCATTACTAGTCGTAAAAGCTTAATTTTCCCTTTGGATTTCTTCGGGCTAATTTGATAGTTGAAATTACAAAGAGAATTATTCTAATTGATAGGTTAATGTTTACGTGATATAATGCTGTGTATTCAGTATATTGTGCTAATAAAACGCAGAGGAATAGAACACTATTTTAAAATTTTAGTGATTAATCTTGACTGGAATATAAATAATATATAGGACTCATTAAGTGACTTTGTATATTCCTCTTCATTAAATTATTGGCTGATAATTTTTCTATTCATGAAACAATTCACTCCCTATCAACAAACTTGCAAACACTAAACATACTTTCGTAATGACACTAGAGGATCTATGCATTGGTCTAATGTAATGTGCAAGATTATATTATATTTTTGTTGTTCTCGATTGGTCCCCTCGTTTTGAAGCTTTTATGCAGCGAGATAGCGATCACGGATGTGGCAACATTGAAATATACAACAACTATGTTTTCTGGAGATGAGTCAACACTAAATCACTTTTCCATCCTTAAAGCTCTCTTCTAGGTCATTTTAATCAAAATATATCTACTATTCTTCTCCTTAAAATACATATCATTATTAAACGTGTAAATTATAGGTGTTGTAAGATATTGATAACTTATTAAAACATTATTACAAATTTATTCGTACGTATCACCGTAAAATTAAGTTTAAATGGGGCAACATAAGATAATGGACAAAGTAAAAATGGTCATCAGAGAGAAAGGATATCATTCCAGAGAAGAAGAAAACCAGAATAAACTTTATTCTAGAGAATAAAGAAGACACAGAAGATCTACANAGAGAAGAAGAAAACCAGAATAAACTTTATTCTAGAGAATAAAGAAGACACAGAAGATCTACATTCGCGACATTGCTTCTATTCACCGCAGCCCATTCTGGAAATTGCGACAGACTGCGTGAGCACGGCGTGAAGGGGAATGACGGTAAAAAGTTCAGAAGAATATCAATATAGATATGACAATACTAAATGCCACAGTAATTCTTGTCGAGAACGTTTAAAGTATATTTAAAGCCCTCGAGAAGCAGAGTACGACTTTGAAATTGTAATTTAGTGTAAGTGCTGAACATACTCCGAGAAGTAATTGCTAAGAAAATCTTTGAATTACTTTCTCCTTCGGATAAAAAATTTGAAATCTGACTGCGAGAAGTGGTGGTTCTATGGGGGAGGCTCAGGGAGCCATTCCCCCCTCCCCCATTGGATCTTAAGTATTAAAATTGAAGAAGATGAAATTGGCTTTGATAAATGGCATACTTTGTAAAACTGTTACCAGATTAATAATTGTTACTAGTTATAACTGTTCTTATAATTAAAAATATATTTTTTATTGTTGTTAATAATACCATATTAATAAAATTAATTATACCATGCTAATAACGATAATAAATAGTTTTTAGTATTAATAATAACAGATTGTTAATTGATATTTATTTATTTTATGCATTTTACTTAAAGGTAATATTTATAAAATTTTTGTTGAAAAACCATAATTTTGAAACAAAAATGCTCCAAGGTTAGCCTCCCTCCTTGATTACGTCTAGATACTCCACTGACTGCGAGTACACCATTATGAAGAGCTTTAGACTTTCTTTTATTAAAGATATTTTGTTTTTGGGAAACTAACTGATTACCCGTTGTTGCCCGGGATTTTTCTTAGACTTATCTTATTTTACTCAGGAAAGAAATCAATACTTTTACTTCCTGGTTTCTAAGAACATGTACAGAGTTAAATGCCCTCTCAGGGAATACCATATTAAAGTAGCACAGTCCGTTTGTATGGAGAGGGTTTGCGTGGGTCAATGTAGTTGAGGGCTATGCCGACGGTAGCACACCTAGTGGCAGGGTCTCCCAAGCCGGACAGGCCTCAACAGAGGCTAGAGACGAAGTTTAATCCATTAAGACCTTTCTTTCATAACCCATCCTTTTATCCCTAACTTACCCTAACCCAACCCTAAGGTGTAAGGCGATCCGTGCCGATGGGGTGCATAGAACATGGGAAATGTGTCGCAAACGCAGCCCTGGGATACCTGGCGACCTCCCTTGTATATTAGCCTTACCTGCGCATGCGGTGCTCAGCCTAGGTGGTCAATAGACTTCCCTAGATTCTCGTGGGAATCTTAAGGATTCTGCCAATAATAACTATTCAATAAACCGGAGAGTGTCTGGGGCCTTCGAGGGTAATAATAGAAAGACGAATGAGGGGGCCTTCTCTTAGGTCCAATCCGACTCAACCTCTTCAACGATGATGGGGATCATGGTCGATGTGGGCAACATCAACCTGAAGAAGAGGAACCGCTCTGGCGCAGAGAAAAAAGGCGGAGGAGGGCAGCAGCGGCTTGAGGTGAGGCTCCCCAGGGGCCTAACCCTGGGACCCCGGGGCCTCGAGAGGACACTCTGGGCCCAGGAGTAATGATCCCATTACGGGGACGGACTCCGGTTCTCGGAGATCCGAGAAGGAAGACAAGGGTGACAACGGCTCCTTTAGGGGACGACGCCTGAGGAGGTGAAGCAGACCACCAAGTGGCAGAAGGTGGTCTATGCCAGAATCGTCGTGAAGGGGATCAGGGTGGCTATCGTGCTTGAGGAGTACCCTGCACTGGACCCGGTCCACAGACCGAGCGTAAGCTTGGAAATGAGTCTGGGCATAAGTCCGCAGAGGAGGCTGGATGTAAGCGCGGCAAAGAAACTGGGCCGAAACCTAGCCCGGAATCCAGAGCGGTGTCACCAGCGCAACCTGAGGGGGGGAGACGGTGCCGGCAAGAGAACCGTCGAGCCTGCCGGCGGACTCAGGAGCACCTGGGGGTGGAGGAATGCAACCGCAGGCGTAGTCGAGCGGTTTGCAGGGACAGGACTGGAGTGAAAGTAAGTTTATCTTTTATCCAAATAAACTTGCAACACTGTATTGCGGTCTTTAGAGTACATGTAAGAAGTATAGACAGAGGTGGGTTTACTGTCACCTTGATACAGGAACCATGGTTCAGGCAGAGCCATATCATGGGACTGAGATGTAAGGGATACACATTGTTCTGCGCTGGAGCAAGTGTCCAACAGAGCATTTGTTCTAATCAAAGGCATGGACACTTGGGCAATACTAGGATCTGTTACTAGGGACCTGGTAGCTGTACGAGTGAGATATGAAGAGGCACAGCAGGATTAAGATCTTGTTGTTTGCTCAGCTTACGATCTTGGTGAACCTGACTCCCCACCTCCGGAGGAGTTCAGAAACCTTGTTGTATTTTGTAAGAAACAGGGACTCAACCTGATGGTGGGCTGTGACGCCAATGGCCACAACGGCATTTTGGGGTGTACAAACATCAATCGACGGGGTGAGGATTTGATCGAATACTTGTGTTCAACTGACTTAGAGATCATGAATATAGGAGACATCCCGACCTTCAGCAATCGAAGGAGTGATAAAGTTATAGACCTAATCCTGGGTTCCGTAAGTATCATGGACGATTTCATGGATTGGAGAGTTCCCAGGGAACCCTCCCTGTCAGACCACAGATACATCGTGTTTAACATAAAGGGCTCGTTCAAGAGTGAATCTTATAGAAATCCCAGACTGGGATTCTATACTGGGTCCCGTTCAGGGAGGACTTGAGGAGGGGACTCGAGAATGGTCTTTTGTACAGGTATACCAATAAAGGAGGGTTGGAGCTGGGGGTTACTTATGTGACTCATACTCAAGTTACTTGTTATGAGATGAATTGCCCAGTCGTGGAGAGGAAAAGTCAACAGTGAGCTTTAGATGGAACAGCTACCTGGAATACCTTAGGAGGAGGATCCAAAGGCATTGGAATAGACACAGGACCCTAAGAGATCAGGTAAGTAGGGAAGGCTTTCAGAAGTCCCAGAGGGAATACAAGGTGGAAGTCAGAAAGCTTTCCAGGAAATCCTGAGGAAGTTCTGCTATGATATTCAGAACCAGGATGAAGCAGCTACAATCATAGAATACCTACTAAGGACAGTAAGGCCAGTTTCTGCACTTTGGAGACTCCCTTCCGAGAATTTACATCAACTGAGGGGGAAACGAGTTTTGAATCGTTGATTTGGATAGGAAGTACTTGATATGAAGGGAATTTGAAGGGACTCCTTTGTCAATCGACATTTGTAATGAACTCATACGGTTTGCAAGTTAAATGTCAATAGTTCAATTGACAAAAAAAGTAATTTTTTCTTAAACTGATCGAAATCAACCATTCAAAACACATTGAATGGGATGCCTATTTCTGTTATCGATGGAGACGTAGAGACTTTCAACAAATATTATACTGTCTGAATAAACATACATTTGGAAGAGAGAAATAAAGCTCTACTGTAACTCTACTGTCGCTACGTCGCTGGTTCGATTCCCGATGACATTTGCGCACTGATTTTTGAAAATGGTTTATGCCGCAAATGAGCTCGTAATGTCTGTTTGGGAGATGTAATGAACGAAACCTTAATTCATGCTCTCACACTGCTTAGGAAAATCTTAAAACATACGCTAAGCAATTGGCAATGCGGCAACGTCGCATTACAATATATCGGGCAATGTATGGAACACCGTCGAAGTTCAATCTGCATTGAGCTGATACGTTTCCTAAGTATACGAGTCTAATTATTCCTTATTTCAATAGTTCAACGTTTCTATTAAATAATTTCTACACATGATCGCTTAAGTTATTTTTAGTTTATTCATTTGTGAATGAAAATATTCAATAATAAATTTCACGAGGTATATTTTAAAGTTTTCGTAATTTCAATTAACCCATGCAGATATTATTCAATATTAAATTAAAAAGCAATCAATTCTACAAATATTTAAAGAAAATAATACAAAAAGCAAATCAAGAGTTTCTAATTCTGACTGAAAAGTAAGTGTGATATGTTGATACACCATAGCATTGTTTACTACGGTCACCACAATATGAGAAGTTGGATTTATGTAAAAGTATACTTGATTGTAATAAAAATATTGAATAGGAAATGGATATGCCTTATGTTGTCTAATTTATATTCAAACAATATTTTTAAACAAAATACATTCATATAGCATCTAGATTTATCATATTATACATTTGGAGCATAATATTTAATAAAGAAAAAAGTTATATGCACTTATTGAATTGAACTAACAGTATTCGTAGCAATGAAATAGCATTCATATTTGTATGACTTGCCAATACAAATACAGAGGATGAAAAACTACACGTCTTTATTACACTTGGATAGTTTTAGACACGGTAAAATGAACAACAAAATTAATAATAGCCATATTACTCTAATGATAATTAATAACCGTTAAAGGACGGGTCAAATATACTTTTATTTTAAAAACAATGATTTTCGTATAATTCAAAAGATCTTAAAATTTAATCGCATGGAATGAAGAAGAAAGAACGACAGGTTTTACACAGGCTGTTTGGCACATTGCTAAAGTGCTCGCTAAATGGAAAGTGTAAAAAGAATTTACCTGGTTCAAATACACTTATCTTTGTTTTGTTTCTATCTTTCAAACTTTAGCTTAAAAGACTAAACATCTTCTACGCAAAATATTCAACGCTCACTAAGTTGTGGGTTTGTTTGTTTATATTATTTGAACCCTTAAAAGGGCTGTTATGGTCACTAAATAACGAGTCCATTACCCGTTACAGTCTATCAAGTCTTGCAACCGTCTAGGGATTGAGTTAACTAAGGTTGACGCATACGTCATGCTGTTGGCAACTTCCTCCCACGCTTCACATACAACATTCCAGAGCGCATCAGTGGTTCTGGGAGGTAGATCAAGCCAATTTTCGGCCATGACACGCTTCGTCTCCGAACACACGTTTTTGATTGCGTTGAAGTCAGGGGCATGCGAGGGCCAGTGGAAAATTTCCACTTCCTCCTGCTCTGCAATCCATTCCTGCACCAAACGAGACATGTGGACAGATGAATTATCATGCTGAAAAAATAGTTATTCAGCACGATGCAATTGCCGCACCGAAGGGATCATAATATCTCGCAAGATATGGAGATACTGATGCCCATTAAGACGACCTTGTATTCTGTGAAAAACGCCTAAACCGCGAGAACTTATCCAGCCCCAGCACGCCATAGATACGCGTCCAGATCGTGCACTCTCTCTCACATACTCAGGACAATGGCGGGTTCAACGAGGTCGATATACACGTACAGGTCCGTCATTTGCAGAGGGAAAAACACTCTAATCTGAGAAAATCACGTTTTCCCAAATTACTATTAATGTTTTCCTCGGCAAATGCTAACCTATACATTCTATGTTCCTCGGAAAGCGCCTCCTTTGTCGCTGCCCTCCTAGGTCTCAGTCCATTATCTCTCAGACGGTTTCTAACAGTTCTCACGCAACCGGGAAAATTAGATAGGTGCCTTAACTGTGCTGAAGAGCGGAAAGGGTTCTCCTTAGCCTGGTTTACCAAAACGGCGTCCTGGGCTTCGGTAGACACTCGCCACAATCCAGTACCAGCACGCCTTCCAACCTCCTCAGTTTCACGATATTGTTGAACTACTTGCAAGCAGTTCTCCGACTTACTCCATATTGCCTTTCAGATGCCGAGGCAATGAAATTGGCACTTTCTACCAATGCAATCACCTATTCCCTTACGGAGTGCTAGTGATGAGACATGGCAGTAGAATACTTCGCAAGATTCACTTTGCTAAGCTCGTATAAGTCAAGTTCACCCTCCAGAGAGAAACTCGACGTCTTCTGATCAGATAAGATAAGGTATTGCAAAAGTTTATATTTAGAGTCGTAGATGAAAGAAATAATTTCAAAAAATACTACACAAAGAAAAATTGCAGAATTTTGTACATAGTTCTATGGATTAACGAAATTTTGTTTACAAAGAATATTTTTATATAATGAATCTAATAATTCCTGAGTGTAAAATGAACTAATTTGAAGAGTATTGCCCTCCCAACTGCATGGGAGACGTGGCTCAGGAGAACGAAGCCTTACCACGAATGACACGATCTATAAGCCACTCGTTCAAAACCAGGAGATATACGAGAAAAGATTTTTGAAAGCGAATTCAATTATAAATCAGTTGAGAATGTCTGTATGAGAGGTGAAATAAACGATATCTTCATGAAAGCTCTCACGATGCTGAGAAAACCTAAATGTGTCATCGCGTCATGCATAACGCGTCATAGCACCAACTTTGTTGGCATCTAAGCAGATAACAAGCTTCCGCAGTTCATTTCCGTATCATCTGATATATTCGAACGTCTTCGCATTACTTTTATTTTTGTTTAACGCGTTGAAAAATAGAAACATACAATGCGTAGAAAATCGAAATTGGGTACCGTTTTATAAGAAATTAATTTTTTAATATAACCTTGCTACCTCAAGTATTAAGTTTGTTTTATTCAATAGACTCGCAACTGTACTTTATTCACACTTTGTAATGTGGCTCTTCCAATTCCCACTTCAGAAACACTTAAATTTGATATTGCTGATTTTGCAATAGAGACATGTATTAGACGCCATGTGTGCCTTTGAATGAAACCTACAAGGACAACCAATCCTATCATTTGCTAATATCAAACTAATTATAATTTAAAAAGTGTATTTTAACATTCTGACTGAAAATCAATAAGGTATATGGTTTAAAGTTGGATCTAATATTGAGAGTGTTGAAACACAATATTTATAAACGAATGTAACAAATGACTGGTAGTAAATTTTGCATTGCGATCTCTCTCCATAATTATGTTTGTCTTCTCGGTCGATGCATTCTAAAGTGATGTAATTTCAGGTTATAGAATATGAAATCCTACTAAATTAAATGACGAAAGTTTCATCTTCGGTGACCTGCATAAATCCAGCAAAAAAACTCTGAAATTGAAATAAAAGTAATTTGGTTTTTTAATTGTGTTTACTCAGATCAAACCTACATTTAGTAACATTATTGAGAACAGGGTTTTATAAGTTAAATGCGTCTAAATATTGTGTTTGAATTAATACCTCCTATGGATATATTTATGTATGATCAGTGCTTTCAATTTGTGAGAGAGTTTTTATATAAGTTTTTTTCATTCTTGTTCGTTCGTAATCTAATATTTCTGTTACATGTGTTGCTATTAAACAATAAGTGCAAATAATATAAAATCTTCGAAAAACACATTGATCTACAACAAACAACACATCTTAATTGATGCGAATATGCTTTTATTTATTTTTGCCAAGGGCACCTTTGGGACATACGAGGAGACAGTTTGACTTGACTACAGATAATTCTCAAGATATAAGTTTAAATCTAAATATTTCGTACACGTACAGCTCGACTAGCAAATTTATGTGACTGAATTCTTACAATGTGCTCCAGATTGTATTGTGGAACAATAGCGATTTTTCTGCATTATTCATCTTTCAGTTACACAATACTATAATTTTCAATATTCCATTCCAAGGCATGTCGTATTGAGACCACATAATTGGAATTGATTGAATTTCAAGGAGAAATTAAGCTTTTTGTCTTCATACGTATTACTTGCTATAAATACTTTGAAATGTACATGACTAAAAACTAAAAATATATTCCACTAATAATGATAAAATTCAACATTTATCTCGGTGAGTTTCATTACAAATCTCTTCGTGGTTTCTGCTCTACCATTAGACCACCAAATATAAAAGCTTATTTAATTCTACGTTCTATTTGTTAAACAAAAGTGACGTGTCATTCGCGTCTTCGTGGTCTGTTTGGTATGAACACTTCTGCGATATAAATTTCTATTTTAAAAGGCAGCAAAAGGTAGAACACCATTTAAATACCCCACAAAAGTCACATAAATATTCCAATGAAAAACCTTATTCGTATAATTTCATATTTTTGTTCAACGCCTTCTGAAAATACGAAATTCTCTATTGTTTTGATGGTAAAAAATTATGTTAATTAGAGGAGATTTCTAGATTTAAAATAAGTTCTTAAAATATGACCCTGAATCTGTAATGCTGAGACCAACTAGTTACAATAACTTCATATTTAAATGTGTATGTATCTTGTCCACTGCGTCGCTGCTAATTTAATTTACTGTAAATATTATGCTTAATGTTTCATTAATACGTACGTCTTCAAAAATATACGTATCCATGGTGGTTCGTAAAAAGTGATATACTCGTAAAGAAGTAACTTAGTCAACCTGTATGAATAAAACTCAATTTCATTTGAATATCCTTATAAAAGTGATTTGTGTTTTTGTCATATTTATTGATATCTAAAAAAATGTTTTTTGTAATATTATTTTCTGATCATGTTGTTTTACGTTGCACTATTTCAGGCAAAGGGTTATATTTGGGATCAATATATTTCTAGTAAATGTAATTTATTTATTCTTTATTAATATCGCTAGTAAATGTAATTTATTTATTCTTTATTAATATCGCTAGTAAATGTAATTTATTTATTCTTTATTAATATCGCCGTTAGTGTTATTCATTCATATTTTATACAATTGTTTTCTATAATTCTTGAATTCAGATTCACATATAACAATAGTATAAAAGAATAGCAAATTATGTGAAATCACGATAAACAATACACATCACTTCGTGTCAATGAGTTTTGAGTTATTTACACCACTGTATAAAGTTCAGAAATTATAGGAATATTAATATGTAATTCCTGATTCGAATTTTAAAAAAAGTCCACACGATATCTTACTATTATATCCAAATTATATGTTTATGTCACGGGGCTGACATTACGCAAAGGTTTATAATATTACTCAAAGCTGACATTACGCAAGAATTTTATAATATATTTCCAGGGCGGATCTTTAAATCGATAGTTTAAATAGTTAGTGTCATTTTAATCGTGTCTCGCCAGACGGATCTCCATGGCGTTAGACGCGAGAGATAAGAACCTTTTCCTGTTTGTCCCGTCNATATATTTCCAGGGCGGATCTTTAAATCGATAGTTTAAATAGTTAGTGTCATTTTAATCGTGACTCGCCAGTCGGATCTCCGTGGCATCAGTCGCGAGAGATAAGAACCTTTTCCTGTTTGTCCCGTCTCTATGGTGAGGTTCCCAGAGAACCTATTTTTCTCTATGGTCAAGTCCGAGGTGACACACGATCGTATGACTCGCCACGCCACTGTACTCTGTCACCACCCTCCATGTGACATTCCTCCCTCTTTCTTCCTAATTGCATTTAAATGCATAAGACAACGCCTTACCATCTCCACAAATTATCGTAGAGCCGTGTGCAACGACTCCCTTCCCAATGACTTCTCCTACCATGAAGAGCTCCTCAATACATTCAAATATCCACATGGAATTCCCCACCCCTACCAGGGCAGTTTCCAGGGTACGTGGCGCTTTCGGGAAGTTACAAACCAATCCCCCCGCACACCCCTCACGGTTACTTAAACTGGTGACCGCCCATCCGAGCTCCTTCTCTTCTGCTTCTTGATCATCATCTCTTCTATGGGGAACTCGCTGGAGACGATGTGACGTGCCCGAGACTGGGTGTGTCGGCGACGGGACGCAAGAAGCGTCCTGCGCGGCTTCACGGGGCGCAGCCGACAACAGTTCTGATGACGGTCTGTATTGACGATAATTGGAAGCATATGGAACATTCTAAATGGACCTTGACGTCCATACGAGTCTTTAGAACATGTTAATACAATATATTGATCTCTCGCTCCGATAAGGGCATTTAACATAACTATGTAATCACTTGCTTATGGGAGCATCATTATAACTTTTTAATTATAAGCTCTCTTCGAGCTTATGTGCAAATTCAATTATTAAACCTTTGTTATAGTTTATATGTGTCAATGTTTTATTAACCAAACGCCAAAAACCTGAATAGAGAATTACTCTAACTATTGCCAAGCGAGTATTCTAATTATTTCCTCTGGGGTCTATCCTCTCCCGACGTTGGGACAAAGACAACGCTAAATATATACTTAGCAACGACATACGCGACATTATATATTATTGTTATATAGCTAAGTACCAACGCGACAATAAAAACAATAATTTTTAACAGTAAGAAGCAAATCATTTTACGGAGAAGTATAATTTGTTTTATATTCCCTAGGACGGAGTTGTGAGACAACTTGAAATGTCATTTTAATATAGAGAATAATAACCAGTATATTCACCAGTACTAGTCTTCTATTGGTCTGCCAAATATGGAAGTAGTTTCAAGTTTGCCTACGATAAGTCGAACAAAGGTCGTCCCCGTCGCAGGAGAGTGGCGTTGCAAATCTAACAAATCCAAACTGCTAAGAGCGCGGGACTTAGAATGTTTTTGTGGGCCCTTTTAAGTTTCCAGTACTGTTCGAATGAGCGTGTTTCGGTAAGTAGTTCTCTTTGTAAGCGAAAATGTGTTTGTGTATGTATGTGATTATACACACATATGAGTCTCATGTAAATAATTAATTTCTGAATTCTAATTTCTTTCTCGTTGTAACCATGTGTAGTAATTTTCTAAGCATTTTATTCCCTTGGTGTGTCTATTTTATAGATACTTTTTATAGATATTAATGATTTTTTTAAACCTCGTATTATTAAATTATGTATGTATTCATTTCTATCTGCCACCGAGCGTTGCTCACTAGCAGACTAATAAATAGTAATAATAATAATTATTATTATTATAAGAGCCATGAGTACTTTTATATTATTGTCCCGTCCTCTCCTAACTCTCCGTGTCTGCCGTCCTCCCACGAAATCGAATCCAAATACGAGTGATCCTTCCTTCCATTTGAAGCACTAAGCTTTGAGCAGCAGGAGATGCTTGTGCTGCCACCGTGCGATAGCGTTGTGACTACGTTAAGCCTCTTTGGATTATACGCAGAAGACGCTGCCCACTGGACTTCCTTCCATTGACGTTCTTTATCTTGTATGTTATACCTAAATTATTCCTTTTTAACTTTCTCATATACGTAGTATATAGAAATTTTTGTAATTGTGAAAAAAAGCCAAAGCGAGATTTCAACGAAAATATCCGTGTCGGCGGTCCCTGATTTTGAAAAAGTGGATTTTGGCATAACGTCCGTCCGTCAGTCTGTGTGCAGCGATTCTGAGTAAATGGATGAATATATTTAATTCGTATTTCGTATTTACGGTAGAATTTACTTGTCGATGCAAGTGCTCTATTTCCTTTTTTACTTTAAAACCAAGAGTACTTCACATAAAGATCAAGTACATTTTTGAATATTTTTCAAAAACTAGTCCAACGATTTTGCTTAAATTTTCTGCACTTAAAGTACAATTATTATGCATTACATTCACATTAGCGGTATTTCGCTTGAAAGTTTGGTATAGACGCAGTACAATAATTTCTGTCTGTTACAATTACACAATAGTTTACAGTTTCAAGATGCTTGAATAGTATTTAGAAGTGTAAATGGACCAAGCAGATGAAATATACACTTTTAGTAAACTGAAATGAAATATATGATATTGATAAAATACATAGGAGGACAGCAAACGCACTGCTGATACGAAAATACATCAATTTCTGTCTACAACGAAATTACATTTACATAACACTTTTACGATATTTATAAGACTGATATGTCGCTATATGTTTTAAAATAATATTCTGTAAATTTATTTCACTTTCAAATTTTACATAAAATACAGTAATAAGTTCATCTAGCGACTTTGAACATGAATAGAGCACCAGAAGACGAACAAAATATAGCAGACCGCGCCAGAAATGACCCTTTCACCATTGAATTTTTTCTCACTATATGCTGCAGACGGAGAAACGTATATGAGAAAGTACGTGCGATGCTTTTGCACCATTACTTTTCTTTCAGTTTGTTTGTTAACTGTATAACTAGTGAAATAATTAGTTTTTCTCACCCATGTTCATTGCATAGTTATGAAATATAGTCTGCGTGTTTCGTATTAGTTTCATAGACAAACCGCATCGGACTATTTTTTTCTGTACTTCAATTGTTGAGCTCTGAAGACGGTTTTGCTTTATTATTGAAACTTAAATTATTCATCTATAGTATAGTAGACTACAGTTGAAAGTCATTGTTAGTTGAATATTATATAGGATTGTTTATTTTTGTTCTACTAGTGAGTTATTACTTTTTCATGAACTGTAAATGCTTAGCGTGTTGTTGAACGCAATGCTTAGAGCAGAATTTAGTTTACTTTTTAATTTTTAAGATATTTCAACTCGGATAATAGAGGAGTTAACAATAATAACTCGGCAAGTGTTACGATTTTTATACAAGAAGGAAAATATAAAGCATAAAGATGGCGGTATATCATAATAATTAATCTGGAATTTAGATTTATTTTTATAGTTACAATTTATAAACCATAGATTCCAAATAATCTATATTTTGATAATAATACGTACTTGTGAACTAACTTATTTGTTTTACTAGATATACGTTTTTTGATACGTAACCTACTTTTTCATTCTTATCGAGAAATTTTTGCTGACATTTTCAATCCGCCTCTTCCTTAGGGCCCTTGATTCAATTAATGGAATGGTCCCTTGCTTGCTTCTGAAGATTAAATTAGCTTATTGTCCTTCACGTGGTCATACGCAGTTTGTAACTGCTTTTTTTGACAAATTTATTATAATTCTGGTGTACTGTTCTGGCCAATTCTTTTCAAATATTCATAAATGATATTTTTGGAAGCTTGGCTATTTCTACATAAATTAATATAATTATTTTTACTTTATCTAACGTGTCAAGAGCCCGAAAAACATAAAATTTAAATTTTTATACCGACTGTTTTCTAATGACGGTCATGCATGTTACATGTCACGCTGACCTTCCCATTTGGAGACACAAATAGAGAACGTTATTACCTCAAGGACCAATAAGTTGCAATTTTTCTCTTTAACCTAATGTTGCTATATGAAAAAAGAAACGGTGAAGAACATCTTATGAAATTCATTCTTTAACTTTATGTTTGTAGTCGGCCGATCAGCACTTTTGAGGGGGCGATTTTTTAAGAGAAAGGGCATGATATTGAAGCTAAAATTTTTCACGGTAATAGATGTATCCATCTTTTGCAAACTCAGAAATTATGAGGAATAATATTTGTTCCAATAACGTTTTATAGCGTTTCAAGCATTCAAAGTTTAAGAAAAGTTCGAAAGTTGACGGTTGATATCTCTTGTGAGGTACTAGATAAAAATATTAAAGTTATGAATGTTATGCATGTATATATTGTTTAACAGGAATATAAATTTTAACTTTGATATTTTAGTCTAGAACAAATAACAATTTTATTAATCTGAAAACGCCCGCCATGAAACTGTTATCCAAAGATAAAAAGTGATTACTGTAGTGCATGTTAAACATTGACTATTACTTAAATTGTTAATATTTATAATTTGTACTCACTCTTGTCCCGATTTTGTACACAATCTCTCAAGTCCCACCTCGACCCCAGCATTCCTTATATCTCTTTTGGCAATATTCCGTGCGCTTTGTTCTTGAACAAACGTGGCACTCAAATCATTCACTCTTATCACACATCACAGTTTTGTGAGTATAAATACTAGGAAGAATTAGATATTTAGTTCCCTAAACAGAGGTGTGCACGAATTTCGGGGCGATATATTATTACAACATCGCTCTTTTATAGATTTAAAATTTGGATACTCTGTGGTGAGATAACATAAACAAAGAGTCGTATCATAAATAAAAAGGAAATGTGCAGTAGGGGAAAACGTGAGGATTTATAATTAACTTGATTTTTATTCTCGCATATTTTACAATCTGCTTAGTTTGGAATTTAAATTATCAAAATGACAACTATTTGAGCTTGTCTCGGCCCATCGAATGGGTAGACCTACTGAAAATTATAATAATAAAAAACGAAAAAAATTAAAATTATGAGAAGGTTAACCTACGACATTCTATTAGTATTATAACTCGCAGCTAAATTTTCATCTTATCTAGGAATTTTTGCTGAAATGTTTTTAATCCGCCTCTGCCTTGAGGCCCTTGATCGGAATTGATGGGATGGTCCCTTGCTTGCTTCCGGAGAGTAAATTAGTTTATTGTTCTCCACGTGGTCATACGCAGTTTGAACTGCTTTTTGACAATAATAGTATTATTATTATTATTATTATTTGAGGGGTCGAAACGTCGAAAGAAACGAAACAGAGTGATATACTCCTAAGAATTACTTTTTGGCAGATTTCGATGTAAAGTAAACTGGTTGGCAAATAATTATATATCTCTCTCGTATTTCAATAGAACTAAAACTTCCGTTACCTGTGTTTAAATTTAAAAAAAAAACGTATTGAACTTCCTGTTTTTATAATTCCTTACTAATAACGTTTTTAAAGCACTGTCTCAGTAACATCTCTATACTAGTTCGGACGAAAGGGCTCTCACTCAACTAAAATGAAATTGCATAAGAATTGTACTTCTATTCTAAATAAAATGGATTCTCGAAGTCCAGAAAGATCGATAATTGACATTATTTACGTCGACAATCACAGTTAAACTGTATTATTAAATCTACCTCTTTTATAGACAAATATTTATTACTAATATGACAACATTTCAATAGTAAAGAGGTCGATTTAATAATACAGTTTAAGTTCAACAATGACATGTATCCATCCGGTACCTTGAAGATAGCAAAAATAAGACCAGTGCGTTGTAATTTGTGTCGCTCTTCGACAGATTGTTAAATCTTCTCCCAGCTCGCACATCTCGCGCAGTGTGTAAATCAAAGGATGCGAATCGCGGCTTTTAACAAGGTTTACGCGATTCACCGCCGCTCAGCCACGCCCCACACGGCAAATACCCGAACCAGCTAACACGAAGCGAGAGGGAGGTTTACACTGCGATACAGCTAGGGGAGCGGAGAAGATCTGCTGCCGAAGAAGAAGGAAAGCACAATGCGCAGTTTTTTTTAAACAGAAATGTACATACAAGAAAAAAAGACGTTGAGACAACGTAATCCCGAG
Organism: Laupala kohalensis; assembly: GCA_002313205.1. NCBI lineage: Eukaryota > Metazoa > Arthropoda > Insecta > Orthoptera > Trigonidiidae > Laupala > Laupala kohalensis. The sequence goes on along the minus strand of NNCF01125798.1, from coordinate 381,753 downwards.
GGTGGAAATAAGCTTCTTAACTCTCCAAAAGTAAAAAAGGTATTCATCCCCCATATTTATATATTTTCCCATCATTACTACTACTTCTGCAGTTTGCAGCCCGGAGACTGGTTTCAACCATTACGAGAGTGGGCAACGTAGATATGGCTATTCTGAGGAGTAATGGTGATGGGGGTATAGGTAATGTTTAAATGTAACTCGCCCCATGGAAGGCAACGGGAAGCCACCACAACACACGATGAAAACACATATACCATGCACAATAACATAACGCCGCAAAAAATTACACGATAATGAAAAAAAATCTATTGAAATTGTGTCTGTGGTGACACTTCGTAAATTAAGATCACACTCCTGACATGCATTCCTGTTCTGGGATACTTTCGAAGGGGCAACTGAAATCACTTCATTTGGCCATAATTTTGATAAGTAAACAAGGAGTGTAGCCAATATGTCTTCAACTATTTATTTCTTTTTCGAATAATGATCACGAAGGGTGGAACGAAAAAAGCGGGTTATCGAGCTTTGTATTATAATAACGTAAAAGAGTTACGTGTGAGCGTTCTTATACATGGAAACATATTGAAAATAATCGTACTTTATACCTTCAATTTGTGCAAAGGGCGTAACTATTAAAAGAGAGAAAATATTGCAGATTGTGAACTCTGTAATAGAAGTTAATATCGTAATGGTGGATACTACGAACAGTAGTACTGATTCCTGGTACAGTGGTTCTAGCCACCGTTCTCCGCAGTCTGCGGCCTATACCGCTAAGCCACCATCCACACTATACATCACCCATGATGGATGTTGATGCTAACGTTTCCAGCTGAAGGTGCGCCTGCCTCATGACGTTTATATGCGCGTCGCTTCTCAGCATCAGCAACGTGCAACTACCCTCACTCTCTTCTCCCCCACCCCAACAACGCTCTCTGACGGCCATCACTGGAGACGCTTCATGACCGTGCAAACGCTACACTTACGTTCTGCGGACTGAACGACGAGGAAATATATGTGTAACCGGCAAAGAAGGAAATTCAGACATTGTGACAATTCCTAGGCAATACCTGAAGCTGTTAGACGAAGTAGGAAACATTCATCGCATTTCCCACTTTCCCCGTGCTTTGTACATATTACCCAGACATTGTTGACATTGCCTAACGAAAGATAGACAAAGCTAATACTACAAAATATTCGCGCTTAAAATAGAACGAGAATTATTATTATTATTATTATTATTATTACGGTTGTATGTAAGATAAGGGAACATTTAATAGCAAATTATTTAAGAGAAGAGTGGAGCAAAACGGCGCTATTACATCACAAACAACATGGGTTCCGACCGGGGTACTCGTGCGAAAGCCAAATAATATCGTTATGTCAGGAACGTTAGACAAGAGACAGAGTATAGATGCAGTCGTCATAGATTTTTCAAAAGCGTTTGATTTAGCACCTCATAACTTATTAATTCAGAAAATATCAAATAATGGCATAGATAGAAGGGTAGTAGACAGGATCCGTGAATTTTTTCGTAATCGGAAGCAAAGGGTTAGGGTTTCGAAAATATTATCGGAAGAAGTAGGCGTCACTTCAGGAGTGGCACAAGACAGCGTTCTGGGACCTTTACTACTTATAGCATTTATCAACGATCTGCCTGAGAAAATAAGTCCAAATATTAGATTATTCGCGGATGGCTGTATAATTTACCGAAAAATAAACAACCAGGAAGACAGGATAACTTTGCAACGAGACCTTGATGAAATCCGCAAATGCGTAACTACAAATCAAATGAAAATAAATTCAGAGAAGAGTAAACATATATGTTTCACTCATACCCGCTTAAGACAAAATTGGTCCTATGAAATCATTTCACATCCAATACCGGAAGTAAATTCATGCAAATATTTGGGTATCATGTTTAAGAATAACTTAGCGGTCTGATAAGGTTGCACAAATGTTGCACAAAAAGCTTGGAAGTCTCTAAATTTCATTAAACGAATTTTAAAGAAAGGCAGTAATCCGACTACAAAAGAGTTAGCATACACAACCCATGTTAGACCTCTACTGGAATATGCATCGGTAGGATGGGATACTTAAAGAAAATATCAAATAGAAGAATTAGAATTTTTTTTAGAATAAAAGCTATTAAATTCATGAACATGGATAATAATGCGAATAATTACATAAAAATTGAACCTCTCCAAATTCGTAGAAAAAGAGCGCGTCTTGGATGTTTGTTCAGTACATTTGAAAACGAACCAGCGTGACGGGATGTCAAACAGCATTAAAAAAAACGAGTAGATTGGTTAGACAAGATCACTTTTTCAAAATTCGTGAAAGGAAACAAAAAACAGACGTAGGAAAATACTCATTTCTTAATAGATCAATCAGGGACTGGAACAAATTGCCTGCGGATGTCGTGAGAGTGCTATCGAGTACAGCGACCTCTCTTAAATTCGAAAACGCTGTAAGAAAAGGGGAGAAGACAAATTAAAAGGATTAGGCAAGTTCGGGAAGAATAGGTACGTTAGTGTAAATGGGAATCTAGTGGAGTGATAGCGGGTAGTGAAGTAAAGTGATACGAGGGAAATAAGTGATTTAGAAAGTGTGGGAAGGAAAATGTGAAGTGAAGTGCACGAAAGGGGTAAATCGAGTGTTTGGGTCATCAGTGAAATAAAATGTGCAGTACGTTTTTTATAAATTATTTAGATGTTTCAGGGTAAAATGTTTTTATATTTAATACTATAATATTAGTTGAATCATATGGTTTAATGATTTATTTAACAATTTTAGAATTCAGTGCTCTGAGATATGTATTTTTGTATTTTTTGTGTTGTATTTCCTTATATACTGCCACCGGGTATGATCTGCCCATTTGCAGTAAGTAAATATTATTATTATTCCTTTATTTTTTTCTGTATTTTTCTCAGTTATTTCACAAACAAAAATACATTCGCCCTCGACATGTCGCTCAGTGAAAACAATAACAAATAAGCAAATAAAAATATGATCAACTTTGAAAATTTGCTGATATTAATTACTATACTTCGTAATGGAAGATGATGAATACTGTTTTTAGAGGATTTTATTTGACATGCAATGTTTGAATGTATGTTACGCCTCCGTTACAAAATTTATTGTTAATTTTTCGGTCATTTCTGATCTCTGACATTTTACAGATATGCGTTATTTGTATGGCATTATAATATAGAACGGTTGATGGAGGTGGGAGGTATATCGTACATCGCGTTAACGCTTCGTGTATTTATTCGTCTATACTGAATTATCGTATATGAAGATTAATGCATAATACAGTGAAGTACAACGGGTTCCATCCCACGAAACTGAAGGTTGTGTATCACATAGTCGTTTCGTGAATGGTATAACACTGGAGTCCGTGCTTTTTTGCAAATATATAAACAAATAATAATACAAAAAAATATAAAATATAAGTAAAAACTTTTTTAAAGCAATATTTTTAAATGAAAAGTAAAAAATCGCCCTAATAAAATTAAGAATCAAAAAGCATTCAACAACAATATGTCCCTACCTTGGTCACTTATCATAGGTGCAAGAACTTAGAAGGTACATAAATAAAGATATTTTAAATATATGAAATATAAGTTTTAAAAGCTTGAGGTATTAAGTGTCGTAAGTACTAATACTAGATTTAAATTTTGAAAAACAAAAACAAAAAAGCAATGTAGGTACTACAATAGCGTTGTGAGTATACTACAATATTTTCCTTAAATTTTACCAAAGAGCACGACTATATTAAATGCTGTTTTTTTGTATATTACCTGTTGCATGGGTATTTTTATTTTTCATTCCTAAACCAATAAACTCTCTTAACACTAAAAAATAAAAACGGTTGACAATTCACTGCAACATAAAGAATGCAAGAATTTCTAATAATTACAATTTATTGTAGTATGTAGTACCTGGTCTTTAGGTCAAGTCCAAAGTACGAGGTGATGTATTCGCGAAAAGGTATTATACTTCCCTCTCCTGTTACACACTGGGAATTGTTAACAATACCTAGGCAAATGCTAGAAATAAAAATTATTTCCTACTTTGCCTGATGGTTTCAGGCATTGTACACATTAGCAAGGCACTGTGTACATTGTCCGTTTCCAAATTTACCGGTAAATATATTAACCAGCTGAACTCTCCCAGCATCACCCGGGAATTTCGATTGGTTTCTTCTCGACCACTTCACACAGTTACACATAGTTCCATAAATGATTATCTCCAAAAAGGTTGTCCCGCGCTCTACCCCCTTACCTAACCCCCACTATTATTAAAAAAGTACAATGAATTATTGGAAGTTCATCAATGTTTACTATTAATAGTATCGGATGTTTCATACGTAATTCATTTACAATGCATGACGAAAAGATTTATAACAATTTAAAAGAGAAATTTAAAAAAAGAGAGGAAGAAACAGTAAATTAATATTTTTAAGTTCTTGACCTCGCATTCCGGACGTTTTCATACAGTATTTCATTAAATAAAGTAAATCTTCCTCCACTTTTAAAGTAGAAAGATATTTAGTAACAAGACTTGTTTGAATAACACCAGTGAGAGTAAATATATTGTTTCAGACAATAAATAATGTCGTTTCAGAGGAATACTAAACTAAATATCGTACTTAAATATCTACTAACTAAATAACGTACTATTTATGTTTCACTCCTCATGATAGAGACATTCTTCATATGTGAAAAATCTGATATTGGAATTCAATATTGAGCCCTAATTCGAGAGAAAGCTGAATTACAGTAACTCAACCAGGAGCAGTGAGCTATTGCTCTTGATTTCGCACACGCAGATAGAAACATATCACATTCTTCAGTATATCGCTGATTTTCGTAGAGCAAACTTGGTTACACTGAAAAAATATGACCTTACTTTAAATTGATTATTTTTACAAAGTTATTGGTGCAGAAACTGACATATATAATGTAAGACTAGGATACGTATAAATTTCAATGAGGCATCATTGTAAAATCTAACACTAATCATTGTAATTGCTAAAACATCGTCATTGTAAAATCCCTAAATATATACGTCGGAAAAAGTACCTGAGATGAAGTAATATGCATCAGACGTATAATGTGTAAACTTCACCTTTTATTCAAATGACAGATTTAAAACCAACAGAATAAGTGAACATGGGAAACAACTAAAATATTTAAAAAAATATTTCAATCCATTTTTTCCCTCCAGTAGCGTTCCCGGAAGTTCTGTTTGTGAACAGGTTGTTTGCAAAATATGTATTATTTTGAATGTCAAAAAAATGTGAGAGACTAGTTTAAAACGTCCTTATTCCCTGTTTATTCGATTGAAACCGTGCCACACACAGGAGGCGGACGAAACAAGAGAGAAAAACAACGCGTACGCACCCGTCAAAATCTCTGAATCAAATTTTTTGCACCTCATAATACCTGCTCTGTAGTGCGCGTGTGAAAAACTTAATAGGATATTGTCACAGAAGCAATTGAGATAATGAAGAAGCAAAAAATATATGATTCATGTACTCAAAAGTTCGCTGTATAAATATGAAATGTGTGAGATTTTTTTTAACGCGTACCTACATACTATGAACGTATTTCGGGATTAAAGCGAAGGAATTTCTCCATCGTAAAAATACATGCTAGAATGTATATTTTACACTGGGATTGCTTCCTCGCAATTCCTTCAGTTAATAATAAAAAATTTGCCATAATTAACGAACATGCAACTTCACTTAATATGATTATTATTATTAGTCATTTTTTAACTGTCCATTTTGACGGGTTACAAAAAAAATCGTTTCGCTTAAATTCATATGTAATTCAATTTATCTTGGGTCATGGGAAGTTCAATGACTTCTTGAGCAAACGAGGACTAAAAGATAATGCGAAATGTTTTGTGTGGAGAAGAACGTGAAACTCGAGAACATTACAGATGTGGGATTGTGTTTTGTACATAGAGGGGGAGGAATGAGCAAAGACACACACAATTTTTGAAATCAAAAGGAGATTTTGAACTCAGGGATACGAACAAGAAGATGAACAAAGATGAATGAATTATGAGACATACGTAGTGCAGAAAGTCAAAGGCAAAGGACAAAGGATATGACAAAACTGAGAGTAGATTCAGCGTCCGCTTCGCGGTGGGAGGGATAAGAAAACTGATATAACAAACGACGCTATAATGGGAATAAATCAAAAAAATCAAATAAGAGAGAATTATATACGAAACTGTAGCACGTGATCAAATAAAAAATACCGAAAGTCCATTATAACACGGGGTGCTATAATGTTCTAATGATTTATGATCAAAATAATGTAATAATAATACTTATCATATTCTCACCAAAATTATGTACCAAAATATATAAAAAATGAATTGGATGAATGAACGAGAACATTACAGAGTAAAAACTAGTCAGTTTATTTACGAAATGAAAAAGTGAGGATGGCGTGTGGACACTCGTGCGTTTTGCAGCGCCTTCTCCAGTCCATTGTGGGCATTTGAATAACCCCTTCAATGTTAATATTAATGATCCCAGCTGCATAATTACGGGGCTTCTCTTATTGGCTATTCATTCGGGACAATGAACTTTAGTAGACTTTCAAAGAATTGGGGATGAAAAAGAAAAGAGCAGGCTTGATATGAGGCATATGCTAGTGGAAACAGACAGACAAGAAAATACCAATAGGCACAAGGAACTCGCACATTTTTGTATTTAAAAAAATTATGTAGTGAAAATCGTAATACAAAAACATGAATGAAATTCATTAATATTAATAAATGTAAATATGTTGGAATTTTATACATTACATTCAAAAGTAATCCGTGAAGTTGTGTAACAAACAAATGGTAAACATTACATAAACTTTATTTTAAATTGACTGAATAAAATGACATAAAATGAATAGTATATTGTGCTAAGGACCAACAGGTATCTTTTTGCTAACTTAGAGAACAAAACACTACACTCATTATCATTTATTTAATTACGTTTATCTGGAGGATGACATGTTTTTTTAATATATATTATTTATTTATTTTATGACTCATGGCGGGGTTCAGGTAAGCTGAAAACGTCACTAAATTCGGTCGAGAAGGGAACGAACCGACGCTTGCCCGTCCGGTGCTATGTTGAAAGCGAACGCGCTACTACTAAGCTATCTTACTATCTTACGGGTATTAAAGTATTTCCGTATGACACTATAATCTTATAAATTCTTCTGTTAACCCCACTCGTTAAAGTAATTGACAACATATTTAAGTTAAATATATGATACAACATTTGTTTTTTGTTTGAACACACAAAATTATTCGCGAAGAACAATAATTAAACTGCCTGGAACAGTAAAATTATTTTGACTCAAGCGACAAGATGTCGCTTTCTAATGATTTGAGTGTCATGTGACTTTCATGAAGTAAATGGAGGTGAAAAAAAATCCTGAAGTATGGTCAGCGAAACTTTTGAATAGAATCTATTTATAGACAAGAAATTTCACCAAGAAAGGTTAATTTTGATACACACAGATGGGAAATATTTTGTCACATATTTTGGAAACCGTGTGAAATTTCAAAAAGAATTATGCATACCAAAACTCATGCTTGAAAAGATTTCAATACCTACTACATTAATATTCATATCTTTTTAACCTTGCATTCATACTGTAGCAATGAATAGAATGTACAGAGTTATTGAATAAAAGCTTGTAATTATTAGTATTTAGTAGTGAATGATTTAATAAATTTACTTATTAAAGTGTAAACAAAAGCAACTCCACAATCTAGCATTTTTCATTACCTTTATGGCAATGTTTATTCGAGTAATATAGAGAGAAAGGATGGTATAACATAATTAGAAAATTATTCAAAGAAGTGTTAAAAGTTGGAATATAAAACCGAAAAACCGATAAGTCTTATAAAATATAACCTTAACCAAGATACCGAAACTTCCAAGAAATTTTATGATAGGAATGCACCTTCCATAATATTTGGCCCTATGGTAATAGTAGAGGATAAGTAGATCACGTCTACCGAGTGGGTTCCGGAATAACTTTAGGAAACAGTTTGGTAAAATATGCCTTAAGAATTTAAAAAATATGGATGACCTTATCACTAAAATGCAAACTACTTTTGGTTGCATCTGGGAAACATTAACCAATTCATTCTTTCAATCATTTATCCATTCGTTCGACGTTACTAGGATACTTCGATATTTGTTTAAACATTCGACGAAGGTCAAAACACACTTTGAATAAGTATGTCTAAGTAATATGGCGAATATTTAAAGAAAATAATGGTAGGTGTGAACTTATAGTATAAATAAGATGTAGTCATACTACAAAAATTTTCCTCACTTATTAATTCCCGAACAATTTTCGTCGACATGATGGCCATCATCAATGCTGTTACAAAAATAAATAAAAGCAATGTTGTGAATGTAACGACTTATAAAATTGAATAAAATTATATAATACATTGAAACACTAATTACTACTTGACTATTTCTGGTTGAGTACTAGTTAAAAAGGAAATAAAATAAAATTATAAAGAAAGAAATACTGATAAATATTTAAACAAGGAAAACAAACTGATGTAACTTTAGCATACCTGGCTCCATAGACAAAAGGGCGGAGAATTCACCGTTGCCTCAACGACGGAGGCATATAATTTTATTCAACTTTATAAGTCATCACACACATAAAAATGCTTTTATACATACTTGGTTATTTCTGTAACAGCAATGATGATGGCCACCACGAGGTCTAAAAGGTCTTTTAAATTAATAAATTAGGAAAAAATGGGATGGTATTACCACATTATCTTTGTACTATAATGTATATACTACCAACATCAAACCCAGACATTCAACCAGAGTGAACTATTTTACTTCATAATGAATACGAGAGCATTACAACACGCTGTGTAGCCCATAGCAACTATACGATAGATTGAGGCAGTGCGTGAGGCTTTAATGCGGGACCAGCAGTTCAAGTTTGTCAAATCACTAAGATGAATAATTGCTTTCTTAATTTTTATTATAATTGTTATGAAATATGTTATAATAAATAATAACGAAGAAAAACATGATTTAGTTGGTGTCTATCAATTAATAATACAAACAAACGATATTCAGAAACTCCCTTGACTCGTAAAATTTGTAAGAGCGTGTACAAACACGGCCGTCGGTCGCAACGATTTCCTGATTTATGCATCTCATCTCAGAAAAAGTTAAATAGCTTTCTGAAATGACCGGTACCTATAGATAAAAGTTATGTAAAAAAATTCTACTATTTATTACGTTGTTGAAATCACATTAAGTAGATGTTACTTTGCAACGTTAACAGTCAGGTGAAAATTGCGACGGACCGGGACCCGAACCCGGGACCTTCTGCTCTGGCCGCAGGTATGTTAATGTATATCAGGCCAGGTGGAGGTTGCGTACTGACTTGGGAGTCGAGGCGGGTGGTGTAGTGGATAGCACACCTGGGTCCCGGGTTCGGGTCCCAGTCTGTCGCAATTTTCATCTGGGTGTTAACGTTGCAAACACTCCTCCATGAGTAGGTACTCGGAAGTAGAGAGTTATGTTACTCTGTTTATTTACACCGATTTAATTTACGTATTTTAATGATTTAATTCTACCTACGCAATTACTACTGCGTCAAGTGCAGATGTTACTGCGACAGTAAAAATCCATTTCAGGTCCTACAGAATTGTTAAATTGAGTCTGAATTCATGGAAAAGTCTCGACACAGGGTCTGCTCTTTCACCATTACACTAAAATCTAATTGCACACACAAATTACGAGATTAAAATTGTGATGATATCAATTTATTAATATCTTTAAAATCTCTCGAAATAGTTTTATGAGGATTGTGTTGAAACCTTTAGATCCGACCCATTCGAATCAGTTTCACGTAACAATTACTTTCCACATGGCGACACCCGTAATTCCGTACCATCCTCTGACTCAAGCATCACGGAGGGATGCGACACTGCTCCTACACCTAGGAACGTCTGAGGGAAGAGATTCACGAAATTCTTGTTTGCAGTACGTGTTTCGTGGAATTGCGCAGTGAATGAGGAAGAAACACAGCAATGAACATACGACAACTCATGCATGTATGTAATGAGAAAGGGAAAATAATACTCAGTTTTCGGACCAGAACAGTTTAATTCTATTTTTAATGTATTTCCAAGAACTTATCAAGTTTTTGGAACAGCTTGCAGTATAGGTCCAAAAAATAAATTATCGAAAAAGTCAAAATCAATATTAGTCAGATGATATTTTGGTTTCTTCTGTATTTGTCTAATATACCGGACTTAAAGCTGTTAAAATTAGACAATTACACGGCTAATAGCGGAGGGCTCAGATTAAATTGTTTAGTATCGAAAATACGAGTGTACTTCCTTTATGACATTAAAATTATGGATGTTATTATCAACTTTTTGTAAAGTGAAAGAGGATAAACTATAGGGTCTTCCTAATAATTTACTCTTTAGTTTAGGACTTAACATCCATTCTTGGCGTAATGCAACAATTGTGAACAAAAAATACAAGGATAAATAATTAAACGTTTCTCAGCAACTAATTAATGCACAAGGCGCATCGGAATACCATTGTTTTTGTTTCTACAAGGACTTATTTTTAAAACAAAAAAATGGCTCTTTGAAATAATTATTGCGAAAAAACTAAAGAGTGATTTTCTGTTCTTTTTGCCATAATTTATAGACAGATTTTGTACCTACAATGCTTTGTTTCATAGGTCTTTGTCAGATCTACACTAATACAGTTTTTAAAAAAGTAATATAGATATTGTTTAGTTTTTCGTGTAGGATCAATATTTGAGTCACTAAATAAAAAATACGAAAAATCGAACTTTTTACAAAATACAAAAATCTTATAGCAAAAAATTGACTTTAGGAGACGTGGAGGGTTTAAGAATTTTGTGTTTTACACGAGCACCCTATCTTCTAAAACTTTTTGGTCTTCATCATTGGGTAGATTCCCCGTTGTGTGATCTAGTAATACTAACTGCCGTGGCAAAGTAAAACACTTTCGATCCCGACGTACTGCTGAGTTTTGGTTCAATTTTCCACTCGGTCGATTAGGGGAGGTGTTCCACAGTGTTCATCACCCAGTCCTTAACGATATCAGTTCGGTACTTTAGATTCCCCGGCATCCAGACATCTGTTCNAAAAAAAAAAAAAAAAAAGATAAGGTGCAAGAGCAGGTCTGAAGACCTCAACTTCACCACATCATAAATAAATAATACTGGCGGGAAGAACGGATTTAACTGTTACCTAATAGGGTGAATTGTTTTAATGACGAAAGAAATAAGGTCTCGAAAGATAACAGAAATTTTAACTCTACGATATTCAGAATGGAAAAAAGTATGTATTTGAGGTTTGTGATATGTAGAATAATGGAAATTGTAGGACAGAAATGTAAAAGATTTCGTAAGGGAATTAATTCGTACAACAATTTGAAGAACTGTTCTAATTCCTAAAACATTAAACGGGTATTGTATTCAATAATCATTAACCACGAAGGGAAAGTTTGGAGTTTAAAAGTTGGTAATCTCTTGAACACGCACTTAAAAAAGGAAATTCCTCAGTTGGGTGAAAAATGACTTCTAGCTTAGAATAGAAGACTTAACTTGNTTGGGTGAAAAATGACTTCTAGCTTAGAATAGAAGACTTAACTTGAAACTTAACAATGAAAGTACAAAAACATTCTAATAAAAAAAAAAGCTATCCTAGTAGCTCATGGCTACTGTACTCTCTTGCCATTTAGATATCCCGGATTCGATTTCTTTCAATGACAGTCGAAGCGATCGTGATGATGGTAATGTCTCGGTGACTTACAAAAGCTGTTGTCACTTGGATGCGGCCGTCTGGACAATGGTCATCAGCAATATAATTCACGTGTGTAAAATGAGTAAACCCATGTCCTCAGTTGAGTTTTGTTATCGTGATTCTTAGAAGTAAATTAGTAAGATTAGAGTAAAGTAGTATTACTAGAAGAGAAGAAATAAATTAATTTATTGTTCTCCACGTTGTCATACGTAGTTTGTACTGCTTTTTTGACAATAAATTGATTAAATGATTCTTAGTTGATCCATTCAAAATTACAGTGCAATAATTAAATAACTGATATGCAGTATTATCGAATACACAGGGAAAAAAATGTTTTACTCTCCAGAAGAGTTTAAAGACCTGTTCCATTAATTCACTTACAGTACTTGTAAAAGGTACAGAAAACGAAGAGATGGGACGGGATTACATACCGTGGAAAAACGTATTGAGATATTTTATGCGTCAGAGCGACTAGGCTTCCGTGTCCCCCCCACACACAAAAAGAATTTTTGTAGGTGTTAGTTTGAACCGTTCCCTATAACCAGAGGAGATAGTGTTTCATACTCTTTCAACGCATAAATTTGAATTATTTGACATTAAAGTACTTTGGGCTCATGTGGAGAACTATCGAGGGCTTATGTTTTTTTTTGTTTTCTTTGGAATCCCGGCAAAAGTAATAGTTGGCAGCTTGACTTTAGTGATCGCGGATATAATATCTTGAGGTATTATATGCGCTTTGACTCAAGTCAAGTTGCCAACTATTCACGAAACTTGGAATTATTGAACAAAATGAGTTCTAATGAATTAATAATTCTTCCTACATAATTTTTTCTTATTGGATGAGAACAATTATTTTGTGATTTTAAAACTTGATAATTAATTTAGACTGTCGTTTGACTCCTTTGACAAGGGTCGCATTGTCTTCAGCTTCCATTTCCTTTAGAACAGTATTTTTCACAGTCCTTGGTGAATTATTCTTGGAAAAGCATCGTAAGGTATGAAAATCGTAACATCATTGCGTTCCTATTTCCATTTGCTGTTTTAGTAAGTTTTTCGCTATATGTTAAGACGGTCATTTTACCAGAATATATTAAAAAAAACACGAGTCCGCAAAAGTTTCTCCATATAAGCCCATAATAATTTAAAGTGAAATAATTCAAAATTTTGCGCCGTAAGGGTACGAAAATTCATCGCCAGTGGATAGAGAATGGTTCAAAATACCATTTAAAACATTTTGGGGGGGTACTTAAATCTAGTTGCCTTGAGCAGAAGATTTGTTTTTTAAACCATCCGTTTACGAAAACGAAGACGAAGTAGGAATCATAATGATTCGGAGCTGGAGCGAGGGATAACGTGGAAATAGCAGAGATAGAAACACAGGTGGTAGTAACTGTGGTGGAGAACGGTGTCAGCATCAGGCAGAGCAACGCGACGCCATTCGCAGGCGTTCTCTACGCAGCCCCGGAGCGGCGAATTAAATTTGGAGGCGCAGCGTTGCAACGATAATTGCGGATCGCGAACCAGACAAGAGCTGCAAACGTGGTGCTGCGACTGGAGGAATATTCCACAATGCCACTGAATAAACATTTCATTTTACGACGCGGCGTCAAAGTGTAGAGTAACACAGCGGCGTCAACCGACGAGATGAGGTGATGAGATGGGACGGGGATGAAGAACGCATTCAACGATCTGGTGTCGGGTGACTGACATTCACACAGAACTATCTTTTAACCCTAAATGACAAAACGTACACGGAATAGCTTTTGTAAAAATTAAAAACGTTGTAAATTTTGTATTTTAACGGAGAAACCCCACTGAATGCGTAATCCCTTAAAATTTATTTTTCAAGATTATATTGTAAATTTTCAGAAAAACAAATAACATCAGTCTTACACTAATATATGAACGCGTAACGCGAAAGTGTGTCTGTCTTGTTTGCTGCCTGATCACGACAAAACCACTGAACTGATCGTGATATAATTTAGCAAGAAGATAGATTAGATGTTCAGGATTAACATAGGCTAACTTTTATTTTTAAAATGTGTCAAAAGAAAGATAGAAACTGATGTTGAAGATAAATGTCGATGAAATCGGGGGGTGGAGGGGAGGGAATCGGTCATATTCACTTACGCTGCTTAAACGGTTAGAGATAGATAACAACTATGAGTGACAATATTGTTCACCTCGAAGAGTTCTACAATAAAGTCCGCGATAGTATATGTCTATCTATAAAAAAGAAACCTAATTTATCGATAAAACGTTGTTTAAAATACAGTGATAAAATACTTCAATGTAAGAGAGAAATTGAAGAAGAAGAAAATCGATCATCACATTTAATGGATTATTTGTTTTCTGCATTTAACAAGAATAAACAACGACTTTAAACCGTAAAATTTCGATGAATATTTTAGATTTTACTAGCGATCTGATGAAATGGTGCAGCAGCGGGGATGCCTCGGAAGCGAAAATTCGACCGGGCGCTGCTCCCGCGGGATGGTTTAGTGTATTCAGTCAAATTTCGTATTCAATTTGCATCATTATGAATGTGAAAAATTAGGATGTTATACATGTATTTAAAACCAGAAAGTAAAAGCATCATGATTTTACAATATAGATATGTTTTATTTTTTCCTGAGTAAAAGTATATTAGAGTAAAAGAAAAATCCCAGGCAACGCGGGGTAATCGGCTAGTTTTATTGTAAACAAAGTGCAAAAAAAAGGAAGGAATTTGGTCATGTATATCTTCTCAGACTTATTATCTTAAATTTTTAGTTACCATTACATCTAAAATCCCTTCTTGTTTACAAATAGGTAACAAAACATTGCTTCAAAAACATAAGAAAAATAATATTGCAAAGTCCATTACAATGACAATGATTAGACCTTTTTAATACTTACAGAAAAGAGTACTGACGTCGTGAAAAATGAGATATGACTTACCAGAGATGCGCAGTAGTCGTTAAAGGAAGAGCCCATGTCTTCCAATCACACACGTAAGTGAAAGTCAACTGTACAAGGGTTTCAGTCTTACCCCTCCCTCTCTTTCAATGCGTCGATTACTCATCAACCGAAAATGTAAAATTTACGAACGTACAGTCATCAAGGGTTAAGGTACTTCTACCAACAGAAAATTAAATCTTTTAAAATTTAAAAATTTCTACAAATAGATGCAATAATACATGCTGATACCAGTTTTAACTTCTAAAATACTCCTTATTTATTTATTTTATACTTTATGGCGAGGTTTAGGCCATTTAGGCTCTATCACCAAACCATTACTTGGGTGAGGGAATTGGAAAGGAGAGATGTTGGGTTGCTGGGGAACCTCTGGTACCAAACCGACATTTGTCTGGAGTAGGCAAGGGCAAACCCCAGCTGAAAACCTCACCTAGTTTCGATGAGCAGGGTTTGAACCCGCACTCTAACGCTTAGCGGTATCGAAAAAGCAAAGATGTACCACTGAACCACCTTGCCGGCCATTTAGACAAAAATTAGTAAACTTTAATATTTGGATGAAATATTATATGTTGTAAGAAAAATATTCATTTTCAAAAATACGATTGTTAAAGTGTTATATAAATTATTTTTCATATTAATTGTAATAAAACTATTTATTGTAATTGATATGACACAAAAAAGAAAACAAAACTGTCATTTTTGCATCTCAGCTAAACATGTGAAGCTCGTATTTTACATTTTATGCGTCAACGTTCATATAAACGAATAAAAATGTTTTTACCGACGAAATGTGAGTTATCATAATCCTTGTCCGAAATAAGAGTCTTGAGATATATCAAGACCTGTCCTCGCACCGTGCTCCGATCTAAAAATCCTCTCGCATTTCGTTGAAGCAGTGCGGTGGAAAAACAGCGTCCTTCCGGAGAGAAGCTTCCGAGTAACTCTACCATCATGCGATGTGGACGCCTACCGCGTGTCACTTGTCACGGCGCGCCAACGTAAATTGCGAACAGAAGTCTTTCCGAGTCGTTTGCGGAGTATCTTTTATGCGAAATGCTTTTTCATGACGCGCTTCTCCTTTAACACGCATCCCTCCGCCTCCGACGGAATCCAGAAAGCTTGAATGGACTGCGCGGTGCCACTTGATACGGTCGATGTACAGTCATTTCCGCGCGGAAGTAGATACGCTGCGAAGAACTAGTTTTTGCACGCAACGCGACATACTTTGTGGATGGATGACTGTTCACTAGATCACCCTTCTATTACATTATCGTGGTAGTTGCAATTATCCATTTTAGAACCATCCTGTCCCGGGTTTGTCTCCGGTTTTCCTTCGGGTAAAGGTGGAATTTTTATGAAGACTCGATAGGTTCTTGCCTAGGGACGGCATCAATTGATATAATTATTAGCGAATTTAGTATTATTTAATAGTAACGATTTATAAAAAATACTTTGCGAATAAATTTATAGTTTGATAATAATACATACTTGTGAAATAACATTTTTTGTGTTTTATTAAATACAATGTTTGTTGGTAGTGTGTTAATACTATAACACGTGTCGAACTATTTTTATCGTTGAAATGTTAAAGCAACTGCCTTAGGGCCCTTGATCGGAATTGATGGGATGGTCTCTTGCTTCTGGAGAGTAAATTATTTTATTGTCCTCGTCAATGGTAGACTGGGCCTAGATGCGAACGGGGTGGCGCAGTTGGTAGCACATGTAGCTCAAGACCCGGACTTCGAATCTCAGTTCCGTCTCCCATTTTCACTTGACATAACATAATATTAATCTATTCATTGTCAATGTCAATGTTGTTATAATTACATGTTCTAAAAAATGTGAAATATTGTCCACAAGTAAAACAAGAAACTTGAAATCCACAATAAATATTTTAAGAGATGACCCACGCAGGAATCGCCGCCGTTAAGCCGACTTTCGACGTATTTGGACGTCAATATCGAGTCGAAGGACGACGTAGAATAAATGTCGCCGTCCCAACGTCGAATTTCCTGAAATTTGAAGTCGAGACGACGATAATAAACTACGTTGTTTCGTCGTCGAGATATCTCAGTTGTAATAAACAGCAATAATAATAATAACAATAATAATAATAGCAGCGCATGTGTATCCGCTCACGTTAATTGCGGCCCATTTCTCATTTGTTGCAACCCTATGGTCGGAACCACGTTCGCCATTTCGACGTTCTGTCCTTCACTGCCATCTGGTAGTGGAAGTTGGAACTTTACTTGCGTGCACTTTTCGCCAAGAATTAATTTCCCCGAGAACATCCTTTCTTTTATTTGTTTACGGACATTACTATTTTCCGTGTTTACTATCCACGGTATCAACAGTAAGAGAATAATACAACAGGATAAAAACTTGGCATGTATCACCAAGCTGCACTAGCTCAGTGGTAGCGTGCTCGCCTTGAGATGGAAAGGATCCTGCATCGAACCACACCGCACTCGGACTCAGAAGACGGAGGTTGCAAAACAACGTTCTTATAGAAATGTGAGTTTCAAGCCTCATAATGATTTAACAAGTTAAGACGATGGATAATTTCCATAAAAGTTGTAATAAAAATGATAATTCAACATTGTCAGGAGAGTCGTGAGGACGTCGTTCTCTGACGTGGAATCGACGTTACTTGCGTACGCGATGTCAACGACTCCACGGCGATGTTTTTTGACGTCACCATCACTTTGACGACGTTGTAACGGCGCCGTTACGACTCGCAATTTCTACGTGGGGCAAATAACTAACGATAGGTACAAAAATTAATTATCTCGATAGGGAAATTTTGTAATAGGTTGCAATAGGTTTCCTGCACAACTGACATATTCACTTCCAATATCCAATATCGTCCTCGTAAATAGAGCGCAATATCAAAAATATGTTCAAATGAAAAGAAGATTTCATGAGATTATGAAATCTGCCCATTGTATATTATCTAGTCACGTAAGTTTATTGAATGAAAATAAAAATGCATACGTCCACATTTGCTGTACGGACTCATACATTCACCTCGAACTCGGGCATGCAATCAAAAATAATATCTGTATTTTTTTCCCTTCAAATTATAACGCTAACCTTCATGTTATTTCAAACATATACTTTAATCCATAAAAGGAAATAAATACAATGGCATTGCAATAATATTCCCATGAATTATTACGCAATAAAATCGGATAGTTCAACCAGCATGGCTACCAACAACAGGAAAATTAAAAATAATTGAATGCTATTAACAGGCATTAAGAATAAATTAATGTTATTTTTTCATAT
The DNA here is from genome assembly GCA_002313205.1 of Laupala kohalensis. Lineage (NCBI taxonomy): Eukaryota > Metazoa > Arthropoda > Insecta > Orthoptera > Trigonidiidae > Laupala > Laupala kohalensis. Next base: position 363,636 of record NNCF01125798.1, on the reverse strand, counting down.
TACTTTATTAAGTTATCTCACCGCATGTTCCAAATTATTAAAAATAAATCATTGGAAAGTTATATTTCTCAAAACTCTCATGACACATTCCTGCTGAACGCTCAAGTCAAATTAACACAGTTATGAAAAGAGGACAATTAATCCACTGACAAAAAAAAATTCTATGAATTATGTATGACCTCTTTTTATTTTACCTGCTTGTACAGTTACGAACAAAATTTACATTAAGATTCACTAATTATTTAGTTTCTTTTTTTTTCTTTTTTTTTTTATATTCTATTTGACTAGTTGTTCAGTGAACGACGTAGTTATATCTGACTTTCACGTTTTCTTAAAAGAGTTCAGTTTGTTTATCAGAGTTTCATAACGTGTATAGTTATTCACTTTTTGAAATACAGAAAAGAAATTACTCCAGTCTATAGTGTCACATTTTATTTCATGTCCAATAAATGGCTCTATGCAAAATTTTCAGGCGCTATTTCCAGATATATTTCAAACCCATTGATCAACGATATTACAGTCCAACTCATTTAATTTTAAATTAAAAAATTTAAAAATTTATAAATTATCCGCATCCAACAAATTACGGAAAATGATTGCTAGCGCATTTGGAAGTTTTCATATGCAATTGCTGTGACATAAATATAATATTTTTTTAAGATTCCAATCGTTTCAGAGTATACTTTCCTAATATCTCAATAGGAAGGTGTTTCGGTTGTAATTCGGAGAAAGAAAAAAGCACACTTAGGTGTTTATTGTGTGAAAATCACAGATCTAATGGTAACTTGTATTTTACACAAAAAACTAAAATCTATGACGAAGCTCTGATCGTTAGCTCCATTGAACTTTTATTTTACGTTTATTTGACAAAGAAATTGATTTGAACAGTTCGGTACCAAAGGATCTCCTTCCACGTTATGTAATTTTCGCATTCATAATACGACACAATACCTATGTATTTTATCTTTCTTCCTGATTTCTCAGCTCGCTATTTGCAGTTTGTTTATATTTCATGTCTTGACAACCTCCTAATTTAATAATTATTTTCTTCATTCGGAACAAAGAACAGACGTTTAACTCAAAACTTCCAAATACCTTCTCGAGGAGGGAAGTTTGTGTCGTCTGCGGCCAAATGAACACGGCGACGGTCCGGGTCGCGTACCCAGGACCTCCTTCTTTGGCCACGAGTGAGCTACCGAAGTTCGTTCCGTCACGATTTTCACTTGGTCGTAGACAATGCAAAGAATATTTTATCTCACAACTTCCGAGTACCTGCTCGTGGAGGAGTGTTTGCAACGTCAACAGCCAGGTGAAAATTGCGATGGAACGGACTGAGACTCGAACCCAGGTCAGGTGAAAGTTGCGTACGGACTTGGGAGTCGAGGCGGGTGGTGCAGTGGATAGCACACCTGCGGTCGCAGCAGTAGGTCCCGGGTTCGAATCCCAGTCCGTCGCAATTTTCACCTGACTGTTGACGTTGCAATGCAAAAAATAAATTGTCACTTTCTCGTCAGCAAATATGCAACGGTCCTTTCTGTCATTGAAAAACTACAATTTTTGTGACGTTAATTTGTATTGTGTAGTTAGATACCAAAAGCTTTCATAATACCCTTCAAAAAATATTTTCCTCCGATAAAAATATTTTCATGACATAAATATTCAAAATGTAAAAAGTTGTTTCCTTAGAAACTTGTTTATCATTCATGACTTTACATTTAATTATTCTCTGATAAATTTTCCCGACCGCAGGGGAAAAAATATTGAATAATAAGTGTAAATAAAAAGTGAATCCATGAAAGTTTATGAGAGCGCATCACATTTCCAAGCCACCTTATAAGATCTCCGTTACTTTCCGTAATACTTGAAACTCTTGGTTCTTCCGTCGGTCTTTGATCCACAGCCTCCTCGTCTCGAGATGTCTTGAGCCGCAAAGGAGCTGCCGGGTATCCCGCAATGACTCTGGGGATTCGTTCACCTGTAGCAGCGAACGGGTCGTTGGAGCGGAGAAGCAATTTATATGGAAAAGCAACGCCGCCGCGGTGCCGTAATGAAGAAGCAGAGAATCAGGTTCCGCCAGGAACACCCTCTGACTTACAAAAGAGAAAGACTGATTTGGCAACGTTTCATAAATTCGCTTTCGCTTGGTATTCATGTTTAGATTTTTTTCACGTAAGAAAGGTCCCGAAGGAAAAGATTTGTCGAGTGCAGTGTGTATGAGGAATGCGAACGACTCATTAATACATGAAAGCACCACCAGAAATAAGATACGACCGTAATATTTACTTGACCCTAGACGATTCAAACTACCCTTCCCGACTAGGCATTCGGAAGTGGCGAGTTCAAAATCGCATCCGAAACGTAGGTTCGTGGGAACTGTGTATTGGTGCTTCCAACATAGGGTCTCTTATTCCCTATATGGGGTGCGGCACAGGTTCAATGGATCACGTCAGGTAAAAGTACGGGTTGTGTGTGATGCAGCGGTAGCTCACCTGCGGCCAAAGCAGGAAGTCACGGGTTCGAGTCCCGGACCATCGCAATTCTCACCTAGCCGTAGACCTTTAAATGTTTGTAATAAATTATTGACAATAAAAGAAATTTTGTCATTCCAACACAATATGTTGGCATTCACTCAATTTCCCCTATTACTGAATGGGTCTGAGATAGAGGTTGACATAATGTTTGTTGTTTTCATGGCCGAGGAAGGTCAAGAGAGTCTGATGCCCTTCTGGACGTCCCAGTCGAGGGAGTTGTGAGTGCGACGACGTGAATAAACGACGTGAGGGCGGAAAATCATGAGCGACTGACGTTGTAGAATGAAGGTATGGGAATCGGGAGTGCCTCGAGAAAACCTGCCGTACATCTGCTTTGTAAACTATTGCAAATTCCACTTGGATTGTTCGGTGATTGGACCACCATTATCACTTACAGAAGGCGGAAATCACCACTACGGGTAGCCGCTCAGACATTGTAATGGGTGAAGAATGGACCAATACAAACAACGATGTGTTTGCCGTCTGTTAATACTCTAATTTTAAATAATATAGTTGTTGCTGTACAGAGGGTTCATTCAAATATATCTTCAAAAATCGAGTAACAGATATTTCATATTTTTTATTAGAATGCATTTAAAAACCGTGAAGAAATATCTAGATGTAATAATATTTAATTTTCACTATTCCTTGTATGTTGAACAATAAGTATAAGCGAAGTACTTAAATATAAAAGTTTTTTTCAACAGTTTTCAGAAGTTAAATATATTTAAATTTCATTACCTTATAATACTCTACTCCTAAAAAACTTATTAAAACCAACATAAATAAATTTGCGCAGAAGTAATAGAAGCACAACCTTCTTGATCCATATATTTCTCTATTATCTGTATACGAGATCTGCGTAGTGCATTTTGAACCCAAACCAGTTTCTGGTTCATTTCTTCTACCATTTAAATAATGCAATTATTAAGAATATACGACCTTTATTGGTAGATGTATATATATTTTTTTGTTTTAATAACACAAAGTTTGAACCTGAGAAGTCTAGAAATATGTTGATGACGCAATGTCGTGTGAATAAAATAAAGAAAAATGAATTACCAATCTACACACAAAAATTATTTACATTTAATATATTAAAGAATATGGTACTAAAAGAATGAACTAGGTAGCGCTAGTGTAGTACCTATACTTTTTGCAACGTTAGAAACAAATATGTCCCCCCACGTGGTTTGGTCTCCGACTAATGGAACAGCAGCTCAGACTTCTAGTAAATACGACATGTTTTGGATTATCACAATACAAATTTTTTGCGTTTCATCCCTACGTTTTGACTAGATATTTTAATCTTCGTCAGGTGTATCCACAGTCGTCGAATACAAAATGCGTCATAAGTTATAATATATTTATTTTTCGAAATACGGCCGTTTCCAAAACGATTTTCTGTCATAACACACAACCCGTACTTTTACCTGGCGTTCATGTAATGTGCTATTGTAATTTCTTATCGTGGAGATCAAGAGCTCCGGTATCACATAATAATCTTTAACAAATGAAGATTTTTACCATGAAATATCAAGAAAAAAGTCACCTGATTACCTCAAATTCATCGAGTTGTCATTATTTTCTCCTATTAATCTAAATTCGTAAGTTTGTACTCATGTATATGTAAGCAACTTACTGTCTATAGAAAATTTGCATTGGAGTTACCTGCTTATTCATATTAAACATATACTTCACTAGTTATNTGGCGTTCATGTAATGTGCTATTGTAATTTCTTATCGTGGAGATCAAGAGCTCCGGTATCACATAATAATCTTTAACAAATGAAGATTTTTACCATGAAATATCAAGAAAAAAGTCACCTGATTACCTCAAATTCATCGAGTTGTCATTATTTTCTCCTATTAATCTAAATTCGTAAGTTTGTACTCATGTATATGTAAGCAACTTAATGTCTATAGAAAATTTGCATTGGAGTTACCTGCTTATTCATATTAAACATATACTTCACTAGTTATTATTGCTTTATAGAGTTTGTACGCAAATTTTCACTGCTTCATTTGAGAAGATAGTACTCGTTTGATCGTATAGATTTTTTTTGTCGGGCTTTAGGGCTCGTCAACATCGAGGTTATTAGAGCCCAAGCAAGTAGGGAAAAATGCAGTTTTGCACCATAGAGAAGAGCCGTAGTGACTCTTCCCCGTGTGTGGGAATCGCCGAATATCTCGACCATACCCACTAAAAAACCCTCCTGAAATCACCAAATATCTAAATACAAAGATGAAAGAAAAGAAAAGAAAACAGAATACCAATACATTATTTCACAAAAAAGGAAAACAATTTCTAAATATTAAATTTTCTAATTACAGAAACGAACGATGAAAACAAAGAAGACAGGAAAGATGAAAAGGGAATGCAAATTTTAAATCCTCACGAGAACTTGTGGGAGGAGCCCCGATCCACTCATAAAATTCAATAGTTTATTAACATTAACCGTTTCATTTCCGAGAATTGATGGTAAATCTGCAGCCAGACCAATTTGTCTCCGTATACTTGAGTATCTTCTGCAATCAGTTAGTAGATGACGCACTGTCAGAGAACAGCTACACTCCTCACAAATGGGTTCATCATCAAGTAGTAAGAGATACCTATGANGGGCAGGCCTACAGGAACTGCTCCATGACTTAACAGAAAATTTGATACGTCGGAGCTTATTTCTTTCAACAGCTAACCACTCATTGCTCCATTCACTCAGAATCCTTATCTTGACGGAATTTAGGAGATCTCGTTTTGGAATAGTGAAGAAATCCACGCGATTCCTAAGGCATGCCGCCTTTACGGAAACGTCTGCTTCCTCATTTCCTCTGATACCCACGTGTCCGGGAATCCAGCAAAGCATTATGTTCTTTCCATCACTTTGAAGTGAGAAAAGTACATCCTGGATGTTCCTCATCAGCTGGATACACGTTCTGGATTGCTTGAAGGGCACTCAGCGAATCAGAACAAATCAGGAAATGTGATCCGCCGGAGCACTTTGTTGATCGCAATGCTCTTAATATGGCGTAGCACTCAGCAGTGTAAACACTGCACAAGTCGCCTA
>NNCF01125798.1:323337-346227 GCA_002313205.1 Laupala kohalensis | reverse complement strand
CCCCCCCCCCCAAAAAAAAAAACAAACAAACTACATGTATGAGAAAGTAAAAGGTTGTTGAAATTATGTTGTACTGGTAAATATTCTACTAATAAAGACTTCGGATGTTATTAAAGTATCTGTAAATCTATTTGAAGAAGGAAGTGAAATTATGTGAAACTGCTGAAATTTTATTACGTCACTCGCAAATAGAAATTCACTTGTTTTCGCGCTGTGCAAGTAATGAGGTGCAACCGTCTCCAAGGCATGATATAGAATACTTAGAAGTCCAATGTTTATTATAATGTCGTAATTCTCTAGGGATACAGAGCGGGAACGATGCAATTTCGACTAATATTTTGAAATTTTAGACATGACTAATTCACAAACACACAAAGTCTCTTAAATAGTCGTAAATCTTCACGAGGCAACATATTAATGTTACATTGAGTGAAAGTAGGTGCAGCTACCCCAAGTAGTCTCTAACGAAATATTAATAGAATAAATACAACATAGCACCAATAATTAATGAATCTTTGATTTATCATATTTAATACAAAATTAATATGTACTTATTTAGAAATTGCTACTGACTGTTATACTAAATTTGACACATTATAATTCTAAGAGCATTCTCTCGCTCGCGATTTCTAAGAGAAGAATGATGAAATTTCTTTTAACCCTTGTTTAATCCAGGCGTATTAAAGTTTGTGTATTCTACATGTTTTTTCTTTGTTTGAATCCTGTTTTATTTACTTCCAATTTGGTATGGATAATGCGTTAAGGACAATACCAGTTCGATCTCCAACTCAGTCGATCTAGGTGAGGTCTTCTGCTGGAGTTTCCCTCACTTATTTCACGCCAATGTTGGTTCGGTACCTTACGCTCCCCAACTACTTAATGTTCGCAATACTTTCACCCAAAGACAAATTGTGGTTAGGTGACACAAATTCTGACCTTAAAGAATAGAGAAAAAATCAATTATGGGCTGTAAAGTTGTTGTCATGTACGCAACCGTAACGAAGATGTACAGTACTCGCGGAGAAAAATAGTAATAAGGGAGGAGATTAGTAATAAGATCACTTGATAGTCCAGGAGCCCTGCCAGCATTGCGAGGTTGCCAACTCTTACTATCTCTGAGGACATTTTATTCGTGTTAGTAGACACAGTAAATTCGCATTCGAATGCCGAAACCCACATCAGTCGATTCGTTGAAAACGGTAGTAATTGATATGCCAACCGTGACGGGCAGAAGGTTTGATCTCTAACCTTTAATTGTAAAACGACTGCCTCAAGTTAACTTTTTTATCAGTTATAGCAGCCTTTGCCCACAGAGAAATAAGACAAGTTGTGCCATTGCGCAACGAGGTGGAGAGGACGTTGATCAGCCAATGAAATGCAAGGAATTTTTTTTGAGAGGGAAGTTAAAGGTGTGGCACAAATTTATGTGATATGTTTGACCGAGTTGTAGGCGTAAAGCGATATCCTAAATCGCCCCCTCCGAAANACACACACTATATATATATATATATATATATATATATATATATATATATATATATATATATATATATATATATATATATATATATATATATATATCAAAGTCTCAATATTATCAAAGAACTTAGATGAAACATGTGACTGTTATTGTTCAGCTATTGATAATTGTTCAGCTATGATCATATACCTATGACATACTTTCTTGTTGAACCTATGTCATATCTTTGATAATAGAGATATGAAATAGAAATATGATCGTGTAATACAGCCTTATTCCACTGTGACCCGTGGAGCTACGCTAGATCATCCCTCACAGCAGACATATGGCAACGCCGCGCTTTCGCCTCATTGGCTACATCTCTTTACCATTCTTCCTCCGCGAGCACTATAGTAATGCCGCTTTGTGCTCTTCTCGTTTCGTTTCCGTCCACTGTGTGACGTGGTGGTTGAAACCGCGCAATGCGAAGTGAGGGTGAGGGAGGTGGAGGCGTTTAGAAGGGAAAATGGCTCTCTTGTGTACTACAACGCGAAAGAGAGCGAGAGAGAGAGACGAGGTCTTGTAGATGGGAGAGGGACTCATTCTGCAGTGGAGGTAGGGGAGGTGGCAACCACTGCTTTGTCTATCTTCTTTACGTTTGAGGAAAATTTAGTCCGTTTTCAAGAATGTTTTAAAGCGCGCATCTAAAAATAAAAAAAAGATTAGTAATACGTAACACGCAATTCTGGTTTAACGCATGAGTCAAACTGACACTGACTCTTAGTCCCAATTTTTTGACGGCTCCGAAACATGTTTAAAAAAATACAGAAACATTTCTCCAATATTTAACTGAAGTATAAAGTATCTTAAATTTGAATCAAATAAAAGGTAAATAAAAAAATTATATTTTTTTACATTTTCACAAAAAAATACCTTTACTTAAAATCTCTTGAATGCAAGCAATTAATGCTATCTCGCCTTTTAAGATTAGAATAAAAGAAGCGTACAAACACATTTTATCCGAAAACATTACTCATCCATTTTATTATATTTCGTTTCCGAGTAAATATGACAAAAATTGGTGTGAATAATGCATTTATTCATCATGGGAACAACAGTTATTTCATTTATCATGTTGCCAGGGAAAATAATGCATGGAATTTGTTCCGTATGTCAAAACAATTGTCACCTCCAATGGAACTTGAAATCAATTTTACCCCTTCTTTAGGTACACTACTTTGCCCATTCTGGCCCGGGTTTTTCTCCGGTTTTCCTTCGGGTAGAGGCGAATTTTTTTTATAAAGACTCGCTAGGCTCTTGCCAAGAGATGGCATCAATTGATATAATTATTAGCGAATTTAGTGTTTTTTGACAGTGTCGAATTATCAACAATACTTTCCGAATGATTTTTAGCTTGATAATAATACATACTTGTGAAATGACTTTTCTGTGTTTTATTAAATACAATATTTGTTGGTATTTGTTAATACTATAACACGTGGCGATCAATTTTGTTATCGTTAGGAGTATATTGAAATATTAAATCCTCTTCTGCCTTAGGGCCCTTGATCGGAATTGATGGGATGGTCCCTTGCTTGCTTCCGGCGAGTAAATGAGTTTATTGTCCTCCACGTGGTCATACGCAGTTTGTAACTGCTCTTTTGACAATAAAGTTTATTATTATTATTATTACTACCATATTCGTGCTAGGGTGAAACTGAATGCATTACAGAGAATAAGAAAAACCCGATTGAAAGTCGCGCAACACATAAGTTATTGATCGGAGAGGAAGTTTACGAAAGACGATCAGGTTTCTTGGTCATTTGGTCTTATTTCTATTCCCGTGATATTTTATTCGTTTCTGGAACATTTAGCTAACGCGATATTGCATGAATGCGTCCGCTGTATACTCCCGTGAAATACGTCGGCGTCTCCCGGCACCGGTGTATATGTTCCGCCACTCCGCTCCGGTTCCGGAGAAAGATGTAATACGAGGATCGAAAAAGCACCTAAAATACAATTATTTTCAGTCTGATTAAGATATTTCCACCACATGTCAAGCTTGTCTAGAATTGCAGGTTCAAAAAGTCAAATAGAGAAACTCGTGAAATAAGAATTTTCAATCCGCCTCTGCCTCAGGACACTTGGGGCGGAATTGATGGGATGGTGCCTTGCTTCCTTCAGGAGAGTTTATTGTCCTCCATGTGGTCATCCGTGATTTGTAACAGCTTTTTTGACAAAAAAAATTATTTATTTAATATGAACATGTAAGAAAATTGACTTGTGCATTATGACTAGAAAACTCGATGATATACTATAAAGAAAGTACAACATACACTTGCATACACTTGCCCAGTAGCAAACGGTTGTGAATAAAAAGAAGGGGGGGGGCAAAAAATACATTGATAATTTTCATTAACATGACATTTTCTGCATATTTCCACGAAGTATGATTTAAATAATGAAATAAATCAAAGGAAAGACAATTGGCGATTACCGCATTAAGGATGGGGTAATTTATTTTTATAATTCCCGGTTTTAAACGATTCAAATGAAAATTTTCTTTCCTTAAAAAGTGAGTGGGGAACGGCTGCCCTCCCCCACCCTAATCACCACCACATACCACGTGACGTCTGCAAAGCTGGAAGAAAGAGAGGGACGTATTGCAAAAACTTAATATAAGAAAAGAATCATATTTATTTGACAATATACTTTAATTTAGTTATTTTTCATTATTTTAGCTTAGTTATTACTATAAAGTTTGGAATGTCATTGTTAATAAGCTTGAAATATTTTTAATAATACGTAATACGTAAAAGCTTTTACTTTCTGAGCCATATCTTCCAAAAAGTGTACTAATGAATGTTTTAGAAACACGAAATTATACTTTACGCAACGCAGAATCAAACGAGAGAGCGTGGACTGTCCGTCAGCACTTGTTACTGACAAGTTAGCGAAATCTTTGTGAAACGATTGTAACTGACTACTTGTTATTACAAGTAATGTTCGTAACGGCTTGTACTTTTGTGAAACGGGCCCCTGGTGGTGCTTTATTGAACCATCTAAAAGCAACCAAGATTTTCTCTGCATAGAGCAATGCGTCTAGAGCCCACCTATATATTCACCGTGGCTCCGCCGGGACGGCCGTCCGACCGACCAACCGACCCGGGCGCCCGACGAGCTCAGACGCGCGCTTGTTCCGGCCTCTTGGAGAAGCAGGTCCTTTGAGTTCCTGGACGAAGGGCGTCACGCACATACATGGTATCACATGCACGACGTGGCGGAGTGAGGCATTAGCACATTAATTGAGGCAGCGACATTGCCGGCGGAAGTGGTGCAAAGGACGGGACTGCAGAGGTCGGCGATGGGGGAGGGGTACTGAAAATTAAGGGAAGGGGTGCAGGATGAAATAAGAAGTAGATTCGTAAAAAATAAAAGTAGACAAAATGATTCTCTCCCTACGATCATCACAAGGTATTACTAAACGCACTAATTTGGAATAAAAAATAACAAAACCGAAAACCACTTCTCGAAAATAAACCATTATATATTCTAATTTTTAAACGCGATGACATATATTTTAATTTATTTAATTATTTAAAATATTAATAGTTTCCAATATATTTATACATTGAATCTGCAAGTATAATGTTTGGGAATGTACAAACGCAGATTGCATCAATAATCTTCCACCTTAAACTCTTTGCAATTGCCTTATTGGTTAATATAAAAAGGGCTCCCACATCCAAACAATCAAAATGCACATATACATATTTTCAAAATTTGCCATTTTAAGAAACCGGAAGTGGAGCGCTATGTGTAAATGAAGTCGGTATGAGCTGTCCAGAAATAGGTTTCTATATCCAATGCATTTCAAAATAAAATGTCAGATTTTGTTTCGATGCATCAATTTATCGGGGGAACAAAATTCTTAACACTCAAACGCAGGCATACTCACATACGACATCATCGCCAAAATTTAAAAAGAGACTCCTCAGGAGCCAATATCCGAAGAGATCTCCAAACTCTTTTTTTCGACCGATTACAATACAAACCTTATACATTCTCAATAATTGGAAAGTAAAAAGAATATTTAATATAAGTACACTAAAACGTGGATTCAATTTCACACAGTTTTGATAAATAATTCATTGCGAAAACTAATAATTAGATGTTTCGAAGAAAACCACCAAATCATCTTCAGGGTTTTTTATTTGAAAAATTATTATGGAACGTAAAACTCTGTATATTTTTATAACTTTTCTAACTGTTTAGCATTCTTTTCGTATTATGACATAATTTAACATTCTTCTTTACGATTCATTTTGCACCAATTCACCAATTCTTTATTGTTAGACGTTTATTATATTTTTTATACATCTCTTCCGTCAATCTTTTAAATGTGTCACGAGTTCAAGATTTTGAATAATTGAAGAGATACAACAATTTATTTTCAGTTTAGTGTCTTCATGGAATGAAGAAACTCAGTACTGACGTCAATAGAATATTGCCTTCACGTATATTATTTTATAATTCAATTTTATTTCGCTCCAGGGCGTCATTCTCTTTTATGATTGGTACATTGCACAAGGAAGTCCACGAGATATTTATAAGATTTAGTAAAACAAATAAAGAAAATAAAGTGAAAGAACGCAGGACTAGAGAGTATAAAGCAAAAGATTACATAGATCTAAGAGGAATAATATTCTATTCCACTATGAAACACATATTTCTTTTAATAAACGTGTGTTTAAAACAAGAAAAGAGTAGAAACATATAGTTCCATAAAATGTGATATTGAGGAAGCAACAGCAGACTATGGGGCATGTTAGCAAAGGATTTTTCCCTTTTTGGTTCATAAATTTAGACTAAATATATGAAGACAAAACTTTAAAAAAATATTCTGATGAAATAGTGGTATAAAAACTCAAAATTACATCTATACTAGAAAAATAGATTATTTGTATTATAAGTGGTATAGAAATCGTAAAAAGTAATCGATAAAATGATTGACATTTCAAATGACTTTTCTTAAGCATTGCTGCAACTAAAATGCAAAGTATTGTTAATATTGATGAATTACAAGAGAATATTATTTATTTATTACATTAATTTTTTGCGTGTCGTTTCTGCATCTTCCGAAAAGAGCAGAAAATTAATTAAAATTGGCTGATAATCAGTAGGTATCAGTCTTCGATCGCACGACTGTTGACAATGAAGCTTTCTAATGTGTCCGCCCGAGTTCGAGAGCGTGACGTGGGGCGGAAGGACGATCCACTGAACGTATAATGTACGTGACCGAATCGTAAAAACAAATTTCTATAAAGGTTTATTACGCCTTCTCTGTAAAGTATTTTCTTTCTGCCTTAAATTTAAAATAATTCATAATTACATAGATATTAGTATACAATGTAGAAACTGTGTTTTTATAGAGTTCCTTCGTGGTATTTATTTAATGAAACAAAAGTAGAAAAATATTGAAATTAACAAATGAGTTTAATATATTATATGAAAACCCCGGGCAACACCGGGCAACACCGGGCAAAATGAGATTAACAAGTCCGGACATGTTGATGTAAGGTAAACTACGACAAATTACGGAACCAATTTTTATTAAAACGTTAATGTAATATTTGTATGTATATTTAGCAACGCGAAATAAATATTTTTTTAATTTTTATTTTAATGTGAATTGTATTAAAATTTCAAATGTACAGTAATTATTGTTTTTAACTTTCCTTTCAAGCTCAGGGCAACACTGGATAGTTCTGCTGGTCCAGTTATTATTTTGAAACTCTCACGATGACGAAAGTAATTACGATAAAATATTTATTCAATATTTATCTGGCATATTAAAGTACACGCAGGTACTATTCCAGAGGTTAGCAGAGATACATAATGCAACTATAAACTACAAATGACTGAATGACTCAACATTTCCTTCGTTCAAATTTGTTGAAATAAATCTGGTATGTACTCACCGCAATTATTTCTCTCTGAGATTTAATGTTGATTTTGTAGGCTGACGAAAAAGGTGATGATTTGTAGTTCTCAACTGGAGTTCTCTTACCTGAGGCAAACAAATAATTAATGGTTAATTATAAAACACTAATTATAAAATACACTGGGGCAATAATTTACACTACATTTAAAACAAAAAATTCCTTAAATTATGTTGGTAGACTTGTGTTTAAAACAAGAAATACGAATTGTGTTGGTATACATCGGCTCGCCGTTGANCAGCAATTCAACTTCAACTGCACATTAACTCAAAATCATCAACTCGACATCGACTCAACGCCATCCGAGCCGAATCTTTGAAGAACGGATCGTCTCACCTCGTCACAGCGTATCACCTGAACTTCAGAGTTGTATTCTTTCATTACTTTCAACTTTAATGTTTCATGTCATTAAACTGCTTGTTGGCATATCTATTGTTCAACCACACCTCATCTACCTTCCTCATTTTCTGTAATTTGCCTGTACATTTATGGTCCTTCGAACCCGAACCTCATACCACTTGTACAGGGAATTTCACCTAAAATTTCTGTACAATACTGATTCCACAATTTTGTGAAATGTAATAAGTAATTTAGTAGCATAAATAGAAGTATAGTAAACGAAAAGGTAATATATATGCCTTTCGACAAAATAATTATTTTCATGTTCACCAACATGACAACGAAACGATGTAATTCGAACACAGAATTACTTTTTCGCATCGGATCGGGAAGAAACACAAAGTACAACATTCTTCCAGCGCTCTGAGACCGACAGTCATCCGGATAGACTAAAATCTGAATAATTCTAATAAGAAAAATATGAAAATGTACAGTAGAAAGAACACTTGCCACGAATTATTTGACACAAACATTGCGTTACAAACATATCTACAAAACACTAAGTATTAAAAAAAACTGGTGTGTCATTAAAGAACATAATGGCAAATTGCAAATGGCAAATGTTCTCGGTCATCATAACTTAACCCGATACCGGACATACATTAGTTTTGCGTTACTAATTGCATGCAAGACCGAAAACAGAATATTGAATGCAATAAAAAAGGCAATCGACTTTTTTGGCAACATTTGAGAACATAATTATGAAAAACAATATGTTTTTATCATAAAAGTGATCCGGATAAACTGTAGATCTGGATAAATGAGGTTTTAATGGACATTAAGTTTCGCAATTATGTCTGGTGTCGCATTACGTGATAAGTGTGTAAGACTAATTTGCTTTCTCAATGACTGAAAGTGTTCATAAATAAAAATGTAACATCTAGAAAAATCTAGAAAAATAATACAGTTTTGCAAACTGCTCTGTCATAATCGTTATGCAAAAGAAAAAAATATTTCGCTTGCTCAGCGAACATCCGTATAGTCTTCAAAAACACATGAACAAAGAGCGAACTTATGAACTTGTTTGTTCGGGACAAACCGCGTCTTAGTAGATAAAACTACCAACGTTTCGGCCATTGTGCTGCGTCCTTCTTCAGGGCAATGTCAGAGTCGTACAGAACAAAGTTGGGCAGAGTACGACAGCGACTTATGTCTGTACGACTCTGACATTGCCCTGAAGAAGGACGCAGCATAATGGCCGAAACGTTGGTAGTTTTATCTAACAAGACGCGATTTTTACCCGGACAAACAAGTTCATACTGACTCCGGCCGCGGAAACCTACGTTTATATAGAAAAAGAACTTAATATGTTATTGAATGCATATTGTCGTTATAAAAGTCAAAATCATATTTGAGTCCAAAGTTGGATCACGTTTACTATCCGAAAGGAATCAATTTGCCTCACTTAGATGCAAACTACATGGCGTGGATTGTCAAAAATATTTTTTTACTTTTGTTAATATATTTAAAAATAATTTATTCTGTAGTTTTTGTACTTGTTTTTTGGCATAGTTGAGTCTCAAGTATAAATAAGTATAACTAAGCGATCGAAAAAGTTTATTGCGTATTAGACTATTTTTAAATTATTATTTCATTTTATTGGCGTTCATGTCACCTCGTATCTTTGGCACTAGTAAAACGAGGTTCTCTTTTCAATCTTCATCTCTCGCTCCTTATTATGTTCTAAGCACGGCGCATCGTAGCCATCTTGCGGTTTTCCCGTCCACGCCCCTGGAAGGCGTGCGCACATCTACCAACTGACCAATACCTTCAAATATGTGATCTTGTTAGTATATTCCGTCAACATTTCTAATTTTGTTTTGATGTCTATGAGTGTCCATGGTTTTGTCGTATTTAATATATCTTGTCTTCGATAACTCTGAAGATATTCTCCTCTGTCTCGTGCAAATATATCACATTCCCATAATTCATGTTCCAGGGTATCCTCGCCTCTCTTGCAGACACATTTGTTATCTTCAATTTTTCCTATTTTCTGTAGATACTTTTTAAAGTTGTCATGACCCGTTATAAGTTGTAGCGCACTTTTCGTTGGATTTACACACCTTTTGTTCCTATTCACATATATCACCTCCGGTATATAACGGTATGTTTGTCGCCCTTAAACTCTCCTTGCCCATCTTGTTTGCCAGCCTGTTAGCAAAGTTTCTATTGACTTCCTTCGCGCCCTCTTATCCTGTTTTCTTATCCATTCTTCATTTATCTGTATACTTCCTTTCTTTTGTAATATTCTTCTATACTTAATCTTTTGAACATATAAATCTAAAGGAATTACCCCTGCTATCACATTCAACGCTTCTGTGGACACCGTTTTGTACCCTCCTGTAAGTTGCAATACATATTCTTTCTATAGATCTTAACTTCATCTCAAATTGTTGCTTTATCGCTCTCTCTGCCCATATCTAGCATCCGTGCGTTATTATTGATCTCCATGCCCCAATGTACAATATTCTAAGATCTCTTCGCGATATTCCATAGTTTATTATTCCATTGTATTATTTTATTATTAACTGTACGTCCTCTGTCTGCACATCTTATATCATTCTATAACATCAGAACGTCACGTTGGTCTCGCTGGCTCGATCCAAAAGTAGCACGATATTAAATGGCCAATTTTTCGGTTGACTAATTGTAACCTACGTAGTGTAGCCTTATTGTGACGTAAATTTAGTAGAATTTCTGATCATAAAAATGTCAAACTATCCTTTAAAGGACCCAAGGTATGCCCATGTTTACCGTGTGTTAACGTACGGATTAATCCTGGGAAACAGTATGGAGTTTTCGACATTCGATCTTAGGCCATCCAGTTAGTATCTAAGTGAGCCAACACGATTCCTTTCGTATAATAAACGTGATACAACACTACCCTTGGTTTCTCTATACAATGACATATTCCATTTAATAACATCGTAAGTTCGCTCTTTGATCATATATTTCTGAAGACTATAAGGGTGTTCCAAAAAAGGAATTTTTCCTGCAACAGAACGAGATAGTAAATTCAGTGCAGAGGAAGAGTTCGAATCCCCTTCAATAACACTATGGCATCACCACTATGTGGGAGTACAACGTTGGGTTGAGTTCGGTTGCTCGCCATGGAGGTGCTGCCCTTACTCCAGAGACGGGTCGACTCTCGGAGTAATACGCGCAAACACCAAGGGATGAGAGCTTCGCTCAAGCAAAGGGATCAGAAAGCGAACGCGAGAGAGGTAGCAGGAGGAGACAAGCTTCCTTTTATCTCTCTGTCTCTTTTCACGCTGTTTCCCGAAAGAGGTGATAAGGAAACTTATCGATAGGGACGCTTTCAATCGCCTTTATATACAATTCTTAGTGCCGCAGAGGCAGGGGGGATAGAGGGGGCAGCTTTTGACCCGCACCCTGAGAAACGGGGTCCTTAAGGGGGCCTTCAATGATAAATACCGTGTTTCAATACAAAATCAGATGACAGCTCACAAAAATCAATAATAGATGATACCTAATTATACAAATAATTGTTGATAAATTACTGTCACTAATTCTAAAATTTGATTAACTAAAAAAGAAAAAAAAAATTCTTGTATTCGACCAAATTAATCATACCACAATTTTTATTATGACATGTCATAAGTAAACATGAATGTTTAAAAACACAAGAATCATCAGAATATTAAAACAAAAAAAACAACAACAAAAAACGTGTACACAATGTTTCGGTACTAATCTTTGTACCGTAATGAGGTGAAATATATCTGAACTAATGCTCAAGTCATACTACAGTGATAAGAAGTATAAAGTATCTAAAATAAACTACCAAGGAACTTAGTGGAGGAAGAAGACAAAGAATAAACACAAAAAGTAAACCTAGTTTGAGGTGTAAATGAAAAACAAAAATTAAATAATAATATAATTTTTTTGGCAGCTTAGAAGTGTCGTAATATGTAAATTAAGGGTATATTTGGTGCTTTCTATGTATAACATCTCAAATGTGTATCTTTTATAAAAGTTTTCTTCTATACACAGTACTTTAGAATCATCCCACAGAAATCTAAAGNATGTGTATCTTTTATAAAAGTTTTCTTCTATACACAGTACTTTAGAATCATCCCACAGAAATCTAAAGTTAAAAAAAAAAATACAAAATGTTTAACCAACTATACAACTGAGAAGCCTACAATCTAAATAAACTATTTAATTAAATTTTTATCAACTTGAATCTTTACATATTGTTTTGGATTACTAAAAATTTTAACATATTCTCTCAGTAACATAGCTATTCGAATATTCAAGTTATTAGTGAACAATAGTTTTGAAGTTGTTTAAGAACATCTACAGGATTAATAAGAAAATTGAACCTTTGAAACTATTTCCATTTATATAGGTCAGCCATTTCATACGACGAATAAGACAAATGAGTTTATGAGGCATATTTCAATATGAAGGCCATAACTTACAAGAAAAAATTGAAATGAATTACGCTACATTCTCCATGGAATTATTTAATTCATTCGTTCAGTCAATGTAAAAGCTCTGGAGAGCGTGGGGTTGAATTATCCCACAATTATATTTAAGAAATGACATGCCTTAACCTTAGAGAAAATTAATAACTGATAAAACTGTGACTAATTAAAAAAAAACGTTCCGTCATTGCACGTCCACTCTCAACATGTTCAACGTTTTTGATTCGACTGACATTACAAAACTCACGTGTCATATCACAGAGCTTACAAGAGATAGTATGACGTCACGGAAGTGAAACTTCATTTTGTGCTCTTTCAGCCATCGCGTTGTCACGGTGCATTTAAATTTTAATAAATAAGTAATGTGAGTATTTTTTTTCATGGTAGCGTGTTTCTACGAATTCAGCAAGCACTAAAACGTGTAAAAACTGATATTTCTGTCATTAATAATTATTGAATAATTTAAATAATTATAGATTTGAGAATAATAAAAATAGTAGTAGTTTGTTAAATAGCTCAAACATGACGGATGGGTTTCATTTCTCAGTGGGAGTTGCCATACACAATATCCATTTTTCCTTTACGCAATAGAGCAACGACAACGTGCTTTTAGCGCGTTAAACCTCAGTAGCACAAAGTCACGTGTAATTCTGACCATGTACATTTGTAGAGACTTAAAAGCATTTCAGAATCCCCACTTTTGGCCGATTATAAACGCGTTGTGCCCACTGCGAAGGCGATGTAATCCAGTGCCGCTGCGTCTTTGTTCGCTGGTCTCGAGAGACAGCGACGACGAGTGAGTTCGGGGAGGGGGGATGGGTGGACGGGAGAAAATCCCCTGAATTCGTACCGGCAGCGGCTCTCTTCCACATCCGGCCTCCGTTCGTCCAACCGTCCGTACGTCGGTCCGTCAGACAGGCGAGGTGAAGCGGATCTTCCCAGTAGTCCGCTAAGTTCACGAGTCGGTCGACAGAGAGGCTGCTACGACAGAAGTTAGTAGAATTTGACGCCATTACAGGATTTCAACAAATTACATTTTACGAGGTACTCGAACTCTTGAGTTCTCAGCGGTCACACAATAAGATGAGCTGCCGTATGCTCAGTGAAAAATATTTCACGTCCTCGAAACTGTGGACTTATGAGATTTTGTTGTTCACAACGTAAGTATATTGCGTTGTATACAACATATTTCATTTGTTAGTGATACGTGTGTTTATAAAGACTCGCGTTCACACACTGAAAAATAATACTTTGGACTATACTCACAGCGCGCACCGTGGGGCTAGCAAAATATAATAGGTGCGTTAACCTGTACTATTCCAAAGATAAGTCGACTCTCCCATAAGATCTAACTAAAAAAGATTATGGGAACATTCTACTACAATTAACATCTATTATATATAATCTAATTACATAAATAATTGAAAACTTACGACCTTTTATGGATTAATAATACATAGCTCTTCACAGTAAAAATATTTATGTATGGAAACATTACTGATCATATTTAGAAGTATACTTATCGCTATCATAATGTATCATTAACATTCACATAATTTGATTCTTGAATTTGGGAGAGAGGTTTAATACTCTAGGGTACGAACACAGCCCAATAAAACAGAACTAGACATTCCTCTTCAAGTTAACTCTGCCCCGCATAGTACGAAAGAGGTTTTGAAGGGGGTTGTAAAACCAAAAAGACGATACATAGAAGTTTTAGTTGTCAATATTTCCTATTTTCGCCCTTCGTACATGGTGAGTATTCGTGTCACGTGATGAAATTTATTCTTAAAATTGTTCCAAAATCCATGTGGATAGCGACGTGAATTAAAGATGATATAGTACGTTATAGAAAAGAAGTGAGTGCTCGTTGTAATATAAATGTCAATCCTCACTCGATGATACAATGCTTCGAAAAGTGCGGTGAAGTTTCTTTTTTTGCTTATCGTGGTTCTCATACAGGCTTCTTACCGAACGCCAAACAACGCCGAGCGCTCGCTCCAGTGTTGAACCAAGGAGCTTCAGAAGAGAAAAAGAGTGAAAAATTGGTCGACCTTTCTCCACTGGCAAAAAAAGAACAAAAACAAAGGGAATGAAGAAAAAGGGAAGGCGGATTGCAGAGAGAAAGGGACACTAAGGTTCCCAGTGGTACGCTGGCTAATCCTGGTCGGAGCCGCCGACCGGGAGGAAAAAAAAAAAGACGAGCGCTCTGCGCAGAGAAGCCCAATGCGTTGGCTCTCGAGTGCTATTGCTTGCCGGGCAACGGGCGCGGAAGGAGCCCGGACCTTCGATGGATCCAACACAACGTTCGAGGACAAGTGCCCTACTTCCCTTCACTACAACTGCATCCTACGAGGGAGCTAGGGTTCGATCTTTCGACGCCCTTCGGTGCTATCAAATAACACGCTTTGTAGCCAGTAAAGGATTCCGAAAAACACACACGTCGCGTTCGCTCTGATTTTGAAACAAACCAACCTCCACATCAAGTCTTTGCAGGACAGTTGTTCCTGTCTTACGCCGCGAATACTTACACAAATTACTTGCATCCATCATGATGTCTCATTATGAAATACGAGCTCCATGAACAAACAACAAAAACTTTTTTTGAAATTTAGTTTTTATATCTTTAGAATCAGGAATGAACAAACCAATTTTAATTACTATTTTTTTTACATTTCGATCACGATAATTGAAGTTGAAATAACTTGGAGAATATTCGGAAACTTTCAGCAAAACTTCCTAGATAAGATGAAAAGTTAGCTGCGAGTTATAATACTAATAGAAAGTCAATATGTTTGTAATTTAACGCAAAAAAATTACACGTAAAAATTATTATCGAACTANTCTGAGTATAGTGTTTAAAAATCATAAGAATTGAAATAACACTAAATTCACGATGTATTGTTACAATAAACATGCCCCTAGACAAAGCGTGGAAAACTTGTACAAGAAATCCGCCTCTACCCGAAGGAAAACCGAAGCAAAACCCGGGCCAGGATGGGAATACATGTCATATTTAATGTCCTGTAAATACATGTCATATTTACAGATGTGGCGCACTTCAAGTCGTAACTCGTGCTCTTTGCTTTTTGCCGAGATTTCAGCAGAGGTATAAAAATATTTTGAGTGCGGAATGCGAGGTGCTGAAGAACTCACGTTAATAAAGCGATGATTAAACGTAAAAATATAGACTTGGAATACTCATAAAAATTTGGAAACCAATTTAAAATTGGCAAGAAAATGAAGG
Organism: Laupala kohalensis; assembly: GCA_002313205.1. Classification (NCBI taxonomy): domain Eukaryota; kingdom Metazoa; phylum Arthropoda; class Insecta; order Orthoptera; family Trigonidiidae; genus Laupala; species Laupala kohalensis. The sequence continues at coordinate 330,669 of NNCF01125798.1, read as the reverse complement.
GAATAATTGACTAGTTCTTTCAAACCTTTAATATAATAAGTAAAATACCCAAGTAAAATTAAGAATTTTATTGCCGAATGCAAAATATCAAATTAAATCTTCGTATGTAAGAATAGTGACGCAGTGGCCCAGGTAGAAGAGACAACGCATTTTGTGAACAACCATGGGCAAGGAAGGGACGAGGATAGGGTAATGGCTGCAAACAAGGATTTAGTGTCCCAGAAACCCGAGGCGCCGCACTACTATCGCTCCCGCCGGGAAGCCAACTTTGGGAATCACTTACTGTCACCTTGGTCCCGCGGGCAGAATTCACAGTCACCCTTACCCTGACACTGATGCTGCCCTTCAGGCAGTGCTAGCGAAACTGCAAGGAAATCCTTTAGAAGCACGGCAAGGAAAACGAAGATTCAGTTCACAAACGGCATGAATCGATATTGTATGGTTGAGTTAAAAGGAGATAAATGGAGAATCACAAAATTTACTGAAATTTTGCAAAATGTTCCCAGTCATACAGCGTACTTTTCTGTAAACCACATTTTTTTTAAACCGAGAAGGGGCGGCGGTCAAATGTAATTATTAATCTCGAATTTAATGTTATATGAATAGTAACGATTTATAAACAACATATTTGGAATGATCTATAGTTTGATAATAATAAAACGTACTTGTAAACTATAATTTGTGTTTTATTAAATACAAATATGTTGGCATTCTCTTGATATTATACCACGTAGCTAACTTGGAACTTGAGCCGTACCTCAAGAACACTCTGGAAGCTATGAGAGTGGAAGGTATCTTCATTTTAATAATTAAAAGATTTTTAATTGGAGGACCACATGGATTACCATGATTTTATATTAAAACACACATAAACACGTTCCCTAATAATCCCACCAAAAATCTAACCTAAACACACAAGAAATAAATGGACATACACTTAACATATATAATACTAAAACTTACAGCTAAACACATGGCATTAATTTAAAGATAAAAGAGGCATGATTATGTATAACAAGATTCAGTTCAATGTTACTGAATTCGTCAATGAAGGCAGGTTAAATTGATCATGAAAGATCATAGTGATTTTCACTAGCCATAGTGAAAGGTATGTGAGCTCATAGTTACGTTTTTGTAGCATTTTCTGATGCTCAGTTGGCGTACAGCCTCCCAGGTCTTTGGAAAATGCAGGAGGCAGTCACGATGTGTGGATCCATCAATATTACATAAAGTTTATATGATCACACTGTTTCCATGATCACTATAAAGCCATATTCACGACAGTTCCAGATGTTCACATCACATGGTTGAAGGAAATGCATAGTTTTACCTCACGCACAACACGCTTCACAAAATGTTCATGACGGACGCAGTTTTGACTCGATGTTGACTCGACGAAGTCTGAAGAGAGAGTGAAGCTTGAGGTAGTGGCTACGGGATCTTCCCATGTTAACTCGAGGAAAAACACTCCCGAGCAAACACATTATTATTGAATTGTTCGTTTGTAAATTAAAAAATTGACTCAATGTTACATTAAAATTAGTAAATTGGCATTCAGAATATATGTGGCGATTTTCCATCTAATGAATAAGTAATTCTGTACATTTTATCGTCATGAAATGTCTTGATGAGAATAGAGCTCTCTAGTGGCAGATTGACGTACTTAAGCCTTTTAGATCTATGATAGTATTAGATAATAATATTAGCTTCTGGTGGAAATGCACCAAAACTTTTTATTCTTATTTAAGGAGTACGTTGAAATGTTAAATCTCTCTCTGCATCAGGGCCGTTGGTCGGAATTGATCGGATGGTCTCTCGCTTGCTTTCGAGTTTATTGTGTTCATACTTCCACGTGGTAATACGCAGTTTGTAACTGCTTCTTTGACAGTAAATTTATTTTATTTTTGAGTATATTAAACCGTAATAATAATAATAATAATAATAATAATAATAATAGAATTATCTGTTATATTAAGCAGACTTTAATTCAGTGATCTTCTTACGTTTTAAACTCACTTTCATATATGCATTTTTGTTCGTTTCTCATCTATTCATATCGGTATTTTAATTATTTTTAACCGCTCGCTTTCTTCAACTAGATTCCGAAGAACATAGTATTTGACAGTAGAAATTTGAAGGATAAATCTCTACTACTCACCCACAAGGTTGACATGACTCGGATATCTGTTGCAAACATGTGGGCTGTTTTTCTTATTGAAACTTACAGCATTAGATGAATACTTGAGTACTATAAATGTAACAGCAATTTTCAATTATTTTAATTTGGGGACAACATAAAATTAAGCCGTGAATTTATACAGTATTCATTCAATGCAAGTGTTTTAAATTCACAAGTTCTCTTTTTTTTAATTCTGTGATTCAAAACTGCTTTCCAAATGTCAAGCAAGAAAACCAACAACAAAATTGTTAAACAAATATGAAATTGTATTGCATAAACAACGTATACAATTAATTGTATTCTTTAGTTCACATCATATCAAAAAATTCTTTTAAAATCTTGAGGAAAATTCAGTCTGAATGTGAAAATAGTGACACGTAAGATATTGATTCCAGTACCTTCTGAGACAGCTCAGTGGTTTTGACCTGTTTTCCATAAACTTAGAAATCTAGTTCTTTGTTAGGTCTTCCGATTATTGATTTATTTTAGTATTCGAGAGTCATGATACGAATCGAAGGGCGATATACAAGTAAATATCGAAATAAAAGATACAGCACTCCCTGAAACCACTATAATGAAAAACAACGTTATAGTCAACTGAAAATTATTTATTTGCCAAAACCGACTTTCGACAGCTTGTGCTCTCATCTTCAGTGGCCTACAATCAAAATACAGGAATATATTTAGCTATTGGTAAAAAATTGTCTTAATAATAATTATATACAGTAGTAATTACAAAAATATGTATTAAAATGGAGAGTACTAGTATGTTGAAGTTAATAATAATAAGAGAATTTAATACTAATTGTTTTCAGATATTTAAAATATTATATAAATAGTTGAATAACCGATGTTTATTGACTATTTATATATACAATCAACTATACATAATAATCAACAGACTATATATAATCAACTATTTATATAATCTTTTAAATATCTGCAAACAATTAGTATTAAATTCTCTGAGTATTATTAACTTCAACATACTAGTACTCTCTATTTGTAATTACTACTGTATATAATTATTATTAAGACCACTTTTTACCAATAGCTAAATATATTCCTGTATTTTGATTGTAGGCCACTGAAGATGACAGCATAAACTGTCGAAAACCGGTTTTGGCAAATAAATATTTTTCGGTTGACTATAACTTTGTTTTTCATTAAAGTAATAAAACCAGATACAACACCACTATCTAATTATAATTATGAAACCACTATATCTTACGTAGGTATCGAATCGATAGCCCTTATGATCTAAACCTCATATATTACACAAAAATGAACAAATACTCTTGTTTCTATTTTCCAAGATATATATCTTGTTTTCATAAAATATTAATTTGTTTTGAATACTGAATTCATTCGATGATTGATGCACGCATTTGCTTTGTTACTCAGTCGCCATAATAAGGAATACCGCAGGCTTTGGTTGTCACCACAAAGCACTTAGTGGAAAATGCCTCAAAGCTTAGAGAAACGGAGTGCAATACAATATTAACAGAGATCAAACAAACGAGGGAACAATGTTAACCTCTCCGCTGTTCTCTGCCATTATTCTCTTGAAACTTTCAGAAAAGCAAACTCGAGTAATCGCATTTTTGTCACAGAGGACATTTACTTTTCGAGACAGTGCTGTAATTCTAAAATCAACAACATTGTATGGCGACTCACGAGAGCGATGAGTTTCCAAGAAAAAACTCGTTGTAGTTTACGAAAGGATGGAAGAGTTGAAACCATGAAAATAATATTGTGCATGGGGGTATTAGTTATTTGTTTTGAGTCGTATAAATCGATTTAAAAATACACGGATTCGTATGACATTTTCTTGCTTTAAAGAAGGGTGTGTTCCGTTCTTAAGGCAGTACTAGCACAGGTAGAGTTAAATCACTAAAATATCTGAACACGGAAAAGATACACAGAGTANACATACCTCCCCGGCCATATTAAAGAAATAATTGCAATTATAATTGATGGTGTAATATATTGCGTCTTATGGAGGAAACGCTTGTGTTTTTTAAACGACCACCTTTTAAATCACGAAAGTGATGGTCGTACATTTAACTTTAAAGACACCGGAATCTTTAACAAAAAAGCTTATTCAATGCAATAGGACACGACAGTATGCTTAGTTTCTTCACAAGAATACTCCCGTCTTGAAGACAATATTAGTTACGCCGTAGAAACTAATGACGTCATCCAATGTCGTAAATATTGTTTGCAGTAGACAAGGCAATATATACTGTAGATGAAGGGAGGGTGGCAGCATTGGTGCAGGGACTGCAGTGTGCAATTAGCTTCTGTCCCTAAGGAAAAGACCCAGCAACCCTGCAGAAGCCCTCCATCTCATAAGCAACGCCGTTGATAGCACGTACGGAGCAGTGGTGCGTTTGTTCCTGAGTAGCTTCAACGTTCCAAGTTACTCCGCGACATGGTATATACGCTGTGTACTAACTACGAAATGTACACAGGTTGTTATTTATGATCGTACAAGAAGATTCGAATCTCTAGTTCTCTCTTTAATGTACGTAATAGCCAGACCACAGATATACAAAGTTCTCACACCGGCGGCCATTTTGATGCTCTGAGTCATTTAATAATTGGGGGAATGAACGAAGAACCATTTGTTCTTTGGGGTGAATTACTTTGACTAAAAGTGGGAACTAGCATCAACATGGACGCTCGGAGACATGTGGTTGCAATTGGACCATATCGATGTTTCACCTTTGTCGGCAAAGCGCTCTTCAAAAGTTGTCAAAACCTTATCTCTCTATGGCCTTGATAGCATTTATTCATTTATTCCTCCAAATAACAATAAATTTATTAACTAGAAAGTTACAAAAGTTTTAAAGGTTTATACTCTGTAAGTACCAACAGAAGTAATCAGAAATTTACTGTTTGTGGGGTACATATAAAAATAGAAAAAAACTTGGTATATGATTTTAGAACTAATTATTTTACGTAGTCTCTATTGTAATAGAGATCTAAATAGTCACATTTTTTAAATTTAAATTCATCATTCTTTGATCAAAATATTTCAAGTATATAAAACACTTCGTAAATCAATACAACATGAATGAATTAATACAAATGTCACTATTCCTGTTTCAACTCAATAGATAAACGAATTTTACTTCCCCTATTAAATTAACGACTCAAATCTGGAAAATATTATTTTTAAAATATTCTGGTAGTGTTCATGAAGTTTCGGTTACAATGGGTGAATACAGATTTTCAAAATACATGCTCTTGCCACAGATATGAAATAAAACCCGCTAGTTTCCTCGTGAAACACGATTTAATTATTAACAATAAAAATACACAATTTACTTGTATTACTGTAGATCAGCAGACTGGTGGCCCGCGGTTCGAATACAGCCCTCAAGACGTTATATACGGCCCCGAAGGTTATTGTAACGTCGGCGCCAGGACATGCCATCAATTTGTGAAATATTAATATTTCTTTGTATTTTCCAAGCCGGATGCTTTTAAGAATCTTACAATAAGTGGCCAGTCAGCGTTAAGACGGACGTGCTACGAGCTTGGGATTCTCCCTAAACCTTTTCCATGTAGAGTTATTGTTTGAACGAACACCTTTCACTTTAAGTAAAGTACCTACAAGTGTATTCGAAGAATGCAGCCGGCGATGTTGACCCACAGGAATTTAGGTGTAACTAATGAAAAGGTGAATTCTACGAAGAAATGAATGAAGTACGTGCCGAATATAAAACAACGAAAAGGGTGTTTGTGAAGCGCCTAGGTGACGCTCATGGCGGTTCGTCCTCTACGGCGCAGACTCTGCGTTCCTAGAAGCAAAAGGGGTGACACAAAAGGAGTGTTTGCACGGTGGTGGCGAAGGCGTGGTTATTTGTTGATCACGTGACGTCTGGTACAGAATATATTGGGAGGAGTGAAGCTCCTCAGGGATTCTTTACAAAGGAACGTATAGATCCGTCAGCACGGACAAGTGACTGAACTAAGTCTAGGTCGCGGAGACCAGATGTTTGTTAAGGCTGCTGCGGTAGTCTTAATGAACTCATTACTAGGTGCGAGGGTCGTAACTAGTAACAGTTAGTTGTTGGGGAAAACAACTTATATTTTCGAAGGATCAGATAACCTGAGGGGTTTTACAATTTAGTTGTCTTCAACTATATTTAACCAAGTGTAAACAATGCTCTCTGACAGCATTATTTGTGTAATAACAGATTATTAGATGCATTAATGATTTTGGGAGTTTGTCTCTGCTGTAAATTCAGATTTCTAGTTAATTTGTAATAAATCATTATTTATTGTTATTACACGTGTGTTTGGTTGCTCGGGAAACCGAGCTGGTGGCAGCGACAAAAACTACCGTAGGGATATTGGTATTTATGTGGATCCCGCTTCTACCAAGGAAAAAATAACATCGCGTCAGGGTTTGAGGTGTGATGTTACAGTTATAGTCAATTTTTCTTCAAATCAAATGTTGGAGGGTCTAACTTTGTTATTGATATATGCTGCCTCAAGGTAGTACTAGTGTCACTAAAATTCCTGAAATCGGCATAAATTAACAGAGTAACATGTTCTCATTGTGATTTCAACTTGAAAAACGTACCTCACCGGCAATTATAATCGATGTTGAAATTCATTGTGTCTTATGGAGAAAAAACTTACTTTTAAAAAAGAACCAATTTTTAAATAACGAAAGTTATGGAAGTTTACTTTGATTTGTAGTAAATTTTTCGTAGTATTTTTTACATCAATTTTATCTCTACGTCACCGGACATCTGCGAAAGATATTTCACTTTTTCCTTTGAGGTGAGATGCGTAAATCACGAAAGCATTGCCCTCGACCGCTTCCATGTTTTCTCATGCTCTCGTGCATTTCAAACGACTCAAACGAATTCCTGAATATTGTTTATGCTAAATTATTAACTAATAGATGAGAATTCAATCATGTTTATCATAAGTATCATTCCTATTGTTGTGTTTTATAACAATTAGAATGAAAAGAAATCAAACAATCTCAGTGATTTGACTAACATGGAGTACGTGTCTCGCCCTAATTAATTTGAAGTGAATTCCAGTGAGGGAAAATATAAGTAATTTACTACTTCTTGAATTTTAAATAAAAATGACAAACAAAATATCGAATTACTATAATGGTATAT
>NNCF01125798.1:291698-322112 GCA_002313205.1 Laupala kohalensis | reverse complement strand
CCAAAACGGATATTTCCGTCGAAATCTCGCTTTCGAATTTTTTCACGATTACAAAACTTTCTATATACTACGTATATGAGAAAGTAAAAATTAATAAATTCAATATTTACATGAATTGACAAGTGATATTGAATATTTTGAAGTTATTTAACTTGGCATATAATCAAAACATACGAAGTTATTCAGCATTTTCTTAATGTTTGTTTTGTATCTCCGTCTGAGCAAATGTTATAAAACTTTTCATCTTCCTCATCACTGAAAGACGAAAACACCAAGAGTAAAAATGCAATTACTTTTGAAAACTAAAACTAGAAGTAGTTTCATGCAGAACTGATGGTAATTAATATATTTTACTACGCGGATGAACACTATCTTGTAAGAGTTAATTTTCTAAATCAACATGGTGGAAATACTACAAACATCAGGAAAGACTTTTGCTCCCCACCTTACTAGCTGCAGGAAGAGAGTTGAAAGTGTCCATTGAAACCGATATTTTGATAAAAATAAAATAATCGTTTTAATTATAAATAAATTAATTTCTACAAAATATGAGGATGTGAATGCTAAAAAGTGTTTGGAAGTTCTTAAAATTATATCCCTTTAAAATTGAATTTTTTTAAACGTTCTTCGAAGTCATAGAAATCTATTAGACTGCGGTGAACCTCACCGCCAGGTAGCAGATTAATTATGTTATGTTGAATGAAAATGAGAGATGGGACCGAGATTCGAACTCGGGACCTTGAACTTAGTGCGCTAATGCGCTTACCGACTGCGCCATCCCATTCGCCTCCGGGGCTCCGTCTATCATCCTCATTCAACTTGCGGGACCCAAAGACCTCTGAGGTGGTCTCGTAGAGACTACGCTTTTCATATGAGCCGACTCCCATAGGAAGTACTTTGTTTTGGGTCGTATTTTCCCATTCTGGTTCACAAACACATAGAAATCTCTTAGATTGCGGTGAACCTCACCGCCAGATAACAGATCTTTGTGTCTCGCATGTTGAATGAGGATGATAGACGGGGCCCCGGAGGCGAACGGGATGGCGCAGTCGGTAAGCGCATGAGCGTGCTAAGCTCAAGGTCCCGAGTTCGAATCTCGGTCCCATCTCTCATATTCATTCAACATAACATAATTAATAAGTTCTTCAAAGTGTGAAATAAATTCTCAACACAATATTAAAGGAAACGAGTTGGTAAATAACAGTAAACAAAGTTAATGCAGTAAATCGTGAATCAACTCTAACATCTCTGTTTCGAGCGTTACGGAAAGTTAACATTCACATTCCACACTGAACTTTGATTTCGAATTAACTATCAAAAATTGCAGTTAAAAACTGTGTTTGACCACTAGAGGAAAATAAACTAATTTAATCACCGGAAGTATATGAGGGGCATTTTTTTAGATAGTCACTTTTTTCTTTGACACTTCCGGGTCTTTATAACTCTTGCGAAGGGTTCTAATGACTTTGCCGTTGGCGAGCGCTGAGGCCCCAATTACAAAAAATATACCTCTTGCTTTTCATTCACTGCTTCTTGATAAGCATAGACTCGAGCACTTGCTACGGGGTTAGTGTTTTACCAGTCGAGTCCTAACGTAAATGAAGAAATGATTTTTTTAAACATAGATTGATTATGAACAAGGTTATGTAAGACGATGATTGTGTAGAGATGATGATCCGTCCCATGTCACTAATGGGTCGACTGGTGAAAGTCTATCAGATGGTAGCTTTAGGTTCTGCGTAAAGATAATTCTTAAGTGTCTTAAATGGCTCAGATCGTTCCCTTCTGACAAGTGCTCATTAAAATTAATCTTTTGCGAGTGATTCGACGCAGTCAGTTATACCTTCCATTTGAAGGTCTTCCCTAAGTCTGGTTAAGTTAGATATAAGTGATGGGTGGGTAATGAGTTTTAGTACTCTATTTTCTAGAGTTGGTTTACGTTTCGTGATGTTGTCCATTTTGCTGAAGGGAAAAAGTCATTAACTGTCGTTTGCACGTTTTCTACAGTTCAATTTTCGCCTTTGTGGGTAATTTGGTTGTAGTTAGTAGTGGCAGTGTGCGAGGTACTACGTCATCGATTCCGTACCCAAAGGAATAGCAGAAAAAAATCCCGGGAAATATTACGTCTCGTGGAATTCAAATGGCGCATTGTGATATCAATAGTTATTTGAAAAGATTCAGAATTATTGAAGATGGAACATGTTGATGTAATAAAAATGAGGAGACAATAGACCATCTATTTTGGGAGTGCGAGTTGTATGGACCGGAGAGAGCGCGTTATGTAAAAATGATGAAAAGGCAGGACGAGGTTAAAATACAAATGAACCATGCATTAATAGACACAAATGGGAAATGCGATGTATTTGCTGAATTCGTAGAAAGGACATGCGGGTAAAAGAAGGAATGAAGATGGTATGAATATTGAAGCAAGACAGGAAGAATGAAGAACAGTTTAGAGTAAAGAACAACAAAGAATAATCACGCAGTAACAAATAGTTTTAAGAATTATAAAGATATGTCAAGTAATGTCGTTCAATGCACACGTGACATTAAATAATAAGCTGAAAAAAACTGGAATTCAAAATTCATACTCTACAACAAGATTTACCTTCGTTTGTTTGAAATTTGTCAGTAAAGGGAATAGTAAAGACCGATGTATAGAACAGATTTGGCAAAGTGAGAATTCTCTTCCCTTGTGCACGAGTATTTGTAAAACACGAGACAGCAGGAGCACCCTCCCGCACAGTCCCCTCTCCAGCATCACGGGGAGAGACAGACACACCCCCAAGATAGGACGGCGAGAAGGGTGTGGGGGAGAACATCGCGAGGGCATCTTGCCAACTGCTCATCGCTTTTCATTCCCCCTCCCCCAACTACCCCTTCTGTCGCAGCCACTTCCGCTCGCCTTGTTCCCAACATTCATCATCCCCTATTCTACAACTAGGAGAGCTCAAGCGTGTTTAAAAACTGCACGTCTTCTACGAATACATTGCTAGGAATCCAGAAGGTTCATATGCGGACTCGAGACGCGGTGGTCTTGCAAGGAAAGAAATTATGGCATATACTATTAGATTGTGAATTAAATGTGGAAAAAAGAGAGGAAATAATAAATTTATTGAAAAAAGTGGGGCTGGACATAAAAAAAATATAGAAAGAATAATTCAGCGTTGAAAAAACATACCACAAATTTCACACAATAGTAACACAAATGCTTCATATCATGAGAGTAATACGTTGGACAGAATCTTCATAGGCAATCAATAGTGCCCGTCTCAGGAAACAGAAAATAAAAAAATTAAACGTAATACAGCAAAAAAAGAAGTTAATAACCCAGGTATTGTCATTTTGATCTGATACTGGGTTCGAATGCAAATAAATAAATAAATAAATAAATAGTAGACAACACCAAATCTGTCATTTATTCCCAAAAATAAATACTAGTATCGCCCCACAGATATACAACAACAAAGAAATTATTAACTTAATCCTTGAATTCAAGACATTTTCTGATCCATTTAAGATATGCGTCTCCAAAATATTATTTCAATTTTTTTCATAACAATATTGTTTTAAACGGTTTGGTGCATTTTTCATGTTTATTCGAATTTTCATTGCTTCTTTGAGTCACTGTACTCATGCAATGTAAAAATAATATTACATTATTTACAGTACCAAAATTGGCGGAAACAAAGTGAACCCTGAGAGCAATTACTGTAATGAGAGAGAGCTACAGTGAAACCTTTACACAAGAAAGGAAGCAAACTTAATATTGGAAATTACCGACCAATATCTCTACTACCCACTTTCTCAAAAATCCTAGAAAAATTATTCTATAAGCGTCTTCTAGATTTTTTATCAAAAAATAACATACTCTCTGACGATCAACACGGTTTTAGAAAATCTTTTTCCACTACAAGCGACATATTTTCCGTCTTAAAAGATGTTACCACATCTCTTGACCGTGAAGAAAATCCTCAGGGTGTTTTTCTTGACTTATCCAAAGCATTCGATGTCATCGATCACGGAATTCTCCTTACCAAATTGCATTCTTTAGGCATTCGTGGACTTCCACATCAATGGCTAACTTCTTATTTAAAAGATAGATATCAACAAGTAGAAATATCCTATACTAAAAATAAAATACTTGAGCGTTGTCTTTCAGAAACAAAGCCACTTACTTGCGGAGTACCCCAAGGATCAATTCTCGGCCCTATACTCTTTTTATTGTATGTGAACGACATGTCATCATCCACATCAGATTGCAAAATGGTTCTTTTTGCTGATGACACTAATTTACTATGTAAACACGCCAATGCTCAAAAAGTTTTGTCTAACCTTTCGACTTGGTTCCATGCAAATCGTCTCATTGTAAACACTGACAAAACAGTGTCTATGTCATTTCACAATAGTATCACAAAATCTTTACCCCAGGTTTCTCTTTCTTTAAACGGAACACAATTAAAAACTGTTACAAATACAAAATTCTTAGGTCTCCATATTCAAGACAACCTCAAATGGAATTGTCACATTGACAATCTTAATTCCCAATTAAGCAAATTGTGTTACGCATTCCGAATCTTAGTTAACGCAGTTAGTCCACGTATTTCCCGTTGCGTATATTTTGCAAACGTTTACTCCCATTTACGTTACGGCATTACCTTCTGGGGTAATTCCGGTCAGAGTATTCAAACTTTCAGAATTCAGAAGAGGATAGTTCGGATAATTTGTAAATCTCACCCCCGAAACTCTTGTAAACCTTTATTCAAGGAATTAAATATATTAACACTTCCCTGCATTTATATTTATGAAACAGTCGTGTTTGTTAAGTCCGAATTACTGAAGTGCCACCCTTGCTTTATACGAAACAGTCTCGTTCACGAACACTATACACGCAATAGTAGTAATATTCATCGCCCTAGAGTGTCAACCACTCTTTGCCAAAAGGGACCATACCATTCGGGAATCGTTCTATATAATTCCCTGCCCAAGAATATAAAAGATATTATGAAATTGAATATCTTCAAATCCGCGGTTAAAAACTACCTCCTGCACCAGTGCTTCTACACTGTAAAAGAATTTATTGATTTTAACAAAAGTTAAATTCGTCTTGTACTTTATCACGCCATTGCTGTAGTACTTTTTAAACAACTTATAACAATTTCAAAAACTATTTTCTTGCATGATTGTGTTGCCTTATGGCTCATATTAATTTAGTTTTATGTGTACTCAACTTGGCACGGTTGTGTAAATAAATTCTGTAGCCCCATACTGGCCCGGGTTTTTCTCCGTTTTTCCTTCAGGTAGAGGCGGATTTCTTATACAGGTTCTCCAGGCTTTGTCTAGGGGCGTGTTTATTGTAACAATAAAGCGTGAATTTAGTGTTTATTCAACTCTTATGATTTTTAAACACTATACTCAGAATAATCTATAGTTCGATAATAACTTTTACATGTAAATTTACAAACATATTTGCGTTAAATTACAAACATATTGACATTATATTAGTATTATAACTCGCTGCTAACTTTTTATCTTATCTAGGAACTTTTGCTGAAATTTTGGAATCCGCCTCTGGCTTAGGGCCCTTGATCGGAATTGATGGGACGGTCCCTTGCTTGCTTCCGGAGAGTAAATTAGTTTATTGTCCTCCACGTTGTCATACGCAGATTGTACTGTTTTTTGACAATAAATAAATTTAAGAAGAGGCATCCTCCGCAAACAATATTTTGTAAATCATCACTACAATACTTTTATATAAGTAACTAACTACGATTAATATAATGTAAACATAAATGATAAACATTGATGGATTCAAATGTTTTTATAATCAATAAAAGTAGACATCGAATTATCTAATTTGATGATGATTTGTGGTGAGAAAGGTTACGAAGCGCGTATGACTACGTGGGGGACAGCACACTAATGTACTCTCCGGTAGCGAGCACTTAATAGTAACTATTTATTATCAACATTTTCGGAATAATACAATTGTAACTAAGTACTGGTTAAATAAAATTATTAATATTCTTTTATTATTACAAGAATCGAGCTACTTACTTTATTTTCTTCACTATTTATTTTGTGAATTTATGGAATGGTCCCTCGCTTGCTTTCCGAGTGTAAATTAGTTGGTATTTCTACGTGGTTTGTGATCACATTATAACATCCATAATGTTCCAGAGCTCCGCCTCAAAAATTGAAAGGATGATAGAGCGTATTAATAGAAACAAAAAATTATTAAGGTACATCCGAAATGACACTCGAAGGAGACGTAATGATATAATAACAGTAAGAACACAAGACAAAAATGTGTTTAATGCGTTTTATTAGGGGAATTAAAACCCTAATTAAAACACTAACAAGCACGGTTTTTTTGTATTGTGTTCTTACTCTGTCTTTGTGTCATTATATCTTCTTCTGAAGACATTCCCAGACATGTGTAGATTAATGATTTTTTGTTCCTATTAATGTGCTCATTTTTTGTCCTGTAGTTCTGGGACATCTTCACAATATTAATTAAATATTATCTCAAAATATTATTACAGTAGAAAATGTTTCGATAATTCTCCAATGTAACTCCTTAAGGTGCCCCCTTTATTGACTTCTGCGCCATTGTGCTTAGTATCCCATCTCTATCTTACGTCAACGCCTCACATCGCTCGCTCGTAATCGCTGCTTTAACACCCATTAATTAGTCTTAGTTCGGAGTTAGACAAAAGCCTTTATGAAATGCTCTCCCTGAATCTTGTCAGCCAGGTGCTTTGAACCGTCAAGCGATTTCAGTGACGCTTGAGGTCGCCAGCGAGTAAGCGAGCGGGATATGCAATCGCTCTACATGCGAGAGACTCCTTCAGAAATCAGCCAAGAACGGAACTTAAGATGTTTATTTATCTACCCTTTAGTAACGTGTTATTCTACATATAACTCATTCTACAGTCTCTTATAAAAAGGTTTGTGTTTTATTTACGTAAGTCATTGTTTAATCAAAACTACAGTTTTGCGACACACATGCGTCGCCTATTCCAGTACAACTTCGCTATGGATAAATTCTCTCTCCTAAGCACGTACTTTGTTGATTAAGAAGTACTTAATATTATAATTTATTAATGTTATAATCAACAACTAAAGTAATCTACAATGATCAAGTTAAGAAGAGTGACTAGGAAAGATTATCACTCTGTATATCGATCAACTCATTATGAACTTCCATCTTAAATTCTTCTGAAACGAATGTTCTACTCATTCCATTAATAAAAAATATATTTGTTTCACATAATACTAAAGCAGTTTTTAATACTTTTATTTATTTTCTAACACGCTAATCAACCTTTACTATAATTAATTAGGAATTTGTTTTTTTTTTAATATGAATAATTTAAAATATATGTTGAAGATGTCTCATACATTTTCCTAATCCGATTTAGATACGATGGTTTTTGTTACATATAGTCGATTTGCAGTTACTTTTATCATAATATTTCGTAATTTTTTTTCACTCTTTGAAGACGGAAACGAAATATATACGTAAGATGTATAACATACAGAAATATGTTAAGCTTTAATTATAACTGTTGGAAGAATTCTACTACAATTAAAGTTCACTGTATAATATAATTAAATAAATAATGTAAGACTTACGACCTGTTGTGGACGAACTGTATATATTTTGTGATAAAATTGTTCTGTTGCGTTTCTTGTCATAATTAGTTATAATTTGAAGCATCTGTCAACACTTTCAAAGCAAGTCGAAACGTTGGGAGTTTTTATCAAATAATAATAATAATAATAAATTTATTGTCAAAAAACAGTATAAACTGCGTATGACCACGTGGAGGACAATAAACTAATTTACTCTCCGAAAGCAAGCAAGGGACCATCCCATCAATTCCGATAAAGGGCCCTAAGGCAGAGGCGGATTCGAAAATTTCAGCAAAAATTCCTAGATAAGATAAAAAGTTTAAAATAAATAGTTTCTCCGTAAAAGATTGTAAGTCTTGCATTATTTATTCAATTTGTTTGGAAGAATGTTTCCAGATAAATCGTGGTTGTGACGTCAAAATAAACGACAAATTGAATCTGGAATCCGCCATATTCTGCAAAACCGCAAGGCGTAGCGAAGTCCACGCAGAAGTACCTTAGTCTCTCCTTGTGCGGGCGCCATCTAAGCAACCTTCGTTCTTCGGGCGCAATCAACGGACACAGCACTGATTGCACGGGCAGCGAGGCGGAAGGAAGTGACGGAGGTGGTGCTGGCGGAAGTGCCCGCTGGTGGAGGGCTGGGGGAGGCTGAGCGACGAAGATGAATGTAGAGGCGCTTCAAGCACAGGCGACGGGGCGTAAACGAAATGAAAGAAGGTGAAAAGAAGAAGGGAAGGGGTTAAGGAACAATGCTACGATTGCGTCTGCACAACAATGACAATGACGTCATCGGGACAGAGAAGCAACGACAGTGCGGTCAAGAAAGAAAAGTAAAAATCTATCAAGTATAAGTCTGACTTACATTGCCAAGTTCTACTGAGGCGCGATTTGTCCCGGACAAACAAGTTTACATAGCCCCACCGGTGGCGAAGGTGGTAGTGTTGTAGCTTCTCACCAAGTCATCCCGGGTTCGGTTCCCGATGGGGTCAGAAAATTTGTAGCTTTTCACATCAATGTCCCAGTTCATATAGCAGTGACTACTGCCTCTATCCTTCCTCTATCCAGCTCCTCCTAGTATCAATAACTAACCACTTCTACTAACCTCTCCACGTGGGCCAAGTTGTTGGTAAACCCAGCTAAGCGGCCCACCTACTAACAATGAACTACCATCCAACTCCTAAATCCTATCGATCCATGTAGATAAGCTTCAATTTCCCATTTACAAATAAAACAATACAAAATCCGGCCGCGGAAGCCTACGCTTACATCTGACTTACATTGTCCTTTCTCTATCTTGTATTCAAACTTTTTATACAAAGTTGTAGAATGATTTAAACTTTTAATAGTTTAATTGACTACAAAGTTATTTCTAATTGTGTATAAAAGTTCTGTAAAATACAAAATTTCTTGAATTTCAAAATTATTTTCCTACATGCTTTCATTGTTTCTTTTTATTGAAATACGTTAAGTTTATCTGTACTAAACTTGGGCACTGTTATGTACATTAATTCTATAGTCTCATTCTGGTCCGAGTTATTCTCAGATATAACAGTAGATCCCAGGAAGCTCCCATGTTTCCCCGATACATTCCCGTATTGGGATGTCTCTTTGTCACACATCACTGAGTCATCCTGAAGAGTGTCGAGTGGAGAAAATTTTGAGAAATATCCCATTTTAAGATGTGGGAGAGAGCTAGTCTTGTGTACACAAAGTCAATAATGTTCACTCTATAAGCTGAGATTTAAAAAATCATCAACATCTGAAGACCCACCCTTACATACCCCCTCTTCCTCTGAAGAGTGTGTGTTTCAGATGTTCCATAACTACTGAGGACGGTGTGGACGTGTCCAAGGATCAGTGTTTACTTTTGTTTCACCAATTGAAGAAACCCACTACAAGATTATTTATTTATTTTATGCCTTTTGGCAAAAGGAGGTTCAGGTCATGAGGTCTGCTCTTCCACCTAATTGTTGGACTTGGGGAAAGGGAATTGGGAAGGAGAGATGTTGGGTTGCCATTTCATTTCACCCCTTTTATAAAATTGATTTTTTTTCTCGCGTTTAAATCAATGGATTGGTGATTTAAAAAAACATACATTTGGTGTGGTTGGATGTAAGTAATGCATAAGGACAAAAAATGTATCATTTGCGCTTCGTAAAGAAACATGCGAGTAGAGAAGTACGATGATGATGAAGAAGAAGATCAAGGGATAAGGATCAATGCAGAAAATTCAATGAAACGGGCACATGCACTAGGGAAAACGCATCCGTTGCGCCCTACGCAAAGTGTAGGGCGTGATTGTGAATAGACAGAAGGGAGAAGGCGCTAAGGGATGCGACGAATCCGCCGCAATCGATTCGATGGGGATACGAAGGCCCTTCGCCACCGCAGCTGCCCCGTGGACGCAGGGCGCAGGGATACACGTCGGCCAGAGATTGCTTCGGGAGTGTGGAAACCCAATACGCTGTTCGTAATGAACATTGATGAGCAAAGGTGGGGCAGTAGAAAGCTTCACTTGGGAACCAAAGAAAAGACGCTAGAGAATTTCACAGAGTAGCTCCGCAACGCGTATCCTCCATATTCTTTCACACGCGAAGGAAAATATTGGGTAGAACACAGGAGAAACATTCTTTTTACATCAATTATCTTCAATTTAATGGACCAGTGCTGTCCAACCTATCTTAGTCCTTGGGCCATATTCTTTACACTTTAGAGCAATCAGGCAGGATGCGACGGGTTTTGGCATAAGTTGCCCGCCAAATAAAGATAATGGGTCATATATATGTATTTACTAATTTGTTTCTTGATATTTTGATTGAACATTAAATCAACAAATTTATAATACTTCCAGCTAGAAAAATTTAATAGTACATTTCTTTATTTTTAAAATGTAATTCTAATATTATAATAAATATGTTTTAGTATTGTAATGTATAACGAGCTAATTCCGAACACAATTTTCTCTCACCGGACCATAAGATTGTTCGTTTCTGCTTGTCTGCAGAATACTCAAATTTCATACAGTAATATGTCATGGAAGTTCATGAAACGTGAGTGTGATATGAAATATTTTTTAAATATCAGTTCCATGTTAATTATTTCATTCTTTTTACAATACTCCGAACATTTTCCTTTATCAACATATCTGGTTCCCTTAATTTTTATTCCCTCGCAAACGAGTTAATTTATTTTTATTGCTATATTTCTGCGTGTTGGATTCATTTCGTTTTTTCATATATCATTCTTTAGCACCCTTACTATTATCTAAAGGCGTGCATGTATAATATCTTCACATTTTCTTTAATTTTCTTGCTCGTGTTTTGAAAGATATGGTGTTTCTAATTTCCTACACTTTCCTACGTGACTATACAAAGTTATTCTTTATTAACATTATACAATATAAAACATTGCTTTCATTTTCTTAAAAGTACATTCAATTGTATCTCAAAGATGTTTAATTGTTTGTTTTTTCAGTTAATTACCCACAAGTTCTTAAAAACTTCAATTTAATTCGTTGGAGTATTAATGATATATTTTAAACGATTAGAATATTTTCGTTGATACGAAACAACGAGTCAATAAAAATAAATAAAACATGAATGTTCACCAACAAATGTCAACTTAATTTACACTTAAATGACTGTCGAAACAATTACTTTTTTAATTCCGCACATATATTAATTTGATTTCGTTTTTGTTTTGATCATATTTTAATAATATAATTATCAAAACCCAAAATACACGCAAAATTTCAATGAATCAACAAACATTTCGAGAACATGATACAGTTAATTGATGAGATGATATTGCAGAATACTAAGGTGTAAATTTGATGATAGGTTTAGTTATGATCGTATTTAAGTATTCAAATATCAACCCACCAATGCTATTATTCTATAGATTATTTCAGATTTTTCCAACTGGTTTTGGGGAGAAGTTTAGACATTTTCACCGGAATTTGACAACTTACATTATCTCGATAGCTTTGCACTAAACCAATTACATCAAAAGGGAAAAAAAATTGTCGTATATAAAAAAAATAATAGTTTAGATAACATGAATTCTCTTCACGTATCATCTCAAAGCAAAATTAATATTCAATTACGTCCTTAATCATTAAAATTTCATTCTAGAGATCTATATCAGTCTTAATTTGAGGAATAAAATATCGAAACTCTCCCTAGTAGATACATTTAATTGAAATATGGTATTTGTACAGACTGAACTACCAAACTGCAAAACTTCGTTTTTTAGAAAAACAGATTAAGTAAGTTAACTTATGGTCCTACACGATACCATACACAATGTGAAAAAATGGTTTCAAAAATCATTGAAGGAGACCACTTAAATATTCAATTTCTTTTGGAGAAATAGTTTTAAAATTTGGTGAAGACCAAACTAAGACAATAAATACCAATAATAGGAACAAATGATCGAGACAAACTCGAGCTCAAGCGATATCCTGAGAAATAAATTAATAGTTTTGAATGAATTATTAATGCTAACAAGTAAAAGTGTCACTTTAAATGCGAACTCCCATACAAAAATTCTCTATTTTTTTTCATTTTAATTCTGGAATAATCCCAGCGTCTCAACCGTATAACCATTATCTAGAATTCTTGATCTCTGTTGATCTCTCATATTCATTTTGTCTTTCCTAACTTTGTTTTACAATCGGTCCTAGTACCTCATGTGATATTCTTTCGCTGTCGTGTTTGATGCGTTTTGTCGTATCTCTTTCGCCTCTTATATCTGTCTAGTGGCAGTTCCAAGTACAGCGTACATAATGAATTAAAGAATTTTGGATAGAAACCATGTGAAAGTATGTGTCAGCTAACAAAGATTTCTTTTTTTAAGGGTTCTAATGATCTTGACGTTGACGAGTCCCGAAGCCCCACAAAAAGAAGGAAAAACAAAGATTTTCTCTGACGATTTCGGCAAATGAAAGTAATTTCCAGAACGAGAGATTCATTCATTGAGATATCATAGTATACACGTGAAAACAGAAAGGATTGATAAGTCGCAATTCAATACTTGATTAACCTCTCCTGTGGCTCAGATGTTAAGAGTTCTTGCTTATCATCCAGTCATCAAAGGCAGGAAAAAAATTGAAGCTTTTCACATCAATGTAGCTGTGACTACTGAAAAGCGAATTCTCCTCCTCCTATTCACCTGTAGCAACAACTAACTATTGCTAACCCCTCCACATGGGCCAATTTGTTGGTAAACGCAGTCAACGTTCTCACAATAACCTACAACCCAACTCCGTGAAGATAGGCTTCAATAGCACGATACATTTTCCCATTTACAAATACAACAATAAAAAAGAAATTGGGAGCGAAGAAAAATAAGTGTTTTAAAGTAGAAGAGTGATGAAGGAAGTGGAGAAACGTGGCCTGTGAAGTGCGTAAATGAAGTAATGTCGTTGAAAGAGGGAGACTGTGTTTGCGGTAATGGAGGCGCGTTGGCAGTCACTCCGCTTCCGTCACGCGCTGATTCGTTCACCCCTCACTCCCGAAAGAGGGTTGCACGCATACGAGGCCTACAGCGTATCCCTCCGGCCAGGTGCCTCCCACCAGCCTAATGCGTTAACGCGCTGTCGCTCTATCACTAAATAAATGCGTTCCATATCCCGATGAGGGGGTTTCCACCGAATGTACCGATGTCCGGGTTATTTAAGGTGGGACCACCTCTCCAAGGTAGTCACACCACACAGATGTATAATCGTTTTTCTTTATTATTATTCTGACACAACAACATGAATAATAACACAGAAAAATTATGAATAAATTTGTATCTATCAGTTAATAGTTTAGTACAAACAATATTCAGGAACTCGCTCGACTCGTTTGCGATCCATAACAGCATTAAGTACAAACATGGCGGTCGAGCACAACGGTTTCCTGATTCATGCAGTTCACCTCGAAAAAAGTAAAATATCTTTCTCAAATAATTCGGTGACCTGTAGATAAAAGGGATGTAAAAAATACTACGGAAAATTTACTACAAATCAAAGTAAACTTCCATCACTTTCGTGATTTAAGAATTGGTCATTTTTGGGGGGGAAGTAAGTGTTTTCTCCATAAGGCGCAATGTATTACACCATGATTTATAATTGCAATTATTTTATTTTCATGACCGGTGAGGAATATTTTTCGAGTTGAAAACACAATAAGTGCATGTTACTCTGTTTATTTTCACCTTTTTAAGATATTTTTGTGACTTAATTCTACCTACACTCGTGCTACATTAATCACGAGGAGCGTTTGGCGACCGACGTCGATCATGACTATTTACAATAAATATTGCTATATAAAGGAGAAAAAAGACAGTTAAATATATTTTGAGGTTCTTTAGTCTTAGTGTCTTATACAAAAAATGAATTCGTACAAAATTTTGATTTCGAAATTTTAATGAAAACCGACGGTTTAGTTACAAATCAAAATCGCATATTTTATCTTGCTAGGTTTCCAATATACTCACGGTTCGATTACCGGTTTATAAATGTATTTCCTTACTCCTTTTCTATTAGGGGTCGGAGATGGAGGATGGTAGGGTGCCCCTCTCTTTAATGCGGCAGGGGAATCACCAGGGTGCCGGATGCCCTTCCTGTCGCATCTCCCCGAGGCGGGTGATCTATGAATGACGTGAGGGAGAATGATGATGAGTGATTGTTGTGGCAAGGGAAACGGAAGTGCCCCGAGAAAACGGAAGTTGCCGCGAACACCGCTTCCTCCACTTGGATCTTGGAATTCTATTTGGATCGGACAGGGTTTGAACAAGCGTTACCAGAGGTAGAAGGCGAGTACGTCGGGCACTACGCCGCGGGTCGCCCTTCCAGTATATAAATAAATAAGTAAATAAATTTATTGTTTGAAGACACAGTTACAAACCGTGATTTATCACGTGAAGGAGCATAAACTATTTCACTCCCCGAAAATATGCAAGGGACCATTCCATCAATTCTGATCAAGGGCCCTAAGGAAAAAGCTAATTTAACGATTCAGCACACTCCTAACAATCAAAATAGTTCGGTACGTGTTATAAAATGAACATAATACCAACAACTTTGTATTTAATAAAACACAAAGAAGTTATTTCATAAGTAAGTATTATTATGAAACCATAGATTATTCGGAAAATATTGTTTATATATCGTAACTATTAAATAACACAAACTTCGAGATTTATTGTTTCAATAATTGCCGCCCCTAGACAAGCGCCTAGCGACTATATACATAATCAGCCTCTACCAGAAGGAAAACCGATAAAAAAACCCGGGTCAAGATATTGAAGATTTGTGCAATAGTTTCTGTTAATTTCTGCAGTTCAAATCTAGAACACACACGACTTTAACGTTCACACGCATAATGTGAACGATGAAAGTTCGTCTTTCAGAGCAGAAGCTGATGTTACGATAAAGATGAGAGAGTAGAAACAGTTTCCATTAAGGTGGAACCAGCACTCCCAAGTTGGTCAAATCAGTGAGACGTATAATTGTTTCCTTTACTTTTATTACAATTATCATAAAACACAGCAATATGAATATTAATGTTGAAAAATGAATTTATTTTTATCTATCGGTTAATAATGTGGTGCAAACAATATTCAGATACTCGTTTGACATGCACAAGCGTATGAGAGAACATGGCGGTCGAGCACAACGCTTTCGCACTCTATGCATCTTTGTGCAGCTCAAAAAGTGATATATCTTTCTCAGGTGCCCGGTGACATACAGATAAAAGTGATGTAGAAAATACAACGGAAAATTTACTGCAAATCTACATAAACTTACATCACTTTCGTTATTCAAAAGTTGGTCTTATTTCGTAAACAATTTTTTTTTATCCACAAGACTAAATGTGTTTCACAATCAATTATGATTGTAATTATTTCATTTAAATGGCCAGTGAGGTATGTTTTTTCAAGTTCAAATCACAATAATGAACGTTACTCTGTTTATTTATGAATAATGTTGAATAATGAACGTTACTCTGTTTATTTATGCCGATTTAAGATGTTTTAGTTATTTAATTCTACGTTAAGCAGCCGAAACTCACACTTCAGGGTTTCCAGAGTGCAAGCTCTGCGAGGTCTGTGATGCAAGATGTGGCTCCGGTCGCTTAGACCCATTCCTCATTTTACAACTGGATGAGTGGGCTTGGGATTCAGTCGAGTCGCTAGGTACAAGTAAAATAAATCTTCCAGAAGGAATAGTGAAATAATGATTATTACATCACGTATCACATCAGATGATAAGAAGTGTTTTAAGAAACTAACGATGTTAATATCAGGCTAACTTTTTTTTTGTGGGGTTTTAGGGCTCGTCAACATCGAGGTCATTAGAGCCCAGCAGGCTAACAGATAAAATGAAAAAATGCATCAGTAATAGGACAAACGTATAAGTTTATAGAAGACGAAAGATACGCAACAGAAAATGGACTCAACCAAAACGGTAATTGTGTGCAATACATATTTACCACTAGTTTAATAGGGAAAGGAGGAAGCGATTTTCTTAGGTTAATACATACTCAGAATTGTTTCGAGACGCTAACGTCTGCGACATCGTATCTAAGAAGACGTGATGATAAATGCAGGAAATATTTGTGCCACCTCCCAGATATTATAGACTAAATGATGACTATGAATGAAATTGAATAATGAACTAGTGGTGCAAAACCATTGCACGTACTTTCTCATTAACGTTTTTCTATCTGCAGCATAAAGTGACAAAAACATCGTAAAATTGTATATGTAATTTCGTTGTAGATAGAAATTGATGTATTTTTGTATCAGCAGTGCGTTCGCTGTCCTCCTATGTATTTTACCATTATCATATCTTTCATTTCAGTATACGAAAAGTGTGTTCTACGTCTGTTTGGTCCATTTACACTGCTAAATATTATTCAAGCTTCTTGAAACAGTAAACTAATGTGTAAGTATAGCAAACAGAAATTATTTTACTGCATCGGTACCAAACTTTCAAGCAAAATACCGCTAATGCGAATGCAATACATACTAATTATATTTTATGTACAGAAAATTTAAGCACAATCGTTGGAGCCGTTTTTGAGAAACATGCAAAAGAGTACTTTGACCTTTATTGGAAGTACTCTTTGATTTAAAGCAAAAAATAGTTCAAGCACGTGCATCGACAACAAGTAAATTCTACCGTAAATACGAAATACGAATTAAATATTTTCATCAGTTTAATCAGAATCGCTGCGCACAGACGGATAGACGAACGGACGTTATGCCAAAAACAATTTTTTTCTGAATCAGGGATAACCAAAACGGATACTTCCGTCGATATTCCGCTTTCGAATTTTTTTACGATTACAAAATTGTCTAAATACTCCGTATATGAGAAAGTAAAAGGAATATAGGGTAAGGAATCCCTCATCTCCTCTCTGGGTTTTAAATTCGTTCCGTCCATGGTACAGCTCAGCCCTCTACCCACTGATCTCCCCTTACTGCCCACGGTCTGAGTACACACAAATACCCAAGAGTGATCACTATCGTAGAATCTATGTCCCAGAAGCTTTGGTTATATCCTGTTCAGATGGGTACCTTCGACAAACATGGGAATAGGTCTAATAATAATAATCTAAATGCAAATCATTATGATCTCCCCTTACCTGCCACAAAAACAGCACTATCACAACACGGTCTTGTAAGGGGTTCGAACCCTGAAACTTAAAAATAAACTCAATTTACTAAACAACTGAGAGGTGTGGCTAGTTCAGGAATTTTCCACACTAAGAGTGATGGATAGTAAATTAGGTAATTGTACTCCACGCAGTTTGGGCCTGCTTTTCTAACAATAAATGTATTATTATTATTATATTATTCACAGTGAATTAAGTAGATGGTGAAAGTATTTTTATGAGAATATAAAACGCATGCGCCCACACTTTACTAGATGTCTTTCGGTTGGATAGGTTACAAATAATTACCCCTTATATTAATGATCAGAGCTCCAAGCGCTGCAACGCCTTTCGCTCGTAAACGGATCGTTGCATTCTCATGTGGCTCTCACTGTAGTATTTTATAATGGCCAATTGAACATCTTCGGCAATAAAAGAAATGACGTTTTTCAATACTAAAAAAAAGTATCAATTCTATAATACAATTACAGTTGATATAAGAATTAAGAAGAGAATAGGTATTCAAAAATATCAGAACTTCTCGCGACTAAATCTCTCAGAGTTCTCAGAGAGTCTGTACGTTTTGTAATGTTTTTCTCGGTTACAAATTACTCATTCAGTCGATCGGTAGTTAATTTTAAAGAGTTTTGAACTCCTCAACTTTTTCCCTTTTAAGTACAAATAATTGCTTCGATTAATTTCATTTTAGAAGCGAACAACAACTGACAGACAAAACTAAGTTCATTTCGACTTAAAAGCATTTTAAAATTGTAGCACAGAATGTTTACTACTAAAATGTATGGCATGAAATAACCATTCTGTTTCTCTGAGAGTTAGGTAGTACTAGCGTTGGTAGAATGGAACCACTAAAATGTCTTAGATCAGCATAAATAAATAGAGTAACATGTACTTATTGTGATTTCAACTTGAAAAACATTCCTCACCGGCCATTTAAATGAAATATATTCAATTATAATAGATGGTGTCAAACATCGCGCCTTATGGAGAAAACATTTATTCACAATAAAACACGAAAGTGATGGAAGTTCACTTTGATTTGTAGTTAATTTTCGAAGAACTGTTTACATCAATTTTATCTATATTGGACATTTGGGAAAGATATTTCACTTTTCCTGAGGTGAGAAGCATACAAGATGCTTGTAAATCACCAAACCGTTGTGCTCGGCCGCTTCCATGTTTTCACGTCCTCTCACGCACTTCAAACGAGTCAAGCAAAAGTTATTGAAGATTATTTGAAGTATATTTTTAATGAAGCGATAGAAATTAAATCAGTTTTTTTCATCATTGTAATTTATAATGTTGTGTTATAAAACAATTGCAATAAAAACAAAAAGAAAACAATGATACATCTCTGTGACTTGATTAACTTTTAAGTGCTGGTCTACTAATTTCGGAGGAGCACTTTCAGCATGAAGACCAATTCATTCTCATTGTTATGACGCCTGCAGTTTAAGCCTACACATCTTCTAGCGATGTGACCTTTAAGACTTAAAAATTACGAATCAAAACTAGTCTATTGCGTCAATATTTCGAGTAAATTGATTCCATGTCGGAGAAACATCTGATAAGAAAATAATTGATGAACGAAAGACGAGAAATCAATAGCGAAATGATGAAAGAGAGAGAGAGGAGACCCTGTGAGACCCCACGACCGACATGTTCTCACGTATCAATTGTATTATCAATAGGTCGTTGGTTCTGGTGGTAGAATTGAACTGCCATGAATGTGCCATTTTGTGTCAAAAGTGTGTGGTCACCGTGGACATGGTAAGGTGGTACATGTGTGACCGGGTAAACAAAATGTTATTTTCATAGAGTTCTTATGATGACTGAAATAAATAGGCGAAAAGTAGGCAAAATGGCTTAATCTTGTTCTTCATTAGTTTGGCCTAAATGCAAGAAAACCAATCCGCAGTAATTATTATGGTCGATAACATTTCAAGTAATGAATCTACGCAACAAATGATGGAATCGACACATGAGACAGAGAAAAGGTGCTGTTGGAAGCGGATATAACCAGCAGTTAGTTGTGTTGTAAAGCAAACTCCAAATTTTATTGCCCGATACTTATCAGAGCACAACTCTTCATACATCGCAGGGTTCTGGAGAAATGTGAGAGAATGTTGAAAGGTCGGTTAAAGGTGAAATATAACGCGCCCCTATCTTTGACCTTTAGTTTCTTCCTTACGTTAAATAGGTGCACCGCATACTCACGAAGGAAAATCAGAAGATTTCCGCTTTGAACCAAAACATTTCACTCACATAGCATCAATGTACCAAAGTGAAGATTCATAAATATGATTACTTGAAATATGAGATTTCTTCGATCGTATCTCACATTTTCATGCTATAAAGTCTATTTAATTATAAATCACGGAGTAATTTCAAAACAAGCTTATGGTAGTGTTAGTTTATGAAATCAAGTAGCCTTACATTAAATAAAATATTTATTTGAGTTTCAGTGTACTGTTTACGTAATATTTATATTACCTTCTATTTCGTACAATCATTTTTACTATCATAAAGGCTATCCAGTGAAAGTAAGTTTCAACATTTTCTGACTACAGATTTTTCGTTTTAGTCTGAAAATTGAACGAGTTCTCTGAGTTAGGCTTTTTTATTCCAATTTCTCTTCATATAATTTTTAGTCTAGTGAAATAAAATAAGAATGAATATATGGAATATGAATGATTTCTTTGAATTCCATGTTCAGAAATATTCTTTTGGAAATTCTATGACAATGTTTAAATGTATTTTATGAATTGTTTCTTCTCGGAGCGATAATTATGTAAGGAGTTTTTTGTGCATTTGAATTACTTCTAAATATTATACTTATAGAGTTCATGAAATTGAGTGTTCGTTCATTTGTACGTATGCAACAAACGAATCTGAAAAACTAAAATGTTTTGAGAAACTTGTTCGTCAAAAATTATAATTATAATAGAAAATAATTATATTTCTTAATAACTAAAACAAAAAATTAGTTGTTAAATTGAGTCCAAATGAAATTAAGTTAAGATGAGAGCGTAAAATTTGGATATTAAACAGAGTGATCTAGTATAAATAATTCAAATTTCAATCGTAAATTTCACTAGCACACAAGTATATCTGATAACCTCAAATTGCATCAAATCAACTACCAGTATTTTTTCGGTCTTTTTAGTAACATTTATTAAACTTAGTTGAGGAATCTTATCTCATTGCTTACAAGTTTTTGTAAATGCTACATGGTTATGCGTACAATACAGGAATTAAAGTGATTCTATGTAAAAATTGGACTTTCGTGTGTGAGAAACAGAAGAAAAAAATTTGGATAGTGCTATTTGTTGATATAAAACAGTAAAACAATTTAGGACTCTTATGGCTGTCCTTTCACCTACAAAACTTCATGATTTGAATATTTGCGCCAATTCCGACAACCTTGAAATCTTAAGATCTCTATCTTTAAAAATATTTGAAGTAAAGATTTGTTACATTTCCTTCATATTTCTATAAGCTTTAATATGATGTGCAATTTCATTATGTTAAAAAATAAAAATAATTTCTTAAAATATTTTAAATTATTGTTTTAATAGATATAAACAAAATTGGAAGAGGGGTGAGAACTGGTTCATCTTGCAATACGTTTGTAGCCATGCATGATTTTTAGATTGATTTGCAACTGCTTAAAGCTATTTGAGTCAATTTTAACTTAATACTTCTATTTAATTATAAATCACGGAAAATTATAATAAATTTAATTATAAAACACATGTTACCATAACTTTGAATGAACCGAAGGAAATGTATAATTTACCTGTTTAATAATAAAACCCTATATGTTTTTAAATTTGCTATAATTTTTATGATTTTTTTTCCACTTTCATTATGCAGCGTACAGAAGATTTTTTTCCCGTCTGATCTCGTTCTCATATTTGTATCGTTTTCTATTATTCATACAGTACACAAAATGTACCACAACGTAATTTTCAAACAAAAAAACCAATTTTAATTTTTGTTAATTAAATAATTGACATCACTAGTTAATACATGTTTCTTCAAATTCAAATTAGTTTTCCATCTGAAAGTCATTACGATCATTTTCAACTTGTGTTCGGATAGAGATGAAACATTTCTAAATTGTTTTGTTGTTGTTGTTTTTTGTTTTGTTGTTTTCGCAGCGATAACTGAAAAACAGTAGAACGATTCGCGAGGACTGTGATCCTTAGCGCTAAAGGGAAGTTGATCAAACAGTAATTAATTTCCTCTCCGTTCAGCAGAGGATTACGCAACGAGCGAATCGTTTCCACTAATGACATTAATGCGTGAAACTTGAGACGACGTATTCCGTTTGTCATCGCAGCTGTTGTCTGCTCAGCATATAATTACCACATTCAACAAACGGATCGAACGGACACGGAGGAAGGGAAGGACAACTAAGAGCTGGAATCGCTTAGGGACTCACGACATTGCAACTCACGATACTGTCTTCGCGTAGAGTCCTCAAGAAAAAAGAAACGCCACCGACACAGATGTTATAGGAAATTTCTCATAATGCCCGAAAATATTTTCCCATCCTGACCCGGGTTTTTCTCCGTTTTTCTCCGGTTGTAGAGGCGGATTTCTTATACAGGTTCTCTAGGCTTTGTCTAGGGGCGTGTTTATTGTAACAATAAATCGTGAATTTAGTGTTATTTCAGTTCTTTTGATTTTTAAACACCATACTCAGAATAATCGATAGTTCGATAATAATTTGTACATGTAAATTTTTTGCGTTAAATTATAAACATATTGACATTCTATTAGTATTATAACTCGCAGCCAACTTTCTATCTTATCTATGAATTTTTGCTGAAATTTTTGAATCCGCCTCTGCCTTAGGCCCCTTGATCGGAATCGATGGAATGGTCCCTAGCTTGCTTCCGGAGAGTAAATTAGTTTATTGTCCTCCACGTATACATACGCAGTTTGTACTGCTTTTTGACAATAAATTTATTATTATTAATTTATATTTAGGAGCTCCGCAAAGTACTAACATGTGGGTAAGGATCACGTGAATAATAGCGCTATCCCACTGGGCATCGCTAGCTTCTCGTGTCTACTGAAACGAATCCGTAGCCTTTGCGAGCACGTGCTACACAAGAAGTGGACTATGAGAAATAACGCACACAGAAACCTCTGAGATTGCTGCTCGTTCACCTTTCTTAAGGACTCTATTCGGAGAGGGAAGTCTGTCCCCCAAGTTAAATTATTTATTAAAAGGTCATATTTGTCGATACTCTTGATCCAGAGTCAAGTTAACCATGTTTTACTATTCATTCCTTAGATCTGAACAAATTGTATCTTCATGTTACGGGACATACAAATTTTGTTTGTTTGAATATTTGTTTTATTGGTGGGTAGGAACATTTAAAAAAATAATTAAAAACTTACGACCTTTTATGGACTTTGAATAATATTTATATTTTCTATGAAGGGCTCATTGGATTTAAGTCGTCGTCTGGCGATCAAGAAATAACAAATTATAACATTAAACATAACAACAGGACAATTATAAACACAAAATGTATTTACAAAAAGGCAGAAACACAAACATATAATGGTATTATATTGTACAAACCAAATAGTTTTTGAGGTCTGCGCATAAATTCAAACTACTATGTGTATTTTTATAAATATCATTTCTGATATACAACGTTTGCAATAATTAACTTCTTTGTCCAAAATTAATGTATTTTCCCAATCCATCAAGTGATCATTATTAATGCAATGTGAGGTAACTACACTTTCTTCTACAGATTTGAAATTTCTTTTGTGTTTCTAGATTCTAGTTTTTAACCCTCTTTTCGTTTGACCTATGTATCCAGCATTAGAATCTTTACAGTTGATTTTGTATACTACGTTGTTAGTATTCATGTGATCTTTCTTATTTTTGCCTTTCGTTATCAAGTTATTCCTTTTATTTTTTAATGTTGAAATCTTTTAATTAATTAGATAATGAACGTTAATAGTAGTAGAACTAATAAATATTTCATTCTGTTTTTTCTGTGTGTATTTATTGTGTGAGATTCATTATATATATATATATATATATATATATATATATATATATATATATATATATATATATATATATATATAAAATTCACCATTAATGGTCGTAAGTATTTAATTAATTATTTCATTAGATTATATAATGGACGTTAATAGTAGTAAGAACATTAAAAGTTAAATAGGTACTAGACTTCAGATTTTCCCCCATGAAAGATGAAACATCACAACGATGACAAGGATTAAATCTGTCGCATAGATTCACCATTTTTAAAATCAAAGAATGGTAGTCTCGCTTCAGCTTTGGGTGCTACTATCTTTTCGCCCGAGACGTCGAGCAACTGTGTGCACCATTGTTCTTACATTTGTTTTCCGTGTTAACCCTGGTGATCCATAATACGTTAGCTTTACTTGTTTTATGTCAATAAACAGAAAATAATATGCATCTAAAATTTGGAAAGACAGTTATGAAAAATTATCATAACAGCTGATATTTTTGTTGAGAACAAGTACCTGGGCATGGTGCTCATAGTTTTAGAAAAAACGTATACACCAAAAATTTCTTTCACAATGTAAGTAGAAAAAATCTTGCCACGTAGGAGTTGAATAAGTTAACTTTTTCCACTACTTCAACCTAAATTCGTAAACTGTACGAATTATTGAGAATATCATTTTTTTCTAATTATAGAACTTTCTTTCATTTCGATAGGTTTGTTTATATTTTATCAATGTTTTGATAGATATTTCATTTCAACAATTTGAGGTCGCCCAAAATTATTAAAATCTGACACGTTATATTAAGATAATAATAAAAAATATGGGATGTAGTACAATGAGTGCAATTAAGTTGATAACTATAATGTGAAGTAGTACAATGAAACGAACGAGTTATTGATGGAATCGACCATTAGGAAGTGTGACCTCGTGTCAGAGACAGATGTGTTCGCTGTCTGGTATCTAATACCAGCTGCGTTTGCGGAGTGGACACCTTTCCAGGTGTGGACGTTCAGCACGCGTCTGTTACTAGCGAGAGCATATGGAGCCACACATTAAGGAATATTTTACCTCACACTTAATATCATCCTTACTTTTATTTTCAGCAATGAATATGGCAGTATAGATCGTTTCATGGAAAAGCAGCTATTTGACCTCATGAAGTGCAAACTACATCAAAAAATGAAAGTACAAAAATAACAAAAGCAGCAGTTCTTAAAAACATTAACATAATTAAAATTATAGTTAACGTGTACGTTATAGTTTTTTCTCTGCATTTTCTTATCTTAAATGAATGCTCTACTCTTCTTTATCTCTCTCTTTATTATTTTTTGAGATTAATAGATTCATCATAACCCACGCAAAAATCGCCGACGTTGAGCCGACTATCGACGTATTTCGACGTCGATATTGAGTCCTGACGTATTTCCAGGAATTTTATGTCGAGACAACAATAATAAACTATGTTGTCTCCGTTATAGGTTTAGACGACTCAGTTATAATAATAATAATAATAATAATAATAATAATAATAATTTAGCTTTTTTCACCTTGTTGCAGTTGCTCAGTGCTAACGTGCTCGTCTTGAGATGGAAATGACCCTGGTTCCAATCACGCTGTAGTCGAACTTTGAAAGACGGAGATTGAAAAACAACTTTCTTATAGGAATGTGTGTCACAAGTCATAGAATATGATAGAAAATGTAGGATGACGAATAATATCCATAAAAGTTGTAATAAAAATGATAATTCAACGTTTTCTAGAAAGTTGTTTGACGCCGTTCTTTAGACGTCGTTTAAAGGCGCGTTTTTTACGACGTCGTGAATACGCCGTTCTCTCACGTTGAATCGACGTTACATGCGTACGCGCTGGCAACGTCTTGACGACGTTGTTTTTCGAAATCGCCACGACTTTGACGACGTTGTAACGACGTCGTTACGACATGAACATGTTTCTTGAGAACGTGTGCACTTGTAAGATATATTTATAGATCAATCATGGATCAATAATTTCATGGAAAACAGGGAAGACAGACAATTAGTTATCTCATTACGGATTCTCACAGAATGTGACATATATTTGTCTTTGTCCTTCAATGTCGTCAATTAACATTCAAAATTCTTTTGTTGCTTAAACTTCATAAAATAACCGTAAAACAATTTATGTACTATGCTAAAACTTTGTTTTCAATATTTTCAGTCCAGAAATTTGGCGTGCATAGATGTACTGTATTTCATTCAGTTTTCAATCAATCTCAATTAGGTCTTTTACTGAGATTGTCATGAAACATTGAAAAGTCTTTCACGAATATTTCTCCAGACATTCTGGACATTATTTTATATTTCATCCTAAAGAAAGAGGGTTTAGCGAAATACAGGAGTTTAGCTCGTTGAAAACCGTTTGAGAGTTAACTTAAAATCTTTATAATAAAATAAGAAAAAATAATGAAACTATTGATGTAATTATTAAATAAAAATAATTTAAATTTAATAATGTTTCTTTATATAAAAAATATTTTATGTTGTCTTGTTAAAATTAAAAAAGAAGAAATTATAATTTTTATATAGTAAATAAGAGTTAGTAATGAGCATATAATTATAATAATCATAATTATGATACTTTGATAATTAATTATATTTTGTAATACAACCCATTTTGATAAGAATCCTACTTCAGCTTACACGACACCCAGGCACAGCAAAACACATATGAAGTTGGAAAACGCGGAATAACATTACTCTAATAAATATCTTACAATTTCTTTGCTCGTGTCATCTTTATTATTGAAAGGTTTGTTTGAGATCGAGGGTCACAGGACGCTTCTGTGGTTTTCGCAGAATTAAAAGAGTGTCGGATGCATTACCTGGAAAACACTCCGGAGGTGGATGATGTAAGAGAGACATGAAGGTAAATGATGAGTGATAATGGCAATGAAGTGAAAATAATGCCATAC
The DNA here is from genome assembly GCA_002313205.1 of Laupala kohalensis. Classification (NCBI taxonomy): domain Eukaryota; kingdom Metazoa; phylum Arthropoda; class Insecta; order Orthoptera; family Trigonidiidae; genus Laupala; species Laupala kohalensis. The sequence continues at coordinate 295,829 of NNCF01125798.1, read as the reverse complement.
CTACAATATACTCTTGCAAATTCCCCCTCAATCACGTGTGCTTTGAACCACTGTTAACAGAGGTAAAAAGCATGAGCGATATCCACCACATTTCAACTTGAAGACAACTGAGAATACAATTTTACTTATTTATTTCAATTCCTTCGGTGATGTTCAGGCCATGACGCCTCCTCTTCCACGTAACCGTGACATGGAAGAAGATATTGTGTTGCCAGGGAATATAAGGTACCAAACGATTTTTATAATAGATGAGGGAAAAACCAGCTGAAAATCTCACCTAGTTCGGTCTAGCAGGATTTGAACCTGCACTTTCTCACAAGACGCTAGCACTAGACCAGAATCTCAGTTTCAATTTTGACTAGAATTAATTTACTCCAATATATCAGTTAAATTGGCGAAATTTTTCACTGAGATAACAGGTTTGGGTTGAGGCCCAAATTCAGAGGAAGAAAACGATTTCTCCACAGATTTGGAAGCTTTTGGAAGTGGCATCAAAACCTCATAATATCCGCCCACGACACTTCTTAAGGAGCAGACAAAAGCTCGTCACATATTTGTATATACTTAATCGCCCTATTGAACTGGAAAAAAAATTATATCCTTACAATCATTTTGTGGCATAATCTCTGAATTTGGATCTCACATCCAATCCTCAGGTTTTCTCGGCCATAGAGTTTTCTCGGTACACCCTTACGGGTGGATTTCAAATTAAAGTTTTCCCTCTATTAAAGACTGTAGCGCAATTTGTCGTCGGGAATTGATGAACATAGTTTCAATCCTGTTGATCCCCATCGTATCTTTCAGTCTCATATACGCCCCTCAACGCCACGACAGAGGTATTAACTCAGTTGTGTAAGACGCGCGAAGGGACCTCCTTCCCCGGACGCAGGGACCGTGGAAAGGGTTGCAGGGTGGGGGATAATGACGAGGACACACCCGAAGGGCCGCGCCGCCGCGCGGTGCAAGAGCGGAAGAACGGACGACTAGGGCCACAGCCACGGCGGCCAACGCTGTTTGCGGAGAAGCAATAAAAAACTGTTTGCCGCCGAGAGGCGCACAGTGGTATGGCGGCAGAAGCGGCAGCGAAGACTACGAGGAACAGATGAGCAAAAGAGTGGTGATGTTGGCGGCAATAAAAGAGAAATCAGTGTTACTGTGACAAAACCGAAGAACCAGACCGGGAACCGAGTTTTTCTTAGGCTGGGGCCAGTATTGAATTTGCAACATATTAATAAATTAACCATTTTATATTAGAGCGTTATCAACATTATTTGGACATGAATTAACGTTAGCAAACGAACGATACATATGGTTGGAACGATACATTGAAAAGAGTTTGTAGTGTACTTTGGTATCGAAACGTGTTACATTATTTTTTTAGGTCTATAAAATAGGATTTAATTAGGACTGTGTAGATTCTCAGCTTACCATGATCAAGTTTTAAAATTTATTGTTGGCCAGCCTGTTTCTATGGTTTTCCTTTGTTCCGTGGTTTCATTTCCTATTGTTTTGACACGTGAATATGACAAAAGTGTTCAGTACAAATGAATTCAAGAATGAATTTTACACACAAAATTCAATATTTGACTCAGCTTGTTTGGCAATACTGTAGAACCACAATAATGATCTTATTGGTGAAACGGAAGATGAGGCTTAATGGCCGGAGTCTACTAAGGTATAAGCTGCGTATTCAAGTATCCATTCACCTACATGATCAAGTCTTCTTCAGAACTTCCAAACTCTGAGTATGGTACATATATTTTGGAATTACACTTGATCGAAAAATTTGATTAGGTTATTAATGTAAACACTTTAAATTGTAGCGTATTTGTTCATATTATTAAATGAGACGTGCTCAAACCCCATCCTGGCCCGGGTAGAGGAGGATTTTTTATACAGGATCTCTAGGCTTTGTGTAGGGGCGTGTTTATTGTAACAATAAATCGTGAATTTAGTGTTATTTCAATTCTTATGATTTTTAAACACTACACTCAGAATAATCGATAGTTCGATAATAATTTGTACATGTAATTTTTTTTGCGTTAAATTACAAACATATTGACATTCTATTAGTATTATAACTCGTAGCTAACTTTTCATCTTATCTAGGAATTTTTGCTGAAATTTTTTAATCCGCCTCTACCTTAGGACCCTTCTTTAGAATTGATGGGATGGTCCCTTGCTTGCTTCCGGAGAGTAAATTAGTTTATTGTCCTCCACGTGGTCATACGCAGTTTGTACTGCTTTTTTGACAATAAATTTATTATTATTATCAAATAGTAAATGTGAGCGTGAATGTGTCATAATAATTTTAAAAAACTTTTCTATTTTAAACCTATCGACAAAATTTGACCTCAAGAAGAATAAGAGATTTAACGAACGATAATCGATAATACAAAACGAAACGGCTGAAGAAAGTTATATTAATGCAATTGAATGAGAGATGACGTCACATAGAGACGCGTGAAATAATCTAATTGAGTACCTGTGTACTTCCTACGCATTTTAAAAATTCGTGTTTCACTAGTCTTGTCAAATTTTCTAAAAATCAATCCTCTTTTTTATTGGTTCTCGTGGTTTGTTACTTTGCATAAGTATTGTTCTTTGTACTGATATTTTCTCATAAATTTTTGTAAGAAAATAAGATGATGCATGAAAAGGAGTGACAACTCAATCGAGTTATTGCTGTAGGACCACATATAATGAGCCCCCGAAATTAAGCTTGGATTGATAATTTAGTAAACTGGTAAAAACGTTTCATATTTATTAGTTAGACCTAATCAAGAAGTTTCCATCTAGTTTCCTCTTTAAACGGTGAACAGCCGAAGGGAACTCCGAATCAATAAGATGATTACGGTCCACCTGCGATGGATACACAGTATTCAAAACAAAGTTCATTTTTCTGTTTCTTGCACTTTATGGGCAGCTACTCAGGAAAAGCTCATAATTACGTAACACAATAATATGTGAACTAACATATAATCCGTACGTTCAATTTTCTTTTGTCCTCTAGGGGGGTTGATGTTTGGTCCCGCGCGTCCAATCTTGTCAGTTCACCTCTATTTCTTGCTCTAAATTATTCGCTGCAGAGGTGAATATTGATTCAGAGACAAAGCACGTCGTTTGTCGCTGTTATTGAGACCAAATCGAAGAACACGGTATCTCATCAACGATAATGATGATCTTAAATCTTAAAACTATTGATCATCTCATTAGTCTGTTTTTATGAGAGTCAGAAAGGTGATTCTGTATGCACGTAATTTGTTCTGGCGCATTTGCATGTATACTAATTAACTAACTAAATATTATATATTGTGACTTTATTGCTTTGTTATTAACTAATAACAATAAAAAAAAATTGTTTTTTTTCAAAATTAAATTAACTATTCTAAAAATTAGAACCGAATACTCACTTCTATGGGAGCCACTCACAATGAAAATACAACAATCTGGTGTTCGAGCAATGAACAAAACATTTTATTACTCATACTGACGCTCAATACACAATATACACTACACTGGAAAATTATTACAACACTACACATAACTTCGCCTAATGCGCTTGTAACGTTCCTTTACATGGTACTCACCAATCGCCTTCTTAATTGGAGGTTCCTCTGTTCTTTACCCCCTCCTTACAATTAATCACTTTAATTGTAGCACACGGCCTGCTGACATTTATGTCACAATTTATAGTTCACAAGGTCTAAAATAACATTACAATTCCCTTCTACACTCTTACACTCTACCCAAGCTGTCTGGTGATGTCGGACGAGATGAAGATCTGTTCAATTTTGTGTTCATGATTTAGAGACTCGTTCTTCGTGCCACACTAATGTACGTTCCTTTTTTTTCTGTCTAAGCGATCTTTTTCATTCCAGTCACCTTCTATGTCAGCCACATTTTGGAGTTTCCCGACTCACTTCGCCTTAATTTGCTTTCGTCTTTAGCCACATTTAATATTATTAACTACTCACTGTATGAGTGCGCCTCGCATCTGCTCTGACGGATTACAGTGGCACTTCCCTTCGATTGTCTAAGCTATGACGATGCTTGCTAATTGGCTGAAATGACGTTTATTGGCTCATTAACTCCTAAAATGTTATGTCTTCGTATTGTTCGAATCGCTCA
>NNCF01125798.1:273874-290347 GCA_002313205.1 Laupala kohalensis | reverse complement strand
ATATATATCAGGGGAGCCGGAATGGGTCACAATGATAAAAAAAATTTCTTTTGTTTCCTGCGTAATTTTAAACTTAGATTTTTTCTGAACATAAGTCCAGTTTCATAATTCTATGTGAATTCTAAGTGCGTTTCATATGGCCCGCAAACTGACGTGAAGGTACCTGAAGTTTTAAAGAATTTAGGTTCCCAACCAGGACACAACATTATTTCCTAAATGGATCAATTAGATAAAGAAAGATTAAGATGTGATGGAAGAAAAGAAAAAGACCTAAAAAATGCATCAAACGGTGAGCAGAGAGCTTTAAAAAAACAAGAAACTAGAGGAAGAAGAATCCGATGATCCGTAATAGGAGGTAGGAATGCACAAGCGAACTTCAGAAGGCATTTACCGTAATTTACAAATTTTCATCTTTAAGAAACATTTTTTTCAAAAACGGAAAACAATAGAGAATTGAAATTTTAAAGCAATATTGCTTCATATCTCTTCTTCCATTTATTACAAAAATTGTGTAAAATTATATTACGAGGCACAAATTATTAAAGTAAAATTACAAAAAATGTTAATCTTATTAAAAACATACAAGAAAATAATTACTATTTCTAAACATTACATTGTAATTTTGTGCCAAAAGTATTACAGACCAAACAATTTTTTTTAGAAATATATGTTTATTAGTTTCAGGAAAAAATGCTCCCAGTACTTACTAAAATTAACATTGAGAAAATAGACCGCTCTGGATCTCCGTAAGTTTCTCATTATATTGGAAATAATAATGAGACCGAATATATAGCTAATTATATATGTTTATATCAGGCGTGTTTAAATCCGACTTTTTTCATCTAATACTTTTAGCAACTGGTAGTTCCATAATTCAAATCCCGCTGTGGAAATTTCATTTTTTGAATTATTTTTATCAACATCATGATGTACATGGTAAGACAGTGGTAATTCTCACTAACAATAAAAAATACGTCCTTTTTTAACTATACATCATTGCCATGCTAGAAAAACTTTGTCATTCACATATTTCTTTAGACGCAAAAGGATAATTGAACTATTATGCTATTTTTTGTTTGAGTATAATAATCTGTTATAACCGGTTTCAACTTTCTTTGATATTCATAGGTTTGTAAGGATAAATCCTTTTAACACACGATATAAAATTCCATGAATAATTTTCATGCTTCAGGCACTTAATACTAATTTATATTTAAGAAAATATATGTATATTTGCTGTTGTAGTACATTTTAATAACATCGTATCGTGTAAATACATGTTTCTGTTTTGTGTCCATTATTTTAATTCTTGAGAAATAAATATTGCTTTGTGTCTTAAAATTTAACAACCAAAGAGATGTTATTTATTTTAAGATATTTAATGCTATACACGAAAGGATCGAAATATATTATATACCACGAATCTCAATACAACATGGGCCACAAGCGTGTACGATACAAATATTTTTTTAATGATTTGAAGTAAAAAGCGAAAACAAAAATGAAGTGCTTACTACGTCAACAGGAAAGCAGATGGCTTAGGAGAAAGTTTATTTCCAAGAAGTCATTTGGGAGAAGAAAATGTGACGAAGTAGTTCTAATAGCTTTTAAGCACTCACAAGACAACGCTTTCCGTGAAATATCTTTCCATGAAGGAAGGGTAAATTAATCTACATTTTTTACTCGCCACATTTTATCTTCTTACATTTCATTGGTTACGTTCTTACGTTCAACAACAATGTAAGAAACTCTTTTCAAACGACTATATACCTCATAAACATTCATATTTAATTCAAATCACAAAAGCTCTGACGATAAATAATCACTGTGACATATTCCTAAAAGGTAACTTCGATTAAATTTGAAGGAAGAAAAAGAGATATTGCCATAAATGTGGTATCTGTACAAGGATTATCTTCTATTTTCTTACATTTTACCTCTGAACAATTTTTTAAAAACCCATTTCGATGTGTCACCTGCGACGATCAAACGACGAGATATAACCCTCTTCATACTCCATCACTCATATATAAATGCGACTACTAATCCCAAATAATACTTACTTCTGGAGAGTAAATTAGTTTTTAGTCCTCCACGTTATCATACCCAGTTTGTTACTGCATTTTTTACAATAAATTGATTATTTATTTCCAAACAACTTTATTCCTCATTGCATTAATTTCGTATGTAACCCGTTTCAATGTAATTTGACGATGAATTATCGGTGTATCTTATTCCTAAAATGTAACTGAAAAGTCAAACTATCTCTGAAAAGAACCTGAGAGTGCCCAAATGGTTCGCGGAGGTAGAGCTCCGAAATTGTTTGACATCAGCAATAGGAGATCTGGTCAGCATCTCGTTACGACCGGTTTGACCCCTGGTACTCATCTTACAGCAGGCTGAGTAGGCCTGGGAGTCAGCCTGAATGTCGGGGTGTGATGAAAAAATCCCCATTTCACCGGGGATCGAACCAGCCAGCACTCTACCCACAGAGATGGAGGATTAATCTATTTTCCATTCTAAAATAATTATTACTAATTCCTAAAAATAAATTCCTCTTCACTCTACATCACTCATATATAAATCCGACTTCAAACTCAAAATAATATTTCCCCGTTAAATACGAAACCCTATTGTATAACCCACTAATGACTACTTGAATTTATGCCGGTACGATGGGGGTGAAAATAGATTAATCCAGAGTACAAACCCTTATGCCGTACCCCGGTCTTGAAATGAAAACCTCAAGCTTTATATAAGCCACACGCACGAAGTGCCATTACGAATCTTAAACAACGGAATCCAATCAATTTTACGGTTTCTGTATAGCTCCATCCATTTTTACAACACACTGCCCCGAGCATGTTCTTCCCCAGAAATGCGAGCGTATAATCCACCTCAGCGCGCGCGCTGTATCATATAAAGAGACGCGAACGAGACGCGCGTGAAGCCGACCTTTGCAGAATGAGTCCGTCGCTGTACGCCGCAGGCGGCAGCTTTAGCATTGTGCCCCTCCGCGCGGGTCGCGCAGAACGTGTCTGAGGGACATGCGCAACTGTTCAGCGCCACAGAAAAGGCGAGCACTTTTCCCCTTGTTAAGGTAAAAAAAAAAAAAGAGAGAGAAGAAAAAAAGACGGAGTCCCTTTCAAAGTCAGCGGCCGTCTCGAATGTGGTGGAGCTCATTCCGTCACGCGCGACGCCGGACGACACGCACACGACACGGCAAAGCGCTGCTACCAAACGCACGGCTGAGATCGCACACGACGCGTGACGCACGGCGGCGGCGGCGTATGCATCCACGAGTCAGGGAGATGAAGGGAATATTAGAATCGCAAACGAGACGGGTTTGGAGGCCGTTCCCACATTTATCTCTACGGAATTTTCGACACTTTGATAAATTCGAGGACAGAATAATAATAATAATAATAATAATAAATTTATTGTCCAAAAAAAACAGTACAAACTACGTATGACAATAAACTAATTTACTCTTTGGAAGCAAGCAAGGGACTATCCCAACAATTCCGATGAAGGGCCCTAAGGCAGAGGCGGATTCAAAAATTTCAGCAAACGTTTCTAGATAAGATGAAAAGTTAGCTGCGAGTTATAAAACTAATAGAATGTCAATATGTTTGTAATTTTACGGAAAAAATTTACATGTAAAAGTTATTATCGAACTATAGATTATTCTGAGTATAGTGTTTAAGAATCATAAGAGTTGAAATAACACTAAATTCACGATTTATTGTTACAATAAACACACCCCTAGACAAAGCCTAGAGAACCTGTATAAGAAATCTGCCTCTACCCGAAGGAAAACCGGAGAAAAACCCGGGCCGGAATGGGGATTTCGTGACGAACGTGCAGCAGAAATGAGCTACGGAAGTGCCGTATCACGAGTAGAGAATAAGAAGTCAACACCTCCTAACGCTAGAGTGAATTAATAAGTCAAGAGTTGGTTGTTGAATTACTACAATGGAGTTCGTGTTTGAATTTATAAATTATGGAAAATTCTTCAAAACGTAGTGTAAAAACGCGCAAAATTCTCTTACATTGCGGTGAACCTTATCGCCCGGTTATTTGAATAATTGATGTTGAATAAAAGTGCGAGACAGTACCGAGATTCCAAGTTGAATGTTAATGGTATAACAGGGCCCAGAGGTGAACGGGGTGGCCCTGTTGGTAGCGCATTAGTGCGCTAAGCTGAACATCTCGTGTTCGAATCTCGGTCCTGTCACCCATTTTCATTCAACATAACGTAACTAAATAGTTTTAAAAAAATTTGAGTCCATTATATCAATGAAACTCTCAATTATTTACGTAAAATAATTTTAAATCTGGAAAAGAATTAATGACGAAATAAAATTTTTTAAAAAATTAAAGAAATAATATAGATAAACACACGTTGTTTGGACATGGGACATGGATATTTTGAGAAAGATGAGGTTTTCAATGGGATTTAATAAAGAATGAGAATGACTATACAAGCCATGAGAAAATCTTTCAAATTACTGGCGTTCATAAGAACTACCGCGTACGTATGTTAATCGTAGTTTGCGTATCCTGCTTTAACGGAAGAAATAGCTTACATGTTCCATGCGCAAATTTATTGGTAAACATGATAACCGAAACGTTGCCCACGCAAATCTGCTGAAAATATTCCTTGAATATTACGTTGAAATAGTCACATTATCTCCACCCCCTCATTTCAATCTGGTCTAACCTTCGAAGCATTGTTTTCGAGAACGGTTGTTAATTTATCGCTAAAATTACCGTGTTTATCGTGCAGCGTGTTCTCATGTAGCATAATGGTTTCCTACCATTTTTAATTAACAATATTCATGTTAAGAATTCCTTGACATTATTGGTGGTCATTCACATGTCTTCTCTTCTCTTGTAGTATCTCACAAGAATATGACTCACAAAAATGGCGTGTCATTCAGTTCGAGAGTGATGTGTAAATAATAAAATCTCTTCTATTTCACTCCATTTCACCGACATATTTTCATTAAAGAGTATACCAGGATGATCCCTAGATTGCTACCCGAGGGTAATGTAGAATTTGCTCTTCAATTATTATTATTATTATTATTCATTTTCTCGGAGATATGCATCCGGTACTTAATGAGTGAGGGGTCATTACGGCATACCTCTCTCCGTGCTAATCTTTCATGTTTAACACAGTGCGCACTATTCTACAAGTTTCTAAAATAACTTATTTCTGTGTTTTAATGATCATTTCAGTTGAGATTAGTCCTATTTTTTCAAAGTATTTTCTAAGATTCTTATTTACTAAACCATTTGCTGTAATAACTGCAATTTAATTCATTTATTATTATTATTAATGTATGTTTATTTTATGTTGTATGAATGGATAACATTAGTTTATATTAAAGTATATGTATGTTAAATGTATTGTATTATATGTACGTATGAAAAAATTGACCTAATCATTACTTATGGTGGTCAGGCGGAAGAGTAGGCCTGATGGCTTGAGCCTTGCTACGTAATAAAGGCATTTATATTACTATTATTATTATTATTATTATTATTATTATTATTATTTACTGAAATATTCGACAGAAGAATATATCATCTTCATACTGTGGCCAGATGTGGCTTCCACATATTTTTTTTTCTCATTGAGGTTATGCCAGCTTTCTCAGCGAGTTTATACCAGCTTGCTCGGAGATATAGAAGTCGGCAGTCGGCAGTGAGAGAATGTCTGAGTGGAGTGGTAAAACCAATGAGAGAATGGCTGAGTAACGATCAGGTCAAAATAAGTTGAGTGACAGTTAAAAATAGAGAGAATTTTGGGTCATACAGTCTTAGGTGATTTCGGATTGCCTGGATGTAATCGTGACGTCCTGTATGTTAGAGGACATAGTTTGCACTGTGCGACGGCCCTTACTGTGTGTTCCTGGCGGTAGTTCAGTTACGCATAACCCAACGTCACTGCGCCATCACCGGCTACTGAGGTCACGCCATACCTGTCAGCGCCTCTAACCAGAAAACCTTGCCCCAGCTGATGAGCAAGCTGAGAAATCCTCGTATGATGCATTACTCTGAGGTTTCACTAGAACTTGTAAGTTGTTTCCAATTCATCTGACGTCACTGATTTTGCCTTACGTAATTTGAGAAATATATTTGCCTCTTTGCGTCATCGAGGAGGTCAAGCCATCGCTATTACATGTTATCAAGAATTAATTTTCTCAGAAAACATATAATAATGTTTCAGCCATAAAACATTACCAAATTTTGTTAATTATTCTGTAAGCATTGATCTGTCTTTCGCTTGATTAGTAAAAGCGAATATGTTTGATTCGACTAAAGAGCTGAGTGGTAATGTTATAATACATACAATTATTATACTTGGAACTATTAAACGATATTACAAAACTTTACTTACAATTTTGTAAATTTTTTTTCTTTTCTTTGATTATTGAATGCAAATGTGGTTGATTAGACTATATAAATTCAAGTAGAATAATTTCAGTTTGTATCTTCTTTTGTTTAGATTTTCTTCACTAGAAAAACTCAATTCACTCTGAACTATTTTGTAATTTTCTCTTTAATAAAATATTATTGTTCCAATATCATTTATCATACCTTAGACCTTTATATTATTTACAATTTAGTCTCAATTGGCTCCAGCGTATTTCAAGTTGAGTTTTCTATTTATTATCACAACAAATTAAGTAAAATTTGTTAGAATACCTGTTCATAAACACAGTAATTTTAATTTATAAAAAAATCTTCAGTAGACCTTCTAATTCGTGGATATACAGCAGTACTTGGTTTACAACGATATCTACGATATCCATCTTATCCAAAACTCTTGACGATGGTCAGGATTTTGTCCTCATATAGTGACACAAGAGCCTGTAGCAAACAGCCGTTATGAACAGCTGGCTTCCGATTTGGGCAAATTGCCTACTCGAACACAGATCTCTGGGTAGATACAGTCATTTTCTGCTTAAGGTCATGGAATGGCGGTGGAAAAGTTGGAGTTAATCCAAAGAGCGATGTGGCGCACCCTGCCCACTGAAGTGGTCACTATCCAACAAAATGAATAATACTTCATTCAGGCACTTGTTACGAATACTATAGTACCTTATCTTAATTCCTCATCAGCAATATCATTCTCATCAATATTCCTTATCAATAAAAAACATGTATCAAACCATACATTGCGGTTTAGTTATTTCAAGAGATTTAATTCGTTCGTGAAATATATATTGGAAAAAATCGACCAACAATAAAGTATTCTTTTTTTTGTGGGGCTTTAGGGCTCGTCAACGGCGAGGTCATTGGAGCCCTTACTCCAAAACGATAATAGTATCTCTAAGGAGCTCACCTCTAACGTTCGTGGGTCAACACAATTTGAATGAGAATAATGGACGAAGCCGGAGAACGAACGGGATAACGCAGTGGTAGCGTACCAGCGCGTACAGGTGGAGATCCCAGGTTCAATCCTCGGTCCCATCTCCAATTTTCATTCAACATAACATGATTAAAGTATGAAAACTGTCAAGGTATCTTTCGTTCAGAAATAAAAAAATATAATAACGTTAGTTAAGAAGTGGGAAATATGAATGCCTCTACATCTCACAAGAGTATTTCTTGTGAACTAAATTTATCTAAAAAAGACCAGCGAATGAACAATTACCATGTAAACTCTCTGGAGCAACGCAATGCTCTTGAGGAGGGAGAGAATCTTAGCAGAAGTATCGTAAACTCAAATTTTTGCATAACCAAAATGTTGTTTATGCCCGGCACACTATACCACGTTACACATGAAAAATCGCCCCGAATTGTCCCAAAAGAAAGTCATTGAATTGCGAATATCACGTTTTTGTCAATGTATGGAGATAACCCGCACTTGCAATGTGGCATCTAGGAGTAAAGTCCACCAGTGAGCGCAACTCAGGTGAAGTAATTCTATCAAATCAAATGAAATGAAATACACGCGAACAATAAAATGTAATTGATAATATCATCAACAGTAAATAGTTTTTTAGGAAATTATTTTTTCACCTATAATATTTTTTTCAATATTTTGTTTTATTAGCTAAACCCAAGATATTAAATCTCGCGGAAAGTTGAGTGAAATTAACATTCAGTATGTTAATATAAACATTTACTTTTATTTAGCAAGGTTATTTTACTGGCCACACTATTATTTCGCCCATCTGCTATTAGTATGAAAGTTTTATTCTGTTTCGTATCCAGTATTAACACTGTATACGTATCAGAGCAGTTATGAATAGATGATAATGCACAATGGAGCGTTAAGTGACTTATAAACAATTTTCGCGGAGAATTGTACGTGAGTTACCAAAACACTACGATCACAACTAACTTATTTACCTGTGTTTAAAAAATAACAAACAGGAAGGTCGCATCTGTGACGATATTCACAATACGGCTGACATCACGGAATTGTACGAACCGGTTACATTACATGGTGAGACGCGTCGGTGCCGTCATTTGTTAGACGTCAAGTACTCAGGCAACATCTTTTTAAAACCAGTTCGTCGAGTAGCTCTTTTTATTGACGTAATTTTTAATGCTTTTATCTCTGAAAGGAAGAGATGAAGAAGGAAAAGTAAATCGATCAACGCATCTATCAATGGTCGAAAGTACGACACTACGACCGGTTTCGTAGAAAAGGAACTGATATACTATCTCCACTACAGATCCTTACTCCTCGCGTATTGTCTCACAATGTGTGTTGAGACTTTACGTTGCATAGCAACAGCATTGAATACATGACAAATTTCGTTTATCATTCAGCAGACGTAGAATGTGTCTCTAATATTACAATCAGCGTGAAAAAGAATACTTCTAAATACGAATATATTGTTAATTAGATAAAACTATACCTAATTATATTTAACGTAAAGACTGTTTATTTTTAATAATACCTAATATGTTTCTAGTTCATTTATTTACAAATTGGTTGTACTAAAAAAGAATTAATAAGTTGTAAATTAGAAACAAAAATGTCATTAGTTCAGTTCCTTAAGTGTCAAATGTGATAAATAGGCATGATTTTTTGTAAAAGTGACGCTCCTTGTTCATCAACACAAGAAAATAAATGGATAATGTTTACCGACCCAGTTTTTCAACTACCTCTCACGAGAAATCTCCACATTTCGCAATTAGCGCATTTGGCATTGTAATGGTACTTTTTATTATGAATGATTCAAATAAAAAAGATTAAATTTAATGCATTTATACATCAAGCAACATGTAAATTATTATTGCTGATCTAATGTGCTGGATTATTAAGTAGCATTTTGTACATAATGTGAATTGATTTCCATATCAATTATAATATGATTAATTATTAACTTTCCTTCACAATTATTATTATATTATTAATTTATCTAAATAGCATAATTAAATCGCAACTGCATAAACGTGCGTACTCTCATTGAAAATTTTTTTTATATTGTGCTTCCATGACAGTTAATTATTATTATTTTCAATTCCCGGACATCGCTAAGTCACGCCGACATCGTTTACTTTCGCTTGTTCGGTGCGGTTATGTTACAGCGTTGAGCCAGACACAAAACGGCGATCGGCGTTACTCTCCTTATAGGTACTCTAAGACGTTCCGTCTTCCTCTGCCATCTAGTAGCGAAGGCCGGAAATCTGCGTGGGTGCATTTTCCGCCGCGAATTAATTTTGCATCATTTTACAGCGATCTTTTTTACACGTGTGGATTTTTCGCACCCTAAAAATTCGTCGCGTTTAAACCCGCGCACTCGGGTGTGAGAGGCCACTACGGTAACCACACTCACCCATCGGCGTCATAGAGAGAATGTAACTGCTCTCGTTACAATAAATGATTAATTAATTAATTTGTTTATTTATTTGCAGTCTAAGTCTGTTACAGAGCTTGAACACTGTAGCCAACGCTTTTTACTTAGCAATCGTTCATAAGGATAATGACAAGTGTACTTCACATTATGTTGGCCGTACTCTCCGACTCTTGTAAACTGAGATTGCCAACATCGGTTAGCTACGCGTTGTTTACTAGGATCTTGAAAGATTCTCGAAGAAGTATTTGTTTTAATCGGATGTCATTTTTTTCGACATTATTGACCGTTGCTACTATCAACAAATCGAGGCGTAATAATAAATGAAACCGCAAGTTAAATTCAGTAGAACATAAATCTTCACCTCGGAAGAATCAGTTGTAGCTCGCTCTTAACCTTACTTCAGGTTTCACCCTTGCGTCCTTCAACGATTCGTAAAAGTCAAGCTACGAGAATTACACCCAACGTCGTTGGTAGTACATGCACAGAGATTGTGTTTCATCGCCAAGTGAACAATATGTACTGTCATACTTCTGCAAGAATGGAGGAAAATTGTGATAGTGAAAAACCGCTAGTAAAATCACATGCTAATAAAATCGCTTCTGAGTATTTATCGCCGTATACACCGTGACTATCGTTTTTAATGTAATAATAAGAATGAAACTCGAGTTCTCTTGCGCCGCGAACGAACTCGCAGCACCCTCCCTCGCCGGCAATTGCGCGTGCGCGAAAGAGCGAAATTTCCACGCGAAGTGTTCCTCCCTTCATTCATCCCTGGTGGATTAGAGCTATGAGACTAATGTGCTGAAGCGAGGAGGGTCGATTCCGATCGGTTGGAACTGTGCGCCACTGGAGCGCGAGGGTAGCGAGAATTCAGTATTGCAGTGGCAACAGCAAAATGAGTGCGATTCATATTCCACCTCTGGATTCGAACTTAAGAAACTTCAAAAGAAAAATTTAATTCACCTTCCGCACTTTCTAATATTACGAGAGCTGCTACTGTAAAATGTTCCATCGGAAATGATTATGTGGAGTTTATTACAAGTTTACATGAATTGTTTATAAAGGGCAAATAGCATCTTTTTCAAATAAATCAATATCTTCTTTTTACAAGATAAGGATACTATTTTTGTCCCAGATCCATTAGAATATCAAATATCGGTTCCAGGTTCCATTAATTCATAGATATTTCACGAAATGCAATTAAAAAAAAACAACTTCAAACTAACTTTAATTCAACTCACGAAATCTCTTACATAGCGAGTAATGTTAGTTTTCCGTGTTCGAAAGGATTTTATATGGAACACCATTACTTCATTCAAGCGGTAAACTCATTACACATAAGAAAATGCATTTAAGAAACGACTTTTTAATACAATCTTCTTTTTCTTTTCAAGGATTCGTACCAAATCGGAACGGTGGTCTAGTTCTGGAACTGGTTGAACTAGATCCAATAATCATATGAAGTCAAAATAAGGAACTATAGATGATTGTGTGAATTTTATTAGATTTCGACATTAATATTCCCTGGACAGCACATCAACTAAAATTAATTAAAAAATATAGAACTTAAATTCAAAATATGTTTTATGAACCCTTTTTCCTTTACTTATTTCGAAATTAAGTTCCAAATTATTCATTCATTTTAGTTGATCTTCAATATCATAAATCATTAAAAGGGTTAGATAACAGGTATAAAAGTCATGAAATTACTTCAACAATGCCTTCACCAATACTTGCAATAATAATAATAATAATAATAATAATAATAATAATATCACGTTAATAGTGTGATAATGCTATTAGTTTATTTTCCTGTACATGGTCATACGCAGTTAATACGGCTTTTTGACAATAAATTTATTATTATTATTATTCAGTAATTTTTATTAAATAGGTAAGCATTAATGGAATCAGAGATAAACTTTAATTTGTCTAATTTTTATAAAATTCATGTTAGTGTAATTTTTATGTTAACTACAAACGTTGAATAATCGTTATAAACGCTTGATAAAAATAAAATATAATTTATCTCAGTAACTTAGCGTGCACGCAGTTGTAAAAAACATTTCGATACACGATTCGAATATAAAGTCACGAAAGACGTATCTCTGCAAAGAATAAAGAGTATATTAATAGCAAAACACTAAGAAAATTTATTTACAACATTCTGCATCATACAATTTTAATCATAAAATGTTTCTCTATTTTCTATTAAATGAAACAGATAAAATATTGGAATATTCCTTCTTCAATGCAGTTTCTTAAAATTCTATTATCCTTATATCACTCTTCATATTTATTTCATTTACTTATTTATTTATTTCAGTGCATTTCATACCTTAGTGCATTTCATACCTTATTTCATGCCGAAAAACCTTCATAATACTAATAAGGCGTTTGACGACTTCATAACATCGTATAATTTCTCTTTTTTAGATTCAACATTCGCTAACGTATTGCCAATCATTTTATTCTAAATTAGATTATTTCTAAGAAGTAACTACACGTTAAAGTTAAAAATATATGTGCTCCAGATACACTATAAAATTTCTTTAACAATGAACGCCAAGATTTTTTTTTTGAGATTCCTTGCTTGTATATTACAATTACCCTCTTCAGTGATCCATAAAAAGAATTAATGTTAATTCAAAAATAAGATCAACGACTTACTAAGGAAATAACGATGTATTTTTCTTACAACTCTATATTTCGAAGTACTATAGTTGGTAGAATAGCGATTTTGACTGGCTACCCCCCTCATTCTGTCCCCGATTCATAGTTCCGAGACGTCTTGACCCCGAGATGCTCCCTGACACATCACCTTTCACTGAAGCAAACATCGTTATCCTTCACGGTCGGAAGAATTCACCTACTGGATAATTCTTATACATTATTTTTTTACTGTGCGAGTTACAGAAAAAATGTATAATTTTGGATTCTGTTCAAAATTTGAAGAAAACTAATACCGCAACAATCATTTTCAAGCATTTTATATTGATGTTGGCAACAGTGTAATCAACTCCTTCCACATTTAAGGACAGAGGTAGTTGAAAACGGTTATATTTTGTCTTACACGGTAAAAAAATAATTTGGAATAAGAATTATCTAGTAGGTGAATCATTTCGATCGCCGAAGGTTTGACACCAAGGTGATGGGACATGGATCATCTCTGGATTAGGAGCATCTCAGAAAGTAGTGATAGAGTGAGTAGGCAAAAGCTCTCCGATATTTTAGAACCTATAAGTAGAAATGGCTGTGTAAACTATAGCAAGCGATGGAAGATATATCACAAAGTAATCTCTATTTTAGTGTCATGTCCCTCACCCTCACCGCAACAAAGCTCTCATCAATTGTAACCCCGAAAAATAAAAAAAAAGAGAGACTCTCGCGTGAACCGGATGCTGCGCCATCGCGAGCACAAAAAATGAAAAAAGAAAAAAAAAAGAAAGAATACAAAAACCAACCGAAATGCGACGGTCAGATATCAGTTTACAACCAAATTTTTTCCCCGAGCCATGAATCACGGTATCGACAGATCGAGAGCGCGTATGTCACGCCAGTTCGCGTGCCCTGGAATCCCAAGCAGGAAGACCGCGGGTGTTTGCTGACGGGGAGACGTGCATATGCATTCGGGCACTGTTACACGGCGCAGATGGAGGAACGCAGCCGCACGGACATGGCTCCGGAAGAAAAAAAATTCAACGAGGGGTCATTTCGTATTCCTCTTTATCGTCACTCACAAAAAAATCCTAAGTCTGATAAAAACCAGAGAAGAAAATAATGACAGGAATAAAAATTCTGGAGTGTGCACCACTCAGCTATCCAATTATATCTTTATTACAATCTCTTTGGACAATAACCATCGTCTTTACCTGTTTATATCTTCACAAAAGCTGTATTTTTGTTTTGCAACGTTTCGGACGTTCTGTCAACGCAACGGCCCAGTGGTAACGTCTTCACCTTAAGAACCAAAGTACCCTGGTTCGAATACCGGTGCTGCCGGACGCCTGAAGACGGAGACGTTGACAGAACGTCCGAAATGATACAAAACGAGAGTACACATGTTGTGAAGATATAAACAAAGACGATGGATAATGTCAAAAAAGATTGTAGTAAAAATGATAATATATGAATCGTCAAGAATTTCACACAGAGAAGAACTTTCGAAATATAATTCTTCATAAAAGATCATAGGAGTAAAAATCCTCAATTGCAACAAAACTAAGAAGGAAAATAATTTAGATTAAAAAGTAAAACATAAACAATTATAAAAGATAACATAATAAACAGATCAATTTGTATAAAATTATTTATCCTCACAACCATAAAAAGTTTCCTGTCTCATTTCATAACAGCACATTCAACTACAGATTGCAGTAATCATCTTCCACTTTGAACTCTTTGAAATTTCCTCTTGCCTGACTTAGATAAGGCGCCTCTTTTTTGCGTAATAACTTTTCGCCTCTTGTCGAAAATGGTGTGACGTACGGAAATGCTGCTCAGCAATCCATAGGCACAATTTAGTATACAATAAAAATGTTTATATTCATTTGTTCAAAATTTTTATTTTTAAGAAACCAGAAGTGGAGCGCGATGTGTTAATGAAGTCGTAATGAGCTGTCCAGAAATATTCATCTATTCCCCATGCATTCAAAGTCAATTCTCTTTTATTGATTTCACTTCGCATAGAAATCTCTTTAAATTGCGGTGAACCTCACCGTCAGGTAACACATTAATTACGTTATGTTGAATGAAAATGGGAGACGGGACCAAGATTCGAACTGGGGACGCTGAGCTTAACGCGCTCATGCGCTTACCATCTGCACCATGTTAACGGAAGACGGGGCCCGGGAGGCGAACGGGATGGCGCAGTTGGTAAGCGCATGAGCGCGCTAAGATCAGGGTCCCCAGTTCGAATCTAGATCCCGTCTCCCATTTTCATTCAAATATAATATAATCAATTGATTTCACTTCATTAATTTGTTCGTGAGTTATCGGAAAAACAAAATTCTTCGCGTACAACATTGGACATGACCGCAAAAATTTGAAAATAGACTCACCTGGGATATTTAATAGACCGATTTCCATTCTTTCCTTACACATACTGTATAATTGGAAAGTAAAAAAGAGACTACAGGATGTTTACATCACCCGACCTTTCGGAAAATACTTCCATTTTTACGTAAGCCATGTGAGTGTAGTTAATGGGTAATGGAGCAACGTGTCGAATTAATTAATTGGGTTCTGATACATTAAGTTCATTGATTTCGGACTACATAAGAGTTACGAAAAAATGAGTAGTACTTTAAATGTAATACATAAAAATGGTACATTCGTTGTAGTTGAAAGTCTTTTGAATCGTCAACTTGATGATAAATGACTAAACCGATACATTGCTCAATACTGAAGGAATCTCGAAAAAGTTAATTACTAAAATCTTCAAAATGGTTAATACAACAATAGAAACATGGATGATATAGAAAAGAAACATATTACACAATTTATGCAAAGCTCTGAAGAAGAAACTATATTTTTCCAAAATGTCACCAAATGCGCAATGTTGTTTGTATCTTAATCGGTTTAACGCTTCGCTATAATTTAGTGAGGACAAAAATGGCACAATTACATATATAACCAAATATATGATGTAAATTACCGTACAGTAAAAATTCTAAGAAAAAATATTTTGCAATCCAATTAAACCCTTGAAAATAAAAATTTCGAAAAAAAACTATCTGTTCTCCTTGTTGAACGTCTGCAACACAAAATTAAATCAAGTTTCAAGTTGTTTTCTTTAATAGTTTTCTCTCTTCGTCAATGAATCAATGTTTGTGTGTGTGTGTGTGTTCTACTTAACTTTCTGGCAAACTTTTACATCGTATCTTTAAAGTCGATTCATCTGCGCCAACGAACAACTCAGTTCGTCACTCATGACAACAACGCTTAGCAACGGAACGAAAAAGGAACTTTAATAGTAAAATTCAAGCTTTATTACACTACGCTAGTATTTTGTGAGAATGATTAGTAACAGAGGATAGGTATCTCCACTCAGACACATTGTGAAGTCAATAGACTCCAAAAATATTATATACACACTGTATTGTTGTATTTGTAAATGGGAAATGTAACGTGCTTTTGAAGCTTATCTACATGGAGCGATAAGAGTTAAGAGTCGGGTAGTAGACCTTTGTTAGAAGGAGGGCCGCTTAGCTGGGTTTTACCAACAACTTGGCCCACGTGGAGGGGTTAGTAGATGTGATTAGTAATAGAGTTATTGATAGTAGAAGAAAGTGATTCGAGGAAGGAAGTCACAGCTATATGAACTGGGTCATTAATGTGAAAAGCTACGAATTTTCTGAATCGAACCCGGGATGACTTGGTGAGAAGCGACAACACTACCATCTGCGCCACCGGTGGGGCTTTATACACCCGCATGTCCGGGACTCAGCATGACTTTGTTCAGTAGGTAAGAAGTAAACGTTGTGTTGTGGCAAAGCACAAAACATGTGGTATGTGTCCATCAAAAGGTCGTAATTTTTTTAAATTATTTATTTATCTATAATAATAATAAATTTATTGTCAGAAAACAACACAAACTGCGTATGACCACGTGGAGGACAATAAACTAATTTACTCTCCGGAA
>NNCF01125798.1:223131-265037 GCA_002313205.1 Laupala kohalensis | reverse complement strand
CCCCCCCCCCCAGAAATCTCTATGTGGTGTAACTCATACCAGCTTTCAGCATGGGAAGACGGTACATGACTAAATATATACCACAACCATCACTTCACTGTTCAAAGTCGTAACAATGTTTCAAAAAAAGAAACTGCAATTAGAAAAAAAAAAATTACGTAATGAACTAACATCATTATGTACAAGTTCCTCTGAAATAGAGAAGCGATGAAAATAAAATTACTACTAACGACCTTTTTTCGGACGATTAGGATATGTATAGTGCTGATTAAAATACATAACCTTCCGACACATGCTCTGATTCGTCGTCACATGATCGCAAATTTTTAACAACAAAATCTAAACGTAGCAACAGAACAATTGAAGATGATATTAAACGTAAATATAACTATTCCAAAACAAGTATTCAAAAAGGAATAAATCAACAACAGAATTATAAATTTGTATTATAAATATTAGATAATTTTTCTGTTAGTGCGTGAACATTATCACTAATTATTCGCAATACAATCCTTTTTTATTTTATTACCGGAGCCATTTATTCGTGTAGTGACATAAAACAGGATATTAAGACGAAAATCAGTGTAAAAATGCTGGGGTATATACCGGCCATAATTTCTTATATTAGTAATTGTTGCTCGTTTCCTTATCTGCATCGAGCCAGTTCATAATATAAGCTTTCAGCTTCGCGATAGAGAGACGTTAAGAAGCCATTACACGCTGTGTTCAGTTTGTGGTCGCCCACTTTTAAAGCATCAAACGTCATTCGACAAAATTATTACTCGTTATTGTGATGCGAATCTCGTTTAGTCTAAGAGACATATTCGCCACACAATTGCAGATACGTTGCGATGAATTATTTACATACGAGAGAGTTATATAAATTTGCTTTCCGGTACCAGGTGTGTGGCTTTGATATCTGAATCATTAACTATATTGCGTACGTATGGAGGCGTGTGGGCGTTGAAATTCGAACTAGGATATATGTTACTATTGAATCTCTATTATCAGGGTACGACTGTAGCACTAAAACAGTAATGATTTCGTGTTTGGTTAACGCATTAATATTGATAAGGGAGAGGAAAAATTAAGGTCAGGAAATGATACAGCTACAAAGTACTCATGTAAAATAATTTTTATGTAGCAATATCAATCGAATAATTATTTACTTTACGATGTCAAAGGAATATAAAAGTGCCCCTAAGCCGATCGACTTTGTCACCCCACCCCCTTTATAAAAATTATTCATTAAATATGGCCATTTATAAGTTTTCAACTCACAATGCGTTATCTAGTACTCTCTTTAAAAAATAAATATCTAATAAACATTTTTATCGCCATATTCTATCAAAAAGTATTTTTATTTTAATTACTCTTCCGAGAATCTGTTTTTGGGTAGGCTGTATGGGATACAGACAAATATACCCATATAAATGTATCTAAAATTAACCCAAAATGCTAAAATCTGTCACATAACTAGGAATATTCAATATTCAATATTCAAAAAATTTCAAATAAATAAGAGGAGGTCAAATAATGTTGGACATATGAAATTATTTAAACGTCTGAATGTTGTAATTAGTCTTATGTTGGTTTTTTGTTTGTTTTGAGAAGAAATTTTTTTGTCTTAAAGGGAAGTTAATTTTAATATTATTATTTTTGTCTACATTGTTTTCCAAAATTAATGTTTTACGGCCTCTTTAGTAAACGAGATTTACATTTATGTAAAACAGAAATAAAACATTTAAGTGTTTTTGGAAAGCAAAGAAGAGGAACATATTAAAACAAAAGCTAGAAATTTCGTGTTGCTCTATGTTCCATGAACGTACACTACACAGCGCTGGTGAATATCTCATTCTTTCCTTTTTCCTTCCAATATCTTATTTATTTTGAAACACGTTCAGGCTTGACAGTTGGGCCGCAGAGCTGTCTGAATCGTTTCTGGAAAGCCGGCGTTGCAAGCACGTCTTCCCGGAACGATAGAATCCATATCTATGTTTTATGAATAGACGGAGAGCAGGACGAGCGTTTGTCCTGGCGGCCGCGAGATGGCAGTGGCATCGACGCAACACTGGCATTTTTATGGTGCAAAGGCACGTGATCCGGATACCAAAGACACGGATAAGAGTTTGCACCCGAGTTGCGATCCATGAGGAACGCCACATCGACCTATGTGATCAGTTCACGGGAATCGATATGTAAATATCGAACTCCGTAGAATATAAAAGTGTTGTACGTGAATTTCGTCAAATAAAAAGTATTTTGTTAAATCTAAAAGAAATACAGAAAAATTGGAAATGATATTCACTCAACTCTGTCGTGTAACCAGAAATATGACAGGGATCTGTAGCACAAGTAGAGGAATATAAATACAAAACAATTGCGACACAAACTTTTCCCTTCTATGAGATTTTTTGTGGTTAAATACAGGTAAAATTCAGTATTAGGGTAGATTACATATCACTCCATTACACTACGCATATTCATTAAAGCAGGTTATCCAGTATCTCATGGAGAAAATAATCCAAAAATTAATGAAAAATTAATTTTGAGATGAAACACAGTACGCAAAATTTTATTTCACGTGGTTAAAGTGTTTGTATGCTTACGTGATGATAAAATCATTTACGCTAAAATAAACATGCAAAAAAGGTTATCCGGTCTAGAGGATGACGGACCCGTTTGCACTGAAAATATTTGTACAGAGATCATAATTTTGGTTTCATACATTCTATATACCTATAATATCATTTCATCATTCAGCATTCTCATAATAATTACTAGCTTCCTTTCAAACTGACACTTTCCCGGCACCTTAACGCACGTCGTACTTGTAACATTTATTTAAACAATTAATAGAGTCTGACATATTTGGAATCTCAAATGTTAAACATGACAATTCTCAATTAATAGTGTGAGTTAGGATTACTAAATGCGAATAGAACGATTGTATCATCTTGCTGATAACAAACTTTAAAGTTGACCATAGGTTCGATTCCGGCCCATGAGACAACAATCATAGTAAAAGTTATCTGTTCGAGGTTGCTCTTTAAAAACGAGACCCTGAAGACATGACAGCGCCATATTGTCAATTTACCTCATCGAATTCTTCTTTCTCCTATTGAACAATGTAAGATACAAATGACTTCATCAAATGTAATGTTTTTATTAAGACTTTTCAAAGTACGCGAATCATCGAGAAGAAACCAAAATTAACGTGAATAAAACAATCACTCGAACAATCTTAAAATTATTGCTCCAAAAAAGACAAATCGTAATTCAACGCACTTAAAAATTTGAAATATCTAGCTTTCATTGTAACTCCTGGTTACTTATTCTGATAAGAAGTTTCGTATCTACATTTTAGTATGGCATATAAAGGTCAGGTACAGTATGTATTATGGCGAGAAAATTCCTCCTAATTTTTTCCATCTACAACCAAATTCTTTTCCTATTTTTTTTACAAATAAATGTATTATTGTAAAAATAATAAAAGATAATAAATTCGGTGTATTTATTCATTAAAGAATAATGAAATATGAAAGTTGTGAAAAACATAAGAAATCAGGACAAATAACGTAATATTATCCTATACAACATAACTATCAAATAAAACATGATAATAATTTGCACTACATACTCCTGTCTTTGAATGTTGAGTTTTCTCGGAGTCACAGCTCGAGTTAGCAAACGTCACTGCAGTTGTCGGAGTGGCCAACAGAATAGAAAGACTTGAGTGCAAAAAAGTATTCAAAAAATTATTTTATCTTGCAGTTGTTTGTTTCAGCGATTCATTTACCGACTCGAGTTCTGCAAATCAATTTCGTGTTTGTATTTGTATATTGGTTTTATGTTCAAATAATAAATAGTGCAAACATGAATATTCACTAGATAGTTAACTGTGTAATGAATGGAAATATTTTATTCATAGACAAATATCCTGCTTGTTTGTTTTTATTGTAATTTTTAGCATTTTTTGGAAACTCCATCTTTGTAAGTAATAATAATTTTTTTACTAATTGGTAGTCAGAAAACTAATAAAAATTATGTATTAAATATATATTTTTACTATAAAACAAAATTTTTATTATAGGGTATCCAATGTAAATAATGAATTTGACGTTCACGCTACTAGTCATCTTAGTTGAGATTTCATACACATTAACGCAATTATAAAAATATAAAAAAAAATTGCTTCAATTCTTTAACACAGTCAGAACCTAAAACTATTAACGATTTAATTTTGATTTTTTTATGTTAAAGCATGAAAAATTATCAAAATTATAGCGGAATATTTTCTATTTTTACTAGCGCTACGCCACCAATGACTGACATATGTTAGATTGAATATAGCGCATGATATCACTTCTACTTATAGTTCTCTTACATTGTCGTAGTGTATGTAGCGTCAACTGACTACAGCTTCCGCGTCTGTGCCATGTCCCATTTAGTTGGTCGTGGGTTGAGGCAACCGACGCCAGGGTGCGCGCAGTCCGCGTCGATGACGAAAAAAAGAGAACGACGCGATCTTCTTTTATTTCGCTCGCTTTTCGAGTTGTTTTGTTTAAAATGTGAATGTTCGTCTTTTTTTATCCGAAAGGATTCCTCTTGCGACTTCTCTTAGTACGTTGGTGTCAAAGAAAATATCCCACCAGAAAATCTTTATATCAACTAATTATATGAGTTGAAAATACGAGTTGAAAGTCCATAAAAAAAGACTGAGAAAGAGGTGAATATGACGAAGTCAACATATTTTAATAAAAACAATATTGCGCTACTGCAAAAAAAAATTGGCGAAGCTCCCTTTAAAACGTATTAAATAAGAGGATTAAAAAGATTAAAGTTACTAAAGAATTGAAAAGAAAAAGACATGTTCAATATTATTCTTATGTACGACACATTTGAATAAAACGAGAGAGACACAAAGAAGTCTTCTATCATGTCGAATATTTTTTACGGATACAGACTGTATCTTCATGTGGACAAGACGTCCAAAATGCTTCAGATCAAATAACTTTCTTCTACCCTCAATTCACAAGCAAGATTATTAATGTATGAAGATTACTTACGACACCTCTTTCAAACGTTGGTATCTCTGCATTGTAGAGTCATGCCTTAGCGAATATCATAGGTAAAATTACATTCTATTTGGTTTTCTTTTCTACTTATACTTCCAAGAACGTAGTCAACGTGTACGCAAGGTTGAAACCGAATGAAGTAGTCATCTTTATCTCATTATTTTGTTTTCATCGAGTTACCCCATCCTGGCCCGGGTTTTTCTCCGTTTTTCCTTCTGGTAGAGGCGAATTTATCATACAGGTTCTCTAGGCTTTGTCTAGGGGTGTGTTTACTGTAACAATAAATCGTGAATTTAGTGAGGTTTTTTTCAACTCTTATGATTTTTAAACACTGTACTCAGAATAATCTATAGTTCGGTAATAACTTGTACATGTAATTATTTGCTTAAAATTACAAACATATTGACATTCTATTAGTATTATAACTCGCAGCTAACTTTTTATCTTATCTAGGAACTTTTGCTGAATTTTTTGAATCCGCCTCTGCCTTAGGGCCCTTGATCGGAATTGATGGGATGGTCCCTTGCTTGCTTCCGGAGAGTAAATTAGTTTTTTTTTCCTCCACGTGGTCATACGCAGTTTGTACTGTTTTTTGACAATAAATTTTAAAAAATAAATATTAAGATGTCCTCTGAAGAGTATTAAGAATACATAAATAAATATCCTGAATCGTCGAAATTGACTTCAATTTTTTTACGTCACGTTGGTAGAGGACAGATCAAGATATCGTGACTCGGGCGTCAAGCTAAAAACTGCGTGAAGAAATGTGTGAATGACGCCTTACTATATATTTTCCGCTTAACAGTACTCAATACATAAAACTACAAAAGCGGAAGAGAGTAAAGATCATGATATAACGAGTAAGACACTACTGAAAAAAAAAGTGACGACGGAGGAGGAGGAGAATGTATGAGAACATGTGAAAGAAAGAAGCAGATGGTAAGGAGAAGAAAATATAAGAAAAAAAGCTGAACGTCATCGTGAAGGGAGATAAGAGCGCTAAAAAAATGGATCATACAACGACCGCGCGCCCGTCGTGGCCAAACAGAAAAAAGGCCACGAAAGATGAAACGCGCGCGCGTAGGATGAGACGAAGCCAGAGAGAACACACGGGTCGATGGTCATGTGACGAATGCGTACGACGCCAGTGCTGCTCCGGGTGGCGAATGAGGAAAATCATGACGAATCGCTTCGCCTCCTCCAATCCTATTTCCTTCCCTCTCCCATCCCGTTTCACTACGTCGCAGTCTACTAGCTCCTCTCACTCACACCCCAAACCTTCGACTGAACCAAGCAAAATAAACCTGCATCAGCGGGATTCGGACTAACTAGTTCTTCCAATGCGCAGAACTGACTTTTGCAAGTTTTTTTTATGCTATCTGTAGAATTGGATGGAAATGTCCCTAAAGCTTTTAAGATCAAGAGAAATATATAATCATACGATTAAATACGAATAAAATAGTTCATGTTGACTACTCATGTAATAACTTTATTTTCTTTATCAAATGAGATTATCGTAGTACTTAATATTTGTCTTAAAAATGAAACAGATATGTAACATAATTTTGGATTAAATATGGCGTTAACATACAAACAGTAACAGCAAACGCAATTAACACAATGAATTCGAATGTGCAAATCGACGTTCCCCCCCCTCCCCATTTTAGTGTTGAGTGGATGACGCAGTGTTTGACGTTATGAGAAATTGTTGGTTCGGTACGTCCGCAATCACACTAGGATCTCTCTTGAATGAATGCCACATTTATACGTCTTTTCTCTTCTGCGTGGCTCCACAATTTGAATCTATGGGACTTCGGACGAATCGTACAATATGTAATTACGAACTTCAAAACTGTGAAGTGCTATACTTTGTCAGACGATATCGTGGCTCAGGTGGGGTATAGAAGATTGCCCAGGTCAACGGCGGTTGGGGGAGAGGAACAGAACAATTCAAATATGCAAACATTAGCAATTCCACATTTTGCATCACAAATTGTAATTTTAAGCAAAGGTAACGGTTAGTTACTAAGCCTACAACAAAGAATGGGAACAAAACAACTGCAAAATACGATGTGGTTTGTAAGTCGTCTGCACTCCCAATGTTGTGTCTTATAAATTTGAAACAGTTTTATTAACTTGCTAATTTTTAGAATTTTTGTGGTACGGGCCTCTAGGCGCAAGCCTCTGTGGCCTGTGCTTAAATCCTCCTCCGATTTCAGAGCAATATCACACGTGTCTCCATAGCAACACATCATCAGTGCCTAAGTTTTTGAGTTAGTCCAACGCAGTGTCGAATTCCAGCGATCTGTTTCGCGCTATGTAGTTTATTTGTTTGGTAAGTGCACATCGACCCGGTGACGGAAACAGCCAATGACAAGAGATCATTACAATAGTGATGGCGGCTACACGTAGGATCAGAGGCGAGTGCAAATGAACCAAAGGGCAGTGACATGGGAAGAAGGTTGAGTGCATGTAGTGTCAGTTTTGGGAGTAATTACGAGAGCTCTCTCGCTGGACAGGATCCATCGTGGTTTCCCCTTACCCATTTATTCGTATAGGTCGTCTTTCAGCTACGTTACATGGATATGAACGTACGTTGGATACGTTTCATGGGCTTGACTCATCCTTCATAAAATCACAACAAAACTGTACCTTATGGGGTCTCCTCCCAGCCTATTATTTTTTTAATATTTCTATCCAGTGAATATGAATTAAATATAGTGAAACTTCCCTTAACGGATACTTCTCAATAGCGGACATTACACACTTTTCACTCCCAAATACTTTGCTCTACGTTGACCACAAACCCAAACTGAAGTTATTTCAACTTCCCTGAACATTGTTCTGACCCTTCGTGAATGAAATCGAGTGAGCGTTTTACAATTCCTAAAGGTTTCACATGAATAGAATTTTCTTTATACACAGTCGTCAATGATTTCAATGGTCAAAGTGGATCTGTCCCACAACAGACCCTGACGTGTGGCCAAAGGGTTTACGGAGGGTAGAGCTCCGCACTTACTTGGCCTCGGCACTCGGAAATGTGGCCAGTATCCCACTCTGGTTGTTTTGACCCCAGGATAGACCCGATTCTTAAACTTAATTGTCTTCCGCTTTAATGTGTTTTCTATTATGTGAATTCCGGAAACCTTCATAATCAATTTATAGTAGACTGAATAAGACAAAGTCAGTCTGGATGATGAGGTATGAGGAAAGATTCCCACACCCCATTGCGTATCGAACTCAGTCCACTCAGCTAGCACCTCATGTACAATGGGGCAAGGCGCAAGTGGGTCGACAAATGTTCAAATACATTAAAGGCGTAACGTTTCGACAGAAGAATAGAAAATGGTTTCAACCCCAAAAGGAGGCTCTAAAAATTCGGACAGGACATGGGAACTTTGGTTATTACTTCACGAGGATAGGGAAAACGACAGATAAGACGTGTATGTGTGGCCGAGGGGATGAAACTGTGACTCATATGTGTGTCATAAAAAAGACCTCATAAATGCAAAGATAAGATCAACCAATATTTTAGATGGGACTATTACGAAGAAAAACGGGACAACATTCTACAACAAAAGAGTTAAGGACACTTTTTTAAATTATCTATTAATTACACAACATAATATTTACATTTAAAACATCGCGTTATTTCAGTTCACTATCAAATGACAGAGAATACGAAACTGAAGCGTAGGAATGACGACTTTACAGGTTTTGAAACGTATCCTTTGAAGATATGTACGCCGCGGAATGTTCCGAAGAATGTGATAGGTAGAGACGGGCACCTCCAGCAATGAAAAACACGTCCGCTAAGTGAAGCGAGGTATGGAAGAGAAAATTCCATAGATAAAGACGTGTAATTAGAAATATATAAATAAATAGCAGCTCAGGACTCTACTCAAGAGTTAGAAATGATTTCAACCGAATATTTTAAAATGGACTGTTTGCCCATTTAAGATATTTGAGGTTGCATACCACACGATAAACAAGCTGTAATAGGCTTCCGCGTTCAGTGTGTATGTTGTCTTGGGGACCATGTGTCTGCCGTGTCAAGTTCCCCCTACGTCCATATAAACACACGCTCCGGTTGGAGCCTTGAAGAACGTGAAGATATTTATAAAAATGATAGTTGTACATTTAAATAGTACATTGCATTTGTTATTCGAAGAACTTACCTCGAAATGAATTCTTTAAAACTACAATGTGTTTGATATTCTTGAATGTACAATTATAANGAGACAGTTATATACCAATTGCCAAGAATTTTCATTCACTGACTTATTCAGATAATGTTCTATGGCGCAGTAAAGAAGGGAAAATGGATGCTAGTAATTCGCAATAATACATTTCTCACGGAACACGGTTAATCGGGATACGATTAATCGAGGTTGCACTGTACATATTTTTTGTATATTTCATACTAAAAGCGATCGCTGCATATCTCCATATTCTCCCGTGACAAGAACGCCCGTATGCGTTGCTGCAGTGACGGGGCGGTGGGAGTGGGCGTGTATGTTTCGTGAGGGTGGTGGGATGGAGGGGGGGGGAGACGGCGGTGGCTGCTGCGGCGCGCCCGTCGTTTCCGCCGCGTCCCGCTTCCGTCCGCCACGCGCCACCGCCGCCATTTCCTTCCGTTTCATGCGCCACTCCAAGCATTGTTGGGTTGGGTGGGTGGGTAGGTTTCCCTCGGCGAGGTACAGAGAGCGTTGGCGGAGAGGTGACGGGATATGGACTCCGGCAATTATCCCGACGCACGCGGCTGAGTGATTGACATTGGTTTGTTGTGACTTACGACGGGATTCAGCAATCACGGGAGAGACTGAATGCATTTGTTATTCGCGACACTTAAAAATCTTAAAACATGCATTGCGATCAACGGAATGATTTTTCAAACAACGAACTTCATTAAAGTGGGAGAAATAAATTTAGAAAACTCTAACATTTTAAAGAGAATGCTCAACAAGAACGGGACAAATGTTCAAATAATTACGAATGTCGTTAATCTGCAAACTAAGTTTCACAAAATCTTGAAGCTAATAACAACTCTCACATGAATATAAACGTCAATATGGTAACAACAATAACAAAAATCCCAACAATAAATAAATAATAAAATAAAATACTTTAGACATCTTAACAATTACTAGAGGATAGATTGACTAAAAAGATAATTTGGCTAAATGAAATAAAAAAAGACCTCATAAATGTAAAGATAAGATCAACCAATATTTTAGAAAGAGACAACTTCGGACACAATGTGGACAAATGGGAAATTATACCAGGACAACCAAAGCTGAAACTGTACAGACCGAAGTGGTTGGAAGAACGTAAACAAGTTTTCTCGGAAAGAATGAAAGCCTTTTGGAAGAACAAGAAGATCCCAAAGAATGTTGATTGAGTCATTTGCTTAACGTTTTCCCTTCATTGGGAAAATTTGTTACTAATAATAATAGTAATATTAAAAAAATACTATTCTTTTCACGGGTCATTTTCAATGTTATATTTTAAACTATGGACACGGCGTCCTGGAAAATAAGAAAAGAGAACTCAAGACAGAATTATGTTATTTATCTTCCACATAAGATTTTCACATAGCCATTCTCTTCCTCAGTTAGCATAGTATAGTCATTTTCACAGATAACTGAGGCTTATATTTTAATCTCTATATTTTAGCCAGGGAATGACGTTGAAAGTATCTTTGTCAACTGCAACAGGTCGGTTGACCCAACACGTGAGTCAAGTTTTTTGGTTATAATCAACTGCGCCGAGAAGATGTTATCAATTAATATGTAGGTAATCTTTCCTGATTTTTAAAATAAGGGTGTATCAGATTAATCATATCATGAGAGATGGGACCGGGGATCGAACCCGGGGTATTGACTTTACGAACTTGTCCGCTAGCAGCGTGTTATCCCGTTCGTCCCCCGACCCCACTAGATTCGTTTACTTTTGTTATTCAACTTGTGATGACACATTACCTCAGAGGTGATCTTATTCGAGATACTACCCTCGTTTGAGGCGACTCCCTTCGGGAACACTTTAATGTGATATTTCTCAGTCTCCCATTTTCATTCAATGTAATATAATTAATCTGATACCTGGCAGTGTGGTTAACCACAGTTCAAGAGATTTATATACAAGGGTGTACTTTATTTAAAAATTTCTTATATTAATTGGCAAGGTGTTGCGAGTAATATGCTCCATTAAGAGATATATCTGTTTTATTTATTAGATTTTAGGGGTCTTTCTCCAGCTCTGCTGTCATCGTCTGTTTTCCAAGAATTTAGCCAAATTTTGTCACACTTACCAAACTAGTATTTCAGTGAAAGAGCTCTTCTTAAAATAAATTTCTTGTGGAGACAATGAGTTTGTATTTTGTGAGAAAGACTTGCATGTTGCCTCCCGACAAGTTCTTAGAGAAGCAACCTTGCGATGTCATGCTACGCTCCAGTTCATCGTCCTTGCACTTGAACGCGCATTCACACAGCGACGAGGACCAAGGGTCAGCGCTGCATCCATCACTGGGGGACAGACGGCGCAATCCAAGAGAGAGAGAGAAAGAAAGAGAGAGAAAAAAAGAGAGAGACAGAAAGAGAGAGAAAGAAAGAGAGAAGGAATGAATGAAAGAAAGAGAGAGAAAGAAGGAGAGAGAAAGAAAGAAAGAAAGAGAGACAAAGAAATAGAGGGAAAGAAAGAGAGAGAAAGAAAAGAAAAAGAAAAGATGGGTAGGGGCCAATGCGGTCAAGGGTGCGTGGAAAAAAGAACCGAAATATAAATCTGGTATATCATAGAAGTATTTCAGGCGGAGTTGATATCATACCGACAAAGGCGTACATAGGGTATGGCAGCAATGGGACGAGCCCTGGGTGCCAATGTCGGAGGGACGCTATTTTCCTAACTAGCAGTGTATAATTTTCGCAGAACATTTTTTTCAATTCATTTTATTTTTTGTTTCAACCTGGTGTCTCGACCATGTGGCCATTACCTAGGTTTTATTTCCCCATTTTACATGCTGTCTATATTTCTTGTCATATTTTCTCTTCATTGTCTTTCGTTTCCGTACATCTGATGATGTGTCCGTGACTCGTTTTCATTCTTGTCTCCTTTGTTCGTTTCCTTTTATAGTATTTTTTTGGTTGTTCCTATGTTTATTGCTATGTATGGGCGTTTCTGCTTAACCGTCCTTACTACAAGGTACTGACGCTTCTCATCCCAACTGCGAAGAGGTGAGAAACTTCTCTACCATCTAGCTGTTATATTCTTTCTTTATACTCATAATAGTTGTTGCAGTACATAGTATTTTTCTAACTAAACTGTACTTAATAAATCACAGTTGTCATACGCACCAAAAGGTCTTAAGTAATTAAGTTATTTAAAACGCAATGTTGTATAATTATATTTCCTCTTAGAAGACATATATAGTATTTTCTTATACGTAATAAAAATATGCATTTTTATTGGCACAACATTTTTTTTTGTTGGTCTCTTTCTTTATGAAGCACGTAAATAGTGGCGATCAATTTAAACACTTATATTAAATATTCAAATAGGGGCGCAATTTTTACATGAACACAATTTTTCGTTGATACGGCACTGCATACCGAGGACATAAGATTCACACCCAAACCACAATGTCCAGCGGACCGTTTCACAAAAGTACGTTTGTAAATAACAAGTAGATTTTCAAAAGTTTGTAAAAACGTCCAGTTATCAGCGTTTAAGAAAGATACACTTGTAAACTAGTAATTAAAAATGAATTGTTAGAATTTTGCAAGCGATGTATTTGTAACCCACTACATTCTTAGGTCACAAAAATTGTAGCTGACAAACTTCAAAAGTAAATTCGTTACCAACCAAGATTTTTTTTACCTAGCTTTGAACATAGGTTAACTGTGTTACAAGTGTAATTTGCCCCTTCCGGTGGCTCAGGTGGTAACGTTCTTGTTCTTCATCAAGTCATCCCTGGTTCAATTCCCGGTGGGGCAGAGAAAAAATTGTAAAATTCACTTGGATGTCCCGGTTTATCTGTGACTAATGAAAAGCGAAACCACCTCCCTCCCTCTATCCACCTCTTCCTAGTATCAAAAACTCCTATTAACCCCTCCACGGGAGCCAAGTTGTTGGTAAACCCAGCTAACCGGCTACATACTAACAATGACCTACCACCCAACTCCTTCCGCTCCATGTAGATAAGCTTCAATAGCACTAAGCTACATTTCCCATTTACAAATACTACAATGGAAAAAAGGGTTTTTTAAATTTATATGCTGTTGTCAGCTAAAGAATACAAAATCGTGCAGCCTACTCGTGATCTAGTTTCATGTTGCATAATCATCATTAATACGCAAATTTCCCAAATATGTTTTCTTCCCCTTTTTGCGTGGCCGGTCGGGGTAAATGAGACAAGGCCAGCATCGTACTTTAGATCCATGAAATATGTAAAACGCGGTACAATAGGAAATCGTTCACTCATTTCCTTTTCGACTCATTTCTTTGAAAAATATGTCACTTGACAACGAGTCCTAACAAATGACTGCACTGACGCGTCAGGTAAGTAATAAACTATTTTCATTGGAGGAATTAGTCTGATATTGACAGATTGACGTTCATAACAAGCAGTAAAAATATTTTGTCATTCTGTCGTTATTTATTGATGCAAAAGGTCTTTTCGGCCGCATGGTGGCTTCTTTAGTGCTGGGTCCTTTGGCAAGCGGTGGCCGAAAATTTCCAGCACTAAAGATGGCCGCCATGCGGCCAAAAAGACCTTTTGCGTCCAAAAATATTGAAAGAATGACAAAATATTTTTACTGGTTGTTATAAACAATTTTCGTAGAGTGTCGTGCGAGAGATACGTAACACTCTATTGCATAACATATAATATACTATTAATAACTTTTCTGATGTCCTGTTTACATTAATAATGCTAAATATGAAACTGAGAGAAGCTTGTCTACCACTAGCAGATCCAGGAAAGTGCCTTCCATATTAACCAGGTCAATTAAATTGTAATACAAGCTGAATAAATGTAAACGTTCATATTTTCATACAGAATGTTATTTATTCATTTTGATTTTATCTTTCCTAGTTTCTCGGCCGTAAGACAATTAATTACCTGGGGTTTGTTCCAAGCAAATAGGTCACACTAGGAGAGATCCAATCGTGAAAGGTAAAGAATGGCGGTCGAGAATCAAGAAAAGAAGTTAAATACCTCGGTGTCATATTAGTTGGAACCATATTGAATATGCTGGGAAAAAGATTACACAAATTTATGACGGATTGATGAGAGTAGAGCTCTCCAGTATGCTAGTTATATGTGATTAAATCGCGCCGAGTTTAGTTAGTATCCTTCAATGTTAAGTAGGAGTGAGACGGAGAGTGGCAGTGCATGCGCCTGTCGTCGCCGCAGGACCTGCTTGTCTCACGTGTGCGCGCGCGTCCAGCAGGCACATAGTGGCAGCACCTGCAGTCGCCATGCACGAACGGCGGCCGAGAGACGTCGCAACCCAGATTTCATGAGATCACTGCGCGCCCTTGGAATGCGTAACAACGGCGCTGAACATTGTCGCGTTTTCACATCTACCCGCACAATATGACATCCACACTAGTTTTATGTTTCATGAGTAACACAAGATAGACGACGTGTATTTATGTTATCAGTTTATTTATAAATAGCGAGAAGAACTAACCCGCGTTGCCCGGGATTTCGAAAATAAACTGAAAACAAATATTACTGGACGTTCAAAATAAAAAATACACAAATAAAACATTTTTTTTTCGCGTAGTTAAACAAACATCCACCGAGTGGCAAATTCGTAGAGATATTTCGGTCCTATTCTAAACCAGAATGAAAAACGCCATCGAAAAATCATACAACCATTTAACATAACCATTATTATTATTATTATGAGCAAATATTTTTTTCAGCTTCACTTCGCACTTTACGTTACTGTACAACATAACGCAAGACTATTAACGCGACATAACCTTCAAATATTACCAGAAGTATACTATATTAATGGTGGTTTTGCATTTCCTTCACACTAAAATACATTCCAAAAAGCTTTATATTTTTTTAATATTAATTCATTCATTACACATTACGTAACTTTTCGCTATACTGACTTTAATTCTGAGGTAGACCATACAACAAGTTGAAAAAGAATGGTAAATTTAATCTGTGTGTGGCAGTTTTAGTTTTTGTACCATTCTCAGATACGGCATCTAACGTTATTCAGAGCTTTCTTCCTCCATATCTTAATTTTTGACCATTCAGTGAATAGTAGAAGAGCAGCGTTCATTATTGTATCGTCCATAAAATAATTAATAAGCAGCTATACTTCAATAATAGTCTCAAGGTGTAGATCGCTGTATTCATCGAGAGAGTATAACATGCGTTGGAGGGACAGTATAATGATGTTGAAGGAAATGATGTCCGGAGTTCCACAAGGTTCAATCTTCAAGCGAAGATTACAACGACGTCATGGAATGGTTGAGAGGTTGGCATCGGCAGTGCAGCGCTGAATGAAGTGTCTACAGGGACCATCACGCATCCTGTGGCGAAACTGATCCAGTGCTGAAGCATGTTCGAAGCCCTTGCCTCCTGCTGTTACCTGTCCTCGCCGCAGGTGCCACAGGTGTTGGAAGCACCCCCTCCCCCACAGTAATTAGGACGTCTTCCTCCTCCTTTCCTCAAAGCGAGGAAGGGGGGTAAGTTTCAGCGCAAGGGAAGTTGATTTATCGTAAGAGTGTGGCGCATTAAACTAAATGCAGTAATCAAACACACGGCAATATCATTTAATACGTTGTTGGGAAACCTAAATTTTTGCTGTTGTTTTTTAAATCATCTATTTAACGAGAACTCTTCCTAAATGAGAAATATGAACAATCCCTTTTTAAAAAAGGAATGTTAAATTTTCTCAAACATTTTATAAGGTTCCGTTTTAGAATATTTCAAGTTTCTTATTAATTTTTTCTATGCCACCTAACAGTATATGGATTATAACTGATTAATTTTGAGTGGTTTTAAGAGTTAAACTTTATTTTATGAATAGTAAATTTAACACTTCACATTTGTTAAATAACATTATTAGACATATTAAACCCATCACCGTGTTGAGGCACTGGATGGAATTTGATTGTTTCCCTTACTTGTTTCCGCGGGGTAAATTATTGCCCTCCATGTGGTCATGTGCGGATTATAACTATTGTTTTTTCATAACTTCATTATTTTTATTTGTTTTGAGCCACATCGAAACGTAGAGCGTAAAAATCAACCAACTTTTTTAAGCTAGTAGACACCCGAAGTATTTCATCAGAATGTACGATGACGTCAGGAGTCGTCCAGAAATTCATAAAATTCCCTTGAAAATTCTGCATTCCATACCAATGTACTCGATGACGTACACGTATACGCATGCCAGATACAATCGCGATATTTTGGTCTTAATTTACAAAAATAAAATCTCAATCATTCTTTACGGTTATTATTTTATCTAATCTAATTTACATATTCGAAAGCAAACCTTTTTCCACTGCACATTACTCGTTAATAAAAAAATTATTTGGTCCTAAGGAGGAAACTAATTTGTGTGACGTGCGTGATAAAATATACAATAAACGCTAAAAAAACATCCTGACAAAAAAGAAGTAGAATTGATGACCTCTTCCATGAGTACGTTTCATTTTCTAAAAGTTTTCCTCATCCACAATGAGTCTGTTGTTCACCTAGAGGAGCAGTGCGCACTCACAGTCCTCGGCCCTCGATATCAATTACCTCTGTCACATGTGCAGGTCGAGAAGGACTCGCTGGCTGGCAATTACCAGCTGACATCCGGTGAGAATCGATCTGGCACCGCGGAGAGAGCCGCTTGGCGATCTCAGTTGCATTGAAGCCACCAACGGAAGCTTATTGTCTTAATCACACCGCAGCCAACTGCGAGGAGCTATTGTTATGTGCGGGTAGTAAAGGAAACAGGAGAACCTAGTCTCCTCTACCAGATGTCCTCATTTATGGATCGCGAATTGCGACGCGTAATGTCCCTTGTTTTGTTTTCATTGTTGTACTTTTGTTTCGGGGACGTTGGAAGTCATGCTTTTTTTGCTTCGAGAAATTTAACTCAAGAAAAAAATCATGAACGGAAATGCACTATGTTTATAGGTTTACTGCTTATTGTTTATTAGTTTCTTGTATATTAGTCGCAGTACATTACTGTCCTCAACGTGGTCTTAGGCAGGGTGTAACAGCTCTCTTGACAATAAATTATTCATTCATTTATTGTCAGTCTAATTGGCTTGATGTTGGTATAGCGTTTGTGCACAGTCCAGTCGACACTTTTACTTCGCCATCGTCCGTAAGAGTAATAATACTTTATGCGCGTTATGTTGGCAGAACATTCGAATTTCTGAAAACTTAAACCCATCGCCAACCTCAGCCATCAACTCAGTGCATTTGCTTTTGTTGCTCTATTTTATTCTTGCTGCATCGAGCGTGTGGAACAAATATTACCTTGTCTTAATTTGTTGTGTTATCAAATTTGATTTCTTTACAGTAAGTAGTCGCTTTTGTGACGACTATCAACATTTATTTGGATATAACTTGAATTCGTAGAAGTTGGCAATTTGTGTTAGGCAGACATATTGAATACTTTCCGGCAAAGTTACATGACTTGAAGTATAGGTGAGTTATTTTTCCTCAAAGACGTAATATTGATAGTATTTCACTTAATAATCCCGAGAGCATATTCGAGATTTGTTCAAACAGTTTGTACCTAATCGATTCATTGTTTTTTTTATTAAAATATATAAATTTAAAACTTTGTTCGATTGTTGTAGATTAACGTCGAAACTAGAAGCACGTGCATTGTATTGGCAACATCCTAATGTAAAACAGACGTTACACAATTTCTTCAGAACTAAAGTTTTTAAATAAAAGACGACGCAAAATATTGGAGAAGAAACTTCATTTCATGGATATCACCATGTCTTTTGTTCTAGACTAAGAGTTTCTGCCTTTCAAACAGAGCAGGAATGTATTTCATTATTCAGTGTTAACTCAAACAACAAGTAACTTTTAAAGCATAAATAGGGAATGTGGAGAAGGAATACATGAAGGCAGTAAAACGGCAAAATGGAACGACCAAATGCCACGGATTAAATCTATTTGTGTGAAGTTTGATGAGAGTCGTAACCTCGTATGTATTATGAATACTGTATTCGATAAAGTATTTCCTTGTTCACTTTATATGAAAAGTATCAATTACAGTTTATTCATTTAAATACATAAACCTTTCCCAGCGTTTATTTAAAGTGTTAGAATGTACTATAGGAGCAGATATGAATAACAAAATGGACAGCAATGAATAGAAAAATATGCCCCACTCTGTTGGGTGTAATATATAAGAAATACATTCTAATTAAAACTTGGTAATATTTCTCAACAATTTATCTGATTATGAACTTGAATCCTCTCTAGTTTCCATTTCTCTAATTCGTTTATCAGCTCCGTTATAAATTAAACTGCAATGACAGTACCATAGAGCAGCAAAAGTAATCCCAAATATAATGCGATCGCAGGAGATAGCGTGTTAAGGGAATGCACAGTGTAATACATGATTACGTCATGATATTAGGTTCGGCTGAAATAAATAACACTGTGATTGCATTCAACGAAATTCTAATGCAAATTTTTCACCTACAGACCTCTCTCATTGTTCGTAAAATTTGTCACCCCTCCCCAAATTATAACATTTTATTTCGAGTGAAATAATATAATATTATAATAAAAATCTAAAAAAATAATGAAAACAAAGCCATTTTAATTACATAACTTTGTTTTCGTTTACTGTTTTAAAAATATTAATTTCACAAGATTTTTTTTCATTTCGGGGAAAATCGATGGCTAATTTTGAAAACGCACATTAACCCAATAATATTAAATACGCCATATGCACATATAATTTAAAAATCATGCTAACTTTTCTTTTTAATACAAAGTTAATATATGCCCTCCTGTCAGTTTTACCGTAATAATACTAGGAACATTATCGATTTGAACATAAGTAATTTAGAGATTACTGCAAATCTTTTATTCCTCCGTTGTAACTATTCGGAAACAGATATACAGTAACAAACAGGATCCGTATATATTTGAAAGTTGTTACTACCATCGGTAACATTCTAACTAAACAAAAACGAAGCAACTAATGTGCTATAATAGAGTGACCAAAAAATATGTTTTTAATATTTTCTCAATAATGTTTTAATATTCTCGTGTATCATGAACGCTATCAACAAATGGATCACATGTTTTACTTACAAAATATAGAGAACGCATAAATTGAGTATTGTAATAGGACGAAAACAAATCGAGGAGTCTTCAGATCTTCCAGAATTGGCTCCAGGAGAGTATAATCAAATATTCGCAATGATATCCTATTCCGTATGTTAAGAATTTTGTTAATAGAGGATTGATAGTTTTATTGTTTACCTCTTTTTCCTATAAGTTATTTTTTGGATTTATTAATTTTTACAATGTAGGTCGTTTAGTTATAACATCTTGTTAACAAATGTATTGTGAAACTTGAGAGGGTACATTTCACCTTTTTTTTCCTACAGAAAAAGAATCGTCATTGGAGATCATTTTTTTTTAAAGCTATCGGCAAAACTACCCCGCGTTGTCCGGAATTTAAAAGAAACTTTAAAAATCATTACCAGCCTTTCAAATTCACGAATAAAACCGAAATTTCTTTAAAAAAATTATTTTTTCGCATTGTTAAACAAACTTACACAAAATTACATTAACATCAAAAGGAAAATTGGTACTGAGAATTGATATATTTAACTCTACACTGATTATTAAAACACCAGACAACAGGTTTGGATTCTTTTTTAAATTTTTTTTATACATGTTACCCGCGCTCTTATATAACGATCTAAATTCGTATGTTAGTTTCCACATTTTCTCGACTTTCGTGGTATTAAATTTTCACTTTTATTAATTTCAAAAATTGAATACCAGGAATAAAATCGACAGAAATACACACAACTTTCTGTATTGTATGCTAATATGTACGTAGTTAGGAATTATTTTTAAGTCCATGCAGAAGGAAGATACACTTTACACAGAAAGCTTAATTAAACAAAGCGCATAATTAAGACCTCTGGATTCTTCGGTCTTCATTTCACTTTTAGGTTATGTACTTGAAAACAACGTTCATCACACACTTTATATAATTTTGCTTCTACGATTCGGTCACGTGTATGAGTAAGCTTCACAGTCAACACTTATGCGAATGAAGATTCACATTTACTGATTAGCAGCCAATTTTAACAGTTCTTATTAAAATCAATATTTATCATACAGTGTATATTAATTGCAATAACCCTTAAGGATAGAAGCACAGGTGGTATGACACCCAAGCGATGCCAGATTCGAATCTGTAACGCAATGCTCATTTACTATTGAAATTACTCTGTCAATTGCAGTTCTGATTTCCGGCAGTTTATTGACAAATCTATACTTGAATACGGGAGTCGGTGCCATTAGTGGTTAAGTTAGCACCATCGACAGTTCTACACAATCGACTGTACTCAAACCAGAGCTGTAATTGGAAATGGACGCTGGGCACCAGCTAGGCAGCCATGACAATAAAACAGTTTGTTGATCGCTTGAGTGCAGTTAACAAGGTCGTACGTTGTGAACTACAGCTTTTCAAATTATTGTCGATTGCAAACCGTTCATGAAATATTTTTAACTGAAGAATGTAGAGAAATAGCTATAAATAAAAATAGTTGTAACTGTAATTTAGGTAGTGCAGGTGATGCCGTGTTGAAGACGCCGCCTCACCTGGATAGCCCTAAATTCCATCGACACCGACCGCGGAAGCCATCGCAACCAAAAATAATAATTGAACAAAAAATCAAAATGTCTCCTTTGATGTGCGTAAACACCTATTTATGCCGTAAGTAGAGGGTAGACTACGTGGTATCAGCACAAATTAAAACTAATGTGACTAGGGGTTTGACGTCCGGGATCAGGGTCTAACTTAAAAGAGTTGGGACTGAAAAATGTGTTCTGCCCATTGCCGCCCCACCCCCACCCCCGCAAAGCGAATTGTACTTTTATACATTGAAGAGGCAAAGTATAATAGTCACACAGTTTTCGTATACATTTTGCCCTAGGTTCTTCGCAAGTTACATCAAATTATTTAATTTTCACTCTCGATTCTTGGGGTGAATGAATGACACATACAAAACCAAGTTAAGTTAAATTTAATAAAACTATATTAAAACACATTTTAAGTGTAAAAATTTTTTAACTATTTTTTTGTTTCTGTGACAGACAATTACACACAGACATTCAGACGGCAAGATCAGTTCCACTTCTTTAAGACTTACAAACTTTGCGATTCCCTGGAAAGCCGCCGCCGCCATCTTCACTACTTGAGCCCTATCGAACCGGAGACAAGAGGATATCTCTGATTCGTACAAACTGAGAATATTGTTCTGGCACAGCAGTCCAAGACGTTGAGCGAAGACATTTAATTCGGTTTCATTAACATGAAAATCATTATTTTCTTGTCTTAAAAGATACAATTTAGATCCTCAAAAATCTGGTAAAATTAAAACTATGCGAAGAAATACTTTTACTGAAAGTCACGTGACATAAAAAAAATGCAACACGGCTCCCTAACACGAATTGTCTACTTGCACGAGTTTAAGTTATAAATATTAATTTAATTTATAAATATTAATATTAAGAATAAATATTAATTTTAGTCACAAAACCGACAATTTGTGGTAAAAAAATACAATACCACAAGGTGGTATTCGTTCCACATGCACGACGCAGACAGAACACAAAAGCACCATGAGAGAAAGTGAATTGAATTGATGACCTATGTTGGTGAAAGATTTAAGTTTAAAGATATCCGAAAATATTGCCAACATAACGCGAGGTTCACTTATCATCACCCGTATGGACGATGGTGAAGTAAAAGCGTTGGCTACACTGTCTACAAGCCCTGTAGCAATATCAAGCCAGTTAAGACTGGCAATGGCAAGTAAATTAATTAATAATTCATTGTAAACAGAGAAGTTATAAACTGGCCACTAATTTGAAGACTTGTAATTTACTGTTACTACTTTACAAGAAACTAATAAATATAGTATTATAACTCGTAGCTAACTTTTCATCGTATCTAGGAATTTTTGCTGAAATTTTTGTATCCGCCTCTGCCTTAGGGCCCTCGATCGGAATTGATGGGATGGTCCCTTGCTTGCTTCCGGAGAGTAAAATTAGTTTATTGTCCTTCACGTGGTCATACGCAGTTTGTACTGTTTTTTTTACAATAAATTTATTATTATTATTATTATTATTATTATCATCATCACAGTGCGTTCCCGTTCATGTATTTCTTCTTCTGGGGTTACATTTTCTTTGAGTTACGTTCCACGTGCGCGTTACGTTGTGGCACAGTGAACATTACTCAACAAGAGGTCATTGTCCTACCAATAAGCCATCGTCCCCACTTATATTCCTACAACAGCGGAAGTCACTCGTTGCACTAGGAAGACAAGAGTGTTATCTGCGTCCCTCCACCGATACAATAATCTTCCGATGACTGAACTAAAAGCGCTCCAAAGAAGGATTCACCGCCTCACATAAAGTGGTTCGTTGGCTCGTGTAATGGAATTAGCCAGGGATATTATTAGCCATAAAAATGTGACGCTTTCACGGACGTAAATACGAGTAGAGGAGACGTGGAAGTGTTAATATCGAGTGGAAAGATATGTGTTCTAACTTCAATGAAATAATTAAAACAGAAACGACAAAATTTCACTTTGATTTTTTAGAAGGAAATGTATATTTATAACAAAGTATCATTGTTAATTGATAGGTATAATTTTATTTAATTATCTCACCCAGGCATATGACACACAATTCAGAATATTACAACATCTAATGACCAATACTCGTCTGGGCGGGGTCCTTGTGAGCCGATGGTAGTTAAGTTGAATACCAGCGTCAGTCAACATTGTCTTTCCGTATTTTCCTTACTTTGAAAAACATACTTAAAGTATTTGTTGTTCAAATAATGTTTTAATAATTGGTGATTAATTCGGTCAACGGAGTTTTAAGAACTTTATTAGAGTGTACATACAATTATAAATAATGCAAATAAATTTACTCCTGTGAAAAACACACTTCGCTATCTATACTACTCATAACCCTGCCAATCCGAGTGACATTAATACGAGTAATTTGAAGCATTGAGGTTATGACGAATAAAACGGAAATGAAGCTGAATTCGTGCAGAACATAGAGAGAGGTTAGACGCTAACGTATGATGCCACGGCTCGTCTTCAACCTAGATGAAGTTCACACATTTCCTCTCCCGGTTGGCGATACGAAAGAATACAGTTGTGTATGTATAATAAATATTCACATGACATAAAATCGAGCAACTAGGGAGCATACGGGATTTTTTTTTTTTTTCAGGAATATTGTTTTGATAAATATATCAACATTAACCAAACAATATTTCGGAACGTATTAAATAACAATATACTATCTACAACATCGCTTCAGAATGACATAAAATATCGTGAATAATATTTTACGTGCCATAGAAGAGCAGTTATCTTAAGCCTTGGCGTAATGCTGCTATGTCGTTCGCAGCCAATACAACGTCGCCTTATCACAGACGATAAGCAGGATTGAAGTGCCAACACC
The DNA here is from genome assembly GCA_002313205.1 of Laupala kohalensis. Classification (NCBI taxonomy): domain Eukaryota; kingdom Metazoa; phylum Arthropoda; class Insecta; order Orthoptera; family Trigonidiidae; genus Laupala; species Laupala kohalensis. Next base: position 241,223 of record NNCF01125798.1, on the reverse strand, counting down.
CTCTGTCGGACACGGCAGTAACTCTACGCGGCTTACGCGATGAATCCCACGACGTCAGATAGGGGCGCAGACTGGTCCAAGTGCGACCACGGAAAGGGACCAGCACTTCACGATGGCCTTTGCCAAAGGGAATATCCTGATCTCTTATAGAAATTTTCGCCTGAATTTCTTGCATCCACGCGATCGTTTACATTTCGTCACAAATTTGAGGATTTATCATTTAATTTAATGGTCAAATTTCTATATATATCCACACATCATTATCAGCCACGATTTTGTCATTCATCAGGTGTTTGGATAAGGAAGGAAGTATTCTACTACCTTGTAATGGATGAAATTGAAATATACATAAACATAAAAGATTTAAAGAAACAGAAACAGTACACAAAATTAAATAACCAGTTAATAGATTAAATTAAGTTGTGTTGTCTCGCCAACCATTTGTTTATTGATAGAGTCGATTTTCGACCTCATAGCGGTCATCTACAGTATTCTACAGTATTCGACTCCATCAATAAACAAATGGTTGGCGAGACAACACAACGTAATTTAATCTTTAATTACGCCAACAATCAATCACCTATTTCATATATAAAACAGTTAATAGTTTCTGCTTTCTTGTCAGCCATCCATTATTGATTCAACGTTAAAAGTAACAAAAACCAGATACACAACTGTTAATATGTTTCTTTTTTGCTTCTGTTTGCTTATTTTATTGTTCATGTTGTGTCAAGATCGTTAAATTTATAACTTAATAAAACAATGATGGTATAAAAATGGTGGAGCTATTTAAGTATATTATTTATATTTCTAGAGTAATTAACCAAACGAGATGTTAATACACGTCAATAGAAGAATATATACTCTTATCTATTACACGTACTTCTGCAAAGTCAGTTCATATTTATCCTATGAACATATACAAATGTGCAACTTTATATAATAAGGAGAAGAAAAGTTTGGAGAAAAACACTTTACATTACTTCAAACATGAAAATCATCGTATATTCGAATATATGAAAGACGGGAACATCATCCACACATTTTAAGAAGAATGCTGTATAATAATCGCCCAATTGTTTCCCCTCCCCCTAGGAATCTGACCTGAATTTGTAAAATACTTGTCACTACTTATTATTTCCAATGCATTTCGTCCCGTATGGTAAAGTATTTTTATAAGCAGCGCAATGGTATCGCCCCATCGTCCCCCCCTGAATTTAATACACTAGGTTGCCTAGAAACAGTTTCCAGTTCCTCTCTTCCGTAAATGTCCATATATTGCGGTCACCCGGCAACTTCTGTCCGTCTCAGATCGCTCCCTTTGTCATAATGAAATTAAAGTGACAGTGAGATTTTTCCTATGGTTAGTGTTATATATAAATGTCGCACAAAAGGCCCTAAATGCACCCAAGGGGGTCACTGAGGGTAGAGCTCCGCAAGGAGGAGGAAATGTGGTCCGCATCCTGCTCCGGTTTGACCACAGGATATACCCAGTACTAACTGTTCAACAGTCTGGATGTTGGTGTGTGATGAAATCCCGACCTCACCGGGGTAAACCCCTCGGAATTGAAACTTGGACCAACAAGTCAGCAGTTAGGTGCTCTATCCACTGAGCCACGCGGACAATATAATATAAAATAAAATGAGTAAAATATAAAATTGTAAGATGTAAGATTTCTTCACGTCTTCATGTACACATACTTCCGCGGGAACCATTAAACATATCTTCGTTAAACAATAACAACGCTATGCATTTAGACGTAGGCTCAAGTCTCGTCTAGGGACTAGACATTAATTTCTCTCCATCACAATGTGATTTCTTAACCAAACCAACATTTAGAGGAAAGGAGGGTGCTAAACAGAGCTTGGTCTAGACCAGGTAAGCGAAACTTCCAGCAGCAAATCTCACCCAACTCGGATCAACCTGGTGGTAAAATCCCACATACCAAGCCAAGGCCTGCTTTTCACCAAACCGTGACTTGGATGAAGGAATTGGGAAGGTGATATGTTGGGTCGCCGGGAAACATACGGTATAAATAAATAAACTGTATTGTCAAAAAAGTAGTTGCAAACTGCGTATGACCACGTGGGGGATAATAAACTAAGTTACTATCCAGAAAAAAGAAATGGACCATTCCACCAATTCTGATGATCAAAGGTCCAAGGGCAGTGGTGGCTTTACTAATTATAAAAATACATCTAATAAAATACCTTTGTTCATTTACTATCCCAAAATGAATTGTGGATATAAATTCGAGATTAATAATAACAAATGTTTTGAATGACATTCCCGTCTACCGAATATGGAACCGAATTGACATTTGTCTACCAATACATCTGTCTTGAGTACGTGGAAATGTCATCTAGTTCGGCCAAGCAAAGGTTTGAAACCACACTTTAGCGCTGAGCAATACGGTGGAGGCGAAGACGCTACCCGTAGACTACCGCAGTTCGTATTCAAAGAAGAAAAAAAAAAGTTGTTGGAAAAATAGACAGCCGATCGAAATCGTGGTCCCCTAAATCCATAGTGCTCACCGCTGCAAATCCCTCCAGCGACCAGTGGAGGTGAGCTACTCCTCCTCCTCCTCCAACCGGCAAAGCTTGAACCATGAGGAAGGAAGCACTAACCACGAGTATGCGGCGACGGCGACGGCCGACGCAGCGTCGTGGCAATAATTCTGCTTCCCAGGGATAAATAAAGACCAACGCTAATGGCCAAGGCTCAGCAGCAATGGACGGGGTGTGCAAGCGTGCACAGGAGGGGTGGTAAGCACAAGGCGCCATTATTCCCAGGAAACGGAGGGGGTTTCTCGTGAACCTCGAAGCAGAAAGAAATGCTCGGATGCAGAAGACACGAGCCGATTAATCCAATCTCCTCGACGAGTTCTCAAATGGACGTCGCCGTAATGCATTTCTATCAGATTAAGGGGAACACTTAGCTCTTCCGGAAACTTCTGCGAGCTTAGATTTTACCAATTCAAAGATAAATGCTCTCTCTTATCTTGAAGCATTGTTTACATTGTTTCAAATTAATGGGACGGATCTAGTTGTCATAAAGACTTACGTCATTTTCTTCCATGACCATTTTCTGTACCAGAGATAAATTCTAACGCTATACTGGACATTTTTGTTACATATAAAATATTCTTTATTATTTCTTTTGAAGAGAAATCATTTAATTTAAGACTATATAAACAGGACTGAGAATAGATTAACCGGCATTTCATGAACCGGTTGATAAAAATGAACCTTTTACTTAAGGGAAGTTGAACAATTGAATATATTTTCCACGGAATTTATCACTTATCCATTGGAGACAAACAAAATAAATTGATTTTCAAGAGCATATTTGGTAAACATATATCGCATTTTATTGAGACGATCGTGTTCAGGATCTCGTGTCAATTTCCTTACATTTATTCCCTTTTTCAACATCACACACGAAAATAATTCGGTTTGTTGGGCTTTGTCACACAAAATTTCCTCTTATTTCATATTATAATTGAATTATTTGATGTTCCAGAAAGTGAAATTACTCCCAAATCAAATAGTTCTGTAAATTTTACTTCGAGATCTAAGTAGATTTGATATTAAATATCCGACGTTTCAAATCATTGAATTAAATGTCAAACTAAACTTTCCTGTGCCACAGCTCATATAAGGTCACAAACACAATTGTAAGTCACTATTTATTCCGTTTAGTTTTCAATTGTCACACTCAAAGCATTGTTTTGTTCCATAAAGCATAAGTTCTCATTATTCAAAGCAAAAAAAGAAAAATACATTTCCACGTAATTTTATTTGTCACATCACAATAATGTCAATGTTTTTATAATTTGTTTTCGACACATAACTATGTGATATCTCTGAATATAATAAAAACATTATGCATAATATTAGTTTTAATAAAAAATAGTTTTTACAATTACTTGTCGGTCAACTTGACCATTTTCATTCAATATAACATAATTAATCTGTTACCTGGCGGTGAGATTCACCGCAATTTAAGATATTTCTGTGTGTTTGACCAAGAAAGGTATTTTTATTGATATCTACGAATAAACTGCAAATTTTGACACAATTTTTAAAGAAAGAAAACCTAGTATATAATACCTTATAAAAGACGCGTAACGTAAGGAATTATTTAGGTCATTGCGTTACTATTTCCATTCGCCATTCGCTATGTTTGAGTTGGCGTTTTTTCTTTCTTTTTTTCTTTTAGTTGTAGAGCCTATATAATTTTGTCCAGTTTCTCCATATAAGTCAGTAGTAATTTGAAGTAAAATAATTCAAAATTTTGCACCGTAAGGGCATAATAATTCATCACCCCTGGATAGAAATTGGTTGAAACGATCATTTGAAACGGNGGGGGGTACTTAAGCCAAGTCGCTCTGACTGATACAACCCCTCAAATAGTACAAATCAGACTTACGGTAAAGCCCATCAAATATCCCATCGTTACTCAAGAGAATGAAAGTATCTCCACAAATACGTTCGCATTGTAGACAAATAATTAAATTAAATTACGCCATTGTGCCAGCGAGGGAAGGCTGGGACGATGCGAGTTTAGTGAGGACGTGTAAACATTTCCTGCAACATATCCGTCGCTACTTAAACAGACGCAATGCGCAACCCAAACATTGGGCATCTTCTCCTTTAAAGCACCTGCAACGTACAAGAGAGAAGACGGAGACACAGGAGAACGCGTGGCGTCTGTGAGACGATGGGAGACGGGAAGGGGATGAAAAGGGATGGAAGGGTACTGTGGACAAAACTGCGTCTTCCGCACGTGTCAACGCTCGATTCACACGTGTCCCCCCTCCTTTGAAGACATCACGACACCTGGTTCCAGAAACCACCGCCACTGGTCGCTGCGGAGTACAAGCTGACGCCACTTGGGTTTCTCAATACTGCTCCTACTTCTCGGCCATAAATGGAAATCGAATATTCACGTTTATTGTAGAGGGACGGATCCACTTTTAAAAATTACAATAGTCAGCTCTGATATTCTGACTCCTGAAAAAAAAACCCACAGAGACAATCATTTTCTTTCAAATTTATGAATCTATTTTTTCATTTATCAAATTAATATCATTAATTTACTCTTGATTCTATCTTTCATACCTCGAAACTGGACTTTTCTTTCGATTTTCCTAGAGTCCAGAATTTAATATCATCCTTTTTTTTTTGAGTATGAGTGAAAAATAAATATTTTATAATGCTCGAAAATGGAGAAATATTTGGATATGGAACAAAATTACCTGGATTGTTCGAACACTCGAATTAAACAGAAACTTTATTATTGAGGTTCATTTAACTTTCGAGAAAAGAATCGGTTTTGAACAAAAGTATTTTTAATTATTCTATTGAAGATTTTAAAAATTATTTTACCACACCAATTTCATGTGATACAAACTTACGGAAAAATAGGAGAAACAATTACCTCATGTTTGGAGTTCTGTTAACACATTTCTACGTGGTATTTCCGCCAAGAAAATTGGTTCACATAAAGCGTGGGATAGTATTCAATAAGTGTTTCGTATCATGTTATAGAATTAAAAGGCTCAGTTGTGAAGGTATCTTCTTGCATGCTAATTCTGAAATATGAAACAGAAAATTGATGCAGATTTCAAGAACAGGGTATGAGTTGTAAACTACAGAATATTCTCCGATTTTTTAAGAAAACATGGAACAGTTTTACTTGTTAGTACTTCGATGAAATATGTCTATTTTGCATGAAAAATCTAATAACGAGGAAAGAATATTTCTGAGGGTAGCGTAATTAGGAGTTCCAGGTGATAATGTTCCCCCTAACTCCATGAATTAAATCTCTAGTACTTTTCTTTCAACCAAGAGAAACAAGTCTCGTAACATCTAGAAAGAATTGTAAATGCTATAAATACATAAATAGTTTTACAAACTATTTGACCTGATTATTATTAATTTGTTCGAGAAATACTTCCAATTTTTTACGTCATATTTTCTCGTTAAAGAAATATTTAGTTTATTTTAACACCTATATATAAGTTTTTTTAATGAAAATTTGGACATCAATATATTGTAACTGTTTAAACATCGGGTTTGTACAACTATGAACGAGTTAATAATTTCTACATTCAATGAAACAATATTTTCCCCAAGCAACAGAATCGCCAAATGCATCACAATATTGACCTGTAAGTGAATTTTTGAAAGTCATTATAAAAGAGAATGGCAAAATAAAATTATCGTACCAAATAATAAATTTTGAGCGCTAGAATTTAAATTATTGTTTATTTGTAAATGGGAAATGTAACTAAGTGCTATTGAAGCTTATCTACATGGAGCGATAGGAGTTAGGAGTTGGGTGGTTGGCCATTGTTAGTAGGTGGACCGCTTAGCTAGATTTACCAACAACTTGGTTAGTAATAGTAAGAGTTATTGATACTAGGAGGGGCTGGATAGAGGAAGGAAGGTTTGATTTTCAGTAGTTATAACTGGGACATTAATGTAAAAAGCTACAAATTTTCTGACCCCATCGGGAATCGAACCCGGGATCACTTGGTGCTGAACGATAACACTACCACCTGAACCGCGGGTGGGGCTTCTCAAGCGCTAGAAATGGCGGACGAATTGGGTCAATTACTGGCTACTCTTCGTATTCTGGTACTAAGCTTCTACATTAGCCTGAAACATGGTACCACCGATACACTTAAGTACATGGTTCGGTTTTACTCTATAGTCGTGCTGCGACCTGCTACGCACCCCGAGACAGTCCGAGAGTAATACGTCTACGTGGTGGCATTGATTCAGCACTGGCTTCGTGACATTGCATCGCGCCCTTTCCTTTCCTTTTTCGTCGGTCATACCTTTCTACGAAGGAAATATTTCTGAAACCAAAAAGAAGTTGACTCCCGAAATTCTTTTATCTATTTGTAAAATGGATAGTTTACACACAACGTTTTACAGTTTTTAACATTAAAAAGTGTTAAAACGATTTCCCAATAAACTTTTAGACTAAANCCAATAGACCTATATATTCGAAAATATATATTTGTTCCATACTACAAAAAAAAAAAAAAAAAAAAAAAAAGTTCAATAGTGAAATTGTAATGGTTAATTAATCCCGACTATACCCCCACAAACCCGTAACAATATTTTATTTACCGAGGATAAGTCTCCAAGTTTTACGCAAATCTAACAATTTCAATGTATTTACAACGAAATAAAAAAAAAGCTCATTAGTACTCTCATAATAATTTATTTTAAATTATCTTCCAGAACAGTAATATAAGCAACCGAAAAGAAGTTGAGAATAAAAAACATGCACAACCACATTTGAGCATTAGTCAGGGGTAGAGCTAAAAATATTTCTTAACGACCATTACCCCATCGCAGACGGGAAGCCATCCCTCTGTTTTCAACCTTTACGATCCATAGAGATGGCGCATGAAGATTAGGGTATTCCACATTGTAATACTTATGAATGATTGGAATTTAATAAAAAATTGCGAATATATCAAATATGAATAATAATTCATTATGTAAAAAACTTAAGTGATTTCCGTCGGCTAAACCAGAAAATAAACTTCTACTAAACCATAATACCTAAAATTAAAATAACTCTGAAAGAAAAATGTTTCGGAAGTGAGTGATGGGTCTATGATATAAATGATAAATACTTAATCTTTCACTGGATTAACATTATCAAGATATCAAAATAATACAACTCCAGTAATTGCACAAAACATCCTGTTTTCAATGGCTTTTAATCGAAACCGACACCTGGTTTCTGCTTGTGTTCAGTATTTTGAGGAAGTCAAGTTTTACGTAACGCTTTTTGGTATATATGTTTCGACTGATAATGGATGATAAAATTTATGCTCAGAGAGAAACGTGAGCGCAATGTTTATAGCACTAAACTTGGGTTTCCAGACAATGTTCTGCAAATTCCTCCAAAGTTTTGCAAAATAAAATGAAGTAACTGTAAGATGTTAATATTGCAAAATACGGTGTTAATAAGGAGTATGTATCACTTGAATATTGTAACAAATTTGTATGTAGCACGATTTATCAAATGACTGTTTTTCAACATTATAGACAATAAAGTTTCCATATTATAAGAGGGTGTCATAATTTTATGGAAAATATAAATGAAAAAATAAAAAATGATGAATGATTCCATTAGGCATAGCAATTTAAATAATATACTGAGAACAGAAAAAAAAAATTAAATTCATTCCGAACACTCTGACAAAAATTGTAATCCTCTTCCACGTAAGTATAATTATGTCTTTGCATTAAACACAGTATTGTGACATTATTACCGTTTCATATTTCTCTTTTGGGGAAACCACGCGTGGACATATCTTCCGTAGAGTTTCCCCATCCATCGCAATTTTCATATGGCCACAATAACTGAAAATGAAATTACTTGTAACTTCTTTGGAGGATAGATTACGTGTTGAAAATCTATACTAATAAAACCGATGACATTATTTGAAAATTCAAAGGAAACTTGTTAAGGGCTATTGCAATTAAAATGCAAAGTATGTTTAGGAATTACAAGAGTAGAAGAATAATCGTCTTATAGTATGAATCTTCATTCACACGACTGCTGACTGTGACCCTTACTAATGTGTCAGCCAGAGTTCAACTACGTTACGTGAGGCAGATAGTGCACTGACGGTATTATCCACGTGACCGAATCGTAGAAGAAAAATTGGACCAACTTAACTATATGGTCCAACGCCGTAGAAAAATATCCAGATGAGATATCGAAAAAACGGCTTTTTTTTTGCCATGATTCTAGAAGGGACTTTGTTCTCGGAAATTACAAATTGAATCATTTTATGTGAAAAATATTTTTTCCCTTTTTCGATGGCAAATTTAATATTATCGTCGTATCCTAAACTCATTCTTCGTATATCCTTCCGCGAGTGCTGCTACCTCCACCATCGCCTCCATCTTCACACTTACAACAGATTTTCTTAAAACGGAATCGCCGGGTCCAACAAACCTAACATCGCCGACTGTGACCGAACAATTGTTTATAATTGTTCATAGCCATATTATAATTATCATACCCTAACATACTAACATAAACGGTGGCGGAGAGAAGAAAATAGTTCGGAACAATATTTCTTTATAACTATCGTAAATATGAAAAGCGAAGAATACGGCTTATATTTTCGGAATCGCAATAATATTTGTAGTATTATGACATAAATTATTTTTTCGAACCCTTATGGGACCATATTCTTAAGTTTGGCCGAAAAATTGTATAAAGGCTGGAAAGAACATTGTTTTCAAGTACATAACCTAAAAGTGAAATAAAAAACAAAGTATTCAGAGGTCTTGACTGTGAGCTTTGTTTTATTAATTATTTAGTCTAAAGAGTTTTTTTTATTTTGAAATAATTTTTAATTACGTACATATTTGCTTACAATACTGAAAACTGTAATGTAGTTTTTCTACGTGGTACTTAATTTTGTAATTAACAAAAATGAAAATTTTAATTATAACGAAAGTACCCTACAGAACCTAACCTATGAATTTAGAATATTATATAATAACCCAAGGCAGCCCCGGGAAAAATGAGCTTAAAAAATCCAGACTTGCAATACATAAAACAAAGCTGAAAAAATAAAGGAAAAAAGGAAGAGGTTCGATGTCATTCATTCATTCATCCATCAGTTCCCAATGATCTCGATATTAATGCAACACTGAGAGAAAATAGGGTCGTAATGTATTGAGGAACAGAATACTATTGTGTAGCCCTAATACCCCCCACACAAAAAAAAAACTATTGTGTATTTTTAAGTCAATGAACTACAGTGCTGTGCGCTACAGTATTTTTCAATAACGTTTCTTGGAAAATTAGTAATATTCATATATTTGAAATAAAAGAAATATTGCATTGAAAATGTGATGAAACGTCCCGTCCATTCCATTCACCCCCGTGAAAGAGATGAGGAGCGCGTCTATCCCGACACACCTCCTTCTCATTCTCTTTGCGACTCGGGAGTCAAAGCTCTACACGTGTCGATCATTGAGTCGTTGGAAAGGCCTCTCGCAGCGGGCGTAAATAGCTGACGACAGTCGATGTGTGGTGAAGATCGATAGTCGTCGCCGCCGCCGCCGCCGCTCGGCTCCCACGCCGTCGCTTGTTCCAGGAAGCGCTTTCATTTGTTTCCTCTGTCGACACAGGCCGAGTGATGGCACTCCGCATGGCGGCCTATCTGCCTGCCTATACACACGGAGAGTTCACAAGGACGCGGTACGGGGCGCATCCACACAAGCACATCGGCGGCATTTCATTAATTACAAATGGACTTTATTAAAAAACACTTCATTAACGGTAGGAATCTTTTGAACGTGATTTTTTTAAAAATCCACGACCAGAAAAACGTTTAACTTCAAAGAAATTCTTCATATGATAATTTCCCTTGCGTAATTAGTCACATCGTCAGCGGGTGTCTAGTGGTAGCGTCTTCGCTTCCACAATCCTACTGAGCCCTGCTCGGCCGATCTAGGTGAGGTTTTCATCTGGGGTTTTCCTCACCTACTCCAGACAAATGTCGGTTCGGTACCATGACAACCCAACATCTGTCCTTCCCAATTCCCTTTCCCGAGTCCAACGGTTAGGAGGAAGAGCAGGCCTCATAGCCTGAACCCCGCCAAAAGGCATAAAATAAATAAATAAATAGTAGTTATGGTACACACATTAGAGGTCGTTCATATATTTCGTTACGCGCCCTGAGAGTTACTGATATCGTTACACTGCGTTACGGCGAGATAGGGGACTGGTGTTCAACTTGACTTTACGCAAGACTAAGATTTTATAGGGTGCTTATTATCTTTAAGTTTGACAGGGTAGTAAATTTCCTCAAGCTGGGAGTACATAACAATGAGTCAGTAAGTATATCACGTACACGATAAATTTAAATTTGACCAAAATAAACAGACTGTTTCCTTTACAAAATGTCAATTTAATTAACAAATTTTTAGAAGAAAAACAGAAATACAATTTCACGCGATCATCAGATGTACAAATATGTTTGAAAACGTATCAGCGCTGCTCACGTCATAAGCATAATGGCGTAGGCATCAACTCAGTGATGGCAATGAACTTATACTAAGGAGTACTAAGAAATATTAAAAAAGAACTAACAAAACAATAAACCAACATCGAACAAAGAACAACAATGCGAATGATCTGTTAACATTAAAATAAATTCAAAACAAAATAATACAAATAAGATGAGAAAAATATAAAACTATAATGATGAAAATAACACCACGAATTATTGAGACGCTTTGAAGAATTAATTAAAACTTTGTAATATATTTTTTATACCTGATGATAACACATGGTATGGAAACGTCGTGTGAAATTATAGTTTTATTTCAGTTTTTTTAATTTATTAATTAAATTGACATTGTGTTTATTTTGGTTGAGTTTAAGTTGATTAATTGTACACGCAGATAATGCATAATATCAGAGTATCAAAATTATCCCCATATTTTCCAAAAAGCAACGAAAATTTTTTTGACGGAGGGGGAGGAGGAGGTAGGACAAATATTCCGTAATTATGAGGGTTATTAGAGGCATCGTTACGGATAGAAATATATTATCCTAAAATAAAATTATACTCACAGTATTAAAACCAATTATTCAAAGCTTGTCACCGAAATGTTTTCTTAGCGTTTCCCAACTCTTTAATTTGACTTTGAAATTCAAATATTACAAAACTTACAACCGGAAAAACTATTCTTGTTTTGAGTGGCCAAGGACTAAATAAATTCGATGGCATAGTTTAATGAATTTATTAATCAAAGAATTGCAATTAATGAGTAAATTTAGAAAGTCCTGTGCCGCGGTAGTAGAGCTATTCTCAGGTAGAATTGAAAACGACTGATACTAGTTCATGAACTTCACAAAATAAGTCAAATAATTCTGTTATGTATTGTGCTTGAGTTAAGTGAAACAATTATTTTCATGAATAATTCGTTTTATATTTTTTTTAAAAGTTAATTGAATTACGAAAGAAATTTGGCTCATTCTGTTCGATCACCCAGGCATTTTCTCATTTCTTGCGAATCCAATTCTTAAATTGTAAAAGTTAGATTTTAATATAAAAATACACCAAACACGTCCCGTAGCATTGTTGTCAATTCCAGCATTTTTTGAGACAATTTCAGAATAAAATGTCGTGTGTCAGATGTGAGCAATTCCGGACTTTATAACCCTTCTGGGGAACGTACTTCCAGATCGTCTATGAAGTTATTAACTTAATGTATTTAAAATTATAAATTTTTTAAAACTCGGAATATTTACGCCTCAAAAACTGTGTTTTACTTAACCTTTTATCACTAAAGAGATTACACAAAACCCCGACAAGGTAAATATACAAAATACTTTTTTTCTGATAATAGAGAATAAAATCTTAAACACGCATTTCAAATGTGTATATGAGCTTGAAATAAAAGCTATAAAAGCTATTATGATATATTTTTTTAAAAATATATCATAATCGTTGGGATATTCAAGCTTACTTCGCCAACACAACCGACGTCCTCTTTGAAATAAAGCCACACGTGTCACGTCCTTGTGACGAGATTAGAGTTTCGTCTGCTACAAGAACGACGTCGTTGCAGGTTGCACCCTTCGACTAAGCAGCTTTAGCTCGCGGTTTAGAAGAACCCAGGTGCGGTGGTGCAACCGCAAGCCTTGCGGTCACTGTCCACCCACCCACCCACTCCCACAACCACCCTCCTCATGGCGAGCGCCAGAACGAAACCGACGTCGCTCCACCGCGCAAACCATCGCGTGAGACATATTGCAAAATACTCTCAAGTTACTGCTTCTTGTGATTCCTATGTGTACTTTCCAATTATATTGATGAAGATGAAATGGGTCTGTTCAGACATTTTTCGACATGTTATTGTTGAACAAGTGAGTTGCATCTGTTCAGTCATTTGTTTTGTATTTTTGACGTATTATTTCGTCATACGGAGTGAATCATTTCTAGTGCACACTCTCTTTGAATGAGTTGAGTGATTCATCTTGATTGTTGCCAAACTCAGGAAATTTTCTCTTGATGCTATAGGTCGATTCAAATTTCTTGCCATGAAGATAAAAAAAAATATTAGAGGAAATTATTCTACATCATATGATCTAGCATATTACTTACAAGTTTCTTTGCTGACTGTATTCGAGTCACAACTGCCTCACTCAAATTGGGTGAGTCCAGAAATTTCCTTGTCTTTCTCACGACACGTCGTCCCAGTTCGATACCTGGTCGAGTTATCAGGTTATATCATCGATTTAACCGATCGAACCGGCAACCACGCACTAACTTCAAGTGTATAAAAGGCACATGGCCCTTGCTTGCTGCAGACATTACTGCGCTGATAACCAGACATTCACTCAAGACATTCAGCAGACATTCATTACTCCGCTAACTTCGGAGACATTACTTTGCATTACTTCATTGGACACATTCCATCGTTTACTTCAAGACATCACATCAAGAATGTACTTTACTGCTACTTCATCGCTCCACATCGCTACAACGCGAAAAGGGATTTTATGACCATGCTACTATCGGTCATTAGAAGGATGGAATTTGGTAACAAGATGCCGTTTCACCTATTCTACTCGACAAGCAAGTCAGCTGTTTTCCAGGACTGTTTCTTCACATCTCATCAGCACGCTTTCTTGGAAACCAGTATTCTATCATTATTTTTCATTATTTCCATGGCATTTTATTAAACCATCCGTTCTTGTTACTAATCACTATTCATTTTTGGCCTTATCCTTTACTCTTACTATATTCTTCTTTTTCCATTATTTCTTGTGCAGGCAAATAACAAATGTCTAAACATATTGCAAAATACTCGAGTTCGAGTCTCGGTCCGTCGTCGTTGACGATGCAAACACTCCTCCTCGAGTAGGGACTCCGGAAGTTGCGAGTTAGAACTGTGAGACGATTTACACATCATATATATATTTAGACATTACACAAATCAAGTATTGCACGTCAGAGCATTAAAATGTTTGTTGTTTCCATCTTTCCCCCTTTTCCTACACTAGATAGCGTCAGTTGAAAAATGAACTACTTGACTCATTTATTTGATAAAGATGTTACTTGAACTACGCGAGTCCTAACAAATGACAGCTCTGACGCGTCTGGTAGGTAATAAACAATATGTGAGTTACGTAATGCTCCATTGCATATTATCATACGCTATTGATAACTATACTGTTGTTCTCTTAACATTGTATGGTTTACATATGAAGCTGAATGAAACTCGCTTACAACTAACAGATGAAATATCTGCTATAGTATTCGTCAATAAAATAGTTTTGCTAAATAAAATTATACGCAGATTAACATACAGATTATTTTCATTCAGTTTTCCTAGCGATTTNCTATAGTATTCGTCAATAAAATAGTTTTGCTAAATAAAATTATACGCAGATTAACATACAGATTATTTTCATTCAGTTTTCCTAGCGATTTAACCACACGAGTTTAACTTATGGTATTTATTTATTGTTTTATTCTTCACTAGCCAAGTATGAGTGGCATTTGTACGCATATTTTGTGGTTTGTACGCGTTACTTACACCTTAACTCATTAATTTTGCGACAATGTTTAGTCCATTCCGTAAATATTTATACACTTCACTCGTAAATTTTTCCGAAATTAAATTCATAATTGACGCATTTTCTTCTTCTTGATAATAATCAAATCCGTTTCGTTTTCAGTTATTGTGAAACCCGTGGGGTACTGGAAAACATGTATTGTAATCACATGAAACTGGAATAATAAAATAAAAAGTACGTGTTTGCGAACAGAGAAATAACTTCAAATATGTTTCATGTTTTTCTTCAGAAAAGTGAAACAACAAAACGAGATTAACAAATTATTGATAAATATTGTTTGCGAAGAACAATTAACAAATCACCCTTCGAGATAAAGGAATGAAAAGGAGCTATAACCTATTGGTTAAGTTCAACGGAAACAAATGTCAGTCAAAACTGAGATGAATTGAGTGTTCTGCGTAATGAGTCCAATTCCGTAACGTTTTGCCAGTTCATTGTATTTGTTCGTGAGATGGTGCAATAAATAGCACTGAGATTTCCATAGAAACATTTTTTTATATACAAGCGGCATGGTCGTTACTGACTAAATCATTCATTAATGCAGGGAAAAATCAAAAAAACATACGAATTTGAAATTTACGCCATGTCACCTTTGTAGAAGATCCTCAAGAAAGGATTTTTTTTTTTTGAATTCTGTTTTTAAAACGGGGAATTACGCAAAATGAGCATTTTTTTAATCTTTGCTACATTCAGAACTAATTAAGATATCAAAACTGCTTTTGTACGATACGATCTATTTTTTTATGCTTCATTATTGTGAAAGGTAAACCATACCACATCAACAAACACTCCCGGATGTGAAGCCGGATGGGGTCGGCCAACCATTCAATAGAGTCGTACCTGAATGAAATATTTAAGTCACGAAATGAATAATTTCCAACGTGTGATGCGTTTCGCATGTTGCGTTGGTGTTTGCGGGAACATTTTCATGTGAGCGCCTCTGAGCTCCACCGCGAGAGTGCATGAATTGACACCGCGGAGCGATCAGCGGTTTCATCCCCTACTTCGCAGACTCTGTGGCGTGGATCCTAGACGAGTATTTGTATCACTTTGTGGAAGTAAAAAGTTCTTTATATTTTTCTCTGTTTCGGATCATTCAAATATTTTTCGCTTCAATAGATTTTCTCTATTTTTCTCCACAAAATTTACAATTTCAAATTTTCTTCGGTTTATTTAAATCTTTGTATATGTAATACATTATTTTACAAAGGCAGAATGATAGTATCTCAATCAATAATCCCGTCTTCAAGAATGGAATTATCATGGTTATTTATCTCTTGTTTTCTATTCTCAGCTATTCTTCCCTTCCGGGGGCCGCACCCTTAAGTACTGAATGTATCACCGACTTGTCTTAAAGATATCATGTAAGATATCATGTATCTCCTGCACGTACTGATCAAATAACTTAATTTTTTTATTTCTGAAATTTATTATTTGTATCTCTCGCAGTTCAACTAAAATCTTCCCTCTCTCCTGACCATACAATGCACAATCCCACAGTAGGTGGTCTTCTGTCTTCTCTCCTTTGCCACCGGTAGCGCAGGTGGTAGTGTTGTCGCTTCTCACCAAGAATCCCGGGTTCGATTCCGGGTGGGGCCAAAAAACATTTGAAGCTTTTCACATGAATGTCACATAGCTGTGGCTACTGAAAAGCGAACCCTCCTTGTTCTATCACCTACTTCTATATCAATAACTCTAACTATTACTAACCACTTCTTCAGTTGTTGGTAAACCCAGCTAACCGGCCCACCTACTAACAATGACCTACCACCCAACTCCTAACTTCATCGCTCCATGTAGATAAGCTTCAATAGCACACTACATTTCCCATTTACAAATACAACAATATTGATTGTCCGCAAAAAGAGTCCATCCTCCCCCTTTTCCAATTCAGCATAAACCATTTCCTATTCTTTTCTTGATACCTTACATCTCTTATTCAATAGTGACCCCTTTTCCGAATACAACTTTTGCCCCATCGCGTTTACCAACCCACTAACAATTCCTTCTCTCAATTCTTCGCTTCCAGCACCTTTCCATTTACATTCATTTTCTCGCTCCTTTTTACCAATCTTCTGAACTTTATCTTCTGTATATGCAAATCTAGTGGCTATAGTACTGTCACGACGTTGCAAAATTTACGGTTCAAAACTGCACACAAGTATGATCAGTATGTGGATCATATACTGTTATGTACTCCAAAGGGACTGATAAGAGTGAAAATGAACACGTACTAAAATGTTTGAGAGTTTATTTCTACCTCTGACAGTCCCAGCAGAATTCAATGTGCGTATTAAAATTCACTCACATTGTCAGTTGCACATTTCCCTGAAGTATTCGAGTACTTCTCCGCACAAAAATTAGTCACACCCTATCTTTTCAATACGGGGCCTATTTGGTAAGATCAACGAAATAAACAAACAATTTTTGTTTTAAATTGCTTTTCATGCTCATATTAGTTAATCCACGTCACATAAGACATTTCAATATTATTCATGTTCTAACTTAAAGTAGCTCATATTACATTAATGTTTTGTGAGACTGCTGGCCCAGGCAGCTGTATCTCTGTTGGGTATAATTTTTAAGTTGTCTGGTTTATATTTTAAACTTAAAAATTTCCACGTCTCCTATGCTAAACGGAGCAACTACAACATAGTGTGATAATAAAACGTTTTTCTGAAATAACTTTTTTCTGTTTCATCAAATAGAAGTTTGTTGGTAATCTGTTAATATTATAACACGTACCGAACTTCTATTATCGTTAGGAGTATGTTGAAATGTTAGGGCTCTTGATAGGAATTGATGGGATGGTCCCTTGCTTGCTTCCGGAGAGCAAATTAGTTTATTGTCCTCGACGTGGTCATACTCACTTTGACACTGCTTTTTTGAAAATAAATTTATTTTATTTTAAACCTACTTATTCACCGGAATAAAGTCATTTTTCTAGTTGTTTGAGGAAGATCACCATCACCACCATTGCTTGTGGGGACCAACCAAACGTGTCAAAAGTTTCCCATCGCCTTAGGAATGCTCTTAAAAGGTGGGCGTGTTCCATAATTAAAGAGAATTAGAGTGTCAAACGTTGCCACCAGGAGGCATGCGGTCTCCCTTGTGTCAACGAAGTACGTAAGTTCGTTTGGGAACAGCCGCAGCACGACCGCGCGCCAGCCACGCAACCGATATCTGCGGTTCAGACGCCTCCTCTCCCCACGGTTGCGCCTTTACGGAGCAGAAGAGGGAGGATATGAAGCAGCAGTGGATAGAGAAGGAGTAAAGGATCGGAAGATGAGTTAGTAGAGGAATGAGGCATTGATTATGGGGAAGTGGATACTCTGACGAAGACAGAAGCTGAAGGATGGGAATGAGTGGAGGGAGAGGAGATTGTCAAAGACGTTCCAATTCAGATCGGATAGAAACTTAGTTCAACCCAAATTACAGA
>NNCF01125798.1:211583-222963 GCA_002313205.1 Laupala kohalensis | reverse complement strand
TATATATATATATATATATATATATATATATATATATATATATATATATATATATATATATATCATTTCGGC
This sequence comes from Laupala kohalensis, assembly GCA_002313205.1. Taxonomy (NCBI): domain Eukaryota; kingdom Metazoa; phylum Arthropoda; class Insecta; order Orthoptera; family Trigonidiidae; genus Laupala; species Laupala kohalensis. The sequence goes on along the minus strand of NNCF01125798.1, from coordinate 222,891 downwards.
CAACTACTGACCACGATGACGAGTGTTAGTAAGTATCAGTTCTGTGTAAGTTTACTCACTAGACACATCGTGACACATTTTTGCGGGGAACAGCGTCTAGATAGAAACTAGATTGCTGTATCCGAGTATTACAACTGCGGTTGTAAGCCGCAGAGGGTGAACTTTTTATACGCCACAGTGATATCAACTGAGACATAGAAATGAAAAGCAAAAAATAATTTCCTGCCCCACCGGGAAATATACTTGGGTGATGACCGAGCACGCTAACACCGTAGTCTCGGATGGGTTTAAATCATTAGTAATTATTAATAAATAAAGAAAATAACTAACTAAAAAAACCGGGAAAATATAAATTCTCATTGAGTTTATATTTTCCAAACACTAATCGTATAAAACAACTTGTTTATATTTCTAAAACACAGCCGTCTCACATCCCTTGGAGACGCCTATTACCCGAAGAACTGTTATGATCCCTACAGAAATTTCCAGAAAAATGGGAGATTTCCTGTCCACGACTAAACGTGTAAAAAATGAAAATAGCGTACCGCACAATTTCGCCGTGACCGTACCACTCGATTTCATTACGCTTGATATATTGCTGTCACAATTATGTTAATGAGATCGGTAAGTATTTGTTACAAATTTTGCTGGTTTCTCCCTGGTTTTATTAGAAATTGTGTGGTCACAATGCTTTATTACTTCTCCACATTGGCATGAGATGAACGATTTACACAATAACTGAAGTCACACGCATTACTATAAAAATGAATACTATACAAGGAAGTTCTTCACTATTGGACTTTGCCACAAAATCGAACGCTTCAACGTAATTTCCTATAATGTGATTCTCAAAGGAAGATCGTATTAGATAAGAGGAATCATATAGCCTGACCCCTCGGAGTATCAAATCTATTTTTCATGTTAATCATTCTGGCTGTCGGATATCATCTAAATGTCCGGAGCGAATGAGTCGATAACTGAATTATTATTGAATAGCAGGTTTACTAATCTTTGGGGAAGAGTTTTCAGGGGTCACATAAATTATGAAAAATACGTCATACTTCTCGAATAGTTCTTAAAATTTTAATAACTAATTGAAAATGGATCTATAAAATCTCAATAAACTAAACACTAGAATAAAAATATATTTATGGAGAATAAAATTCAAGCATACGTCAGGGGTATTCTGTTCATGTTTGTGAAATGTTACGGACGACATACGATGGAATAAGTATGAGATATGACTATATTTTATGGAGCATAACTATACAGATACGAAACAATAACTCAAGAAGTATAGACATATTTGATAGATTGAATGATTTACACTTTTGAAGGAGAAGAGAAGGATATAAGGTACATGGGGAGCTATAAGCAGTCTTTTATGTCTTGAAATTTTACTTTCGAGCCACTGCTCAAAATATAAAAAAAACGCCGAAACATTGTATATAGGAATGTCATCGATTTAGAAGTGTATGAGTGAGAAACACATCAATAACACGTAAGCTGGCGTAATTTGTTTAATACTAAAACATGAATAAAATAAGAATTTGAATTTCTAATGTGATAAAACGGAAATAATTTTTCACTATGTGCGAAGTGAAACGAAAGATACATTCTTGGAGGTTTTGTTTAAATTATATATCTCGATACATAGTGCTACTGAAAATAGTTTAAAGAGGTTTATTTAACACAAGTAGCACCAAAAAAAATGTTTTTGTACAAACGTTCCCACATTGATAAATTGTCAGTTGCATAATGATGGACGAAAACAATATATTACCACAAGGACTAGTATTTAACTAAGCAGAAGAAAATAGTTTCACATTATTTTTATAATTATCAATATGTATGTACTGCTTATACCATATTTGAATTAGCAGCTACAGATATATCAGACTGTTTTCAGAAGGAGAGATCAGACGCCAATGAAAAGCAATGAGTTGAAACAAAATTCATGAATAGTATCGAAGATGCGATATTACACCATGTATAGTACATATATCACAAGTTACAGATTACCACACTGTTACAATGATATTCATAAAACACCAGACTTTCTACTTTAGAAAGGATTAAACGGAGTATAGATTATAGACAATCACAAACTTCAAAGTTCACAGAGTATATCATTTATTCAATACTTGGTATTGTAAGACCCCTACTAGGCCAGACATTATAATATTAGTCATAATATCAATTAAAGGGGTCTTACAATGAGAATTTCAATAATAATTTAAAAATTAGTATTAGTGTTTTAACAAAAATTTTACGTGTGAAAATAACCTTTCACTTAATGTAATCCTCTTCACTGCTGTTCAGAGGTAAGGTTTTGATACTTTATTTTTTATTACTTGTCCTTTTTTAATGCATTTGTTAGATAATTTTACTCATGTATTGACTGTTAAATGCTAACAACACCTATTAATTAATTAATTAATTAATTAAATGTAAAAATGTATAGGTCCTGAAGGTGAGGTCGAAACGTTAACCGTTATTTCAAGACCAAGTATTGAATAAATGATATTCTTTGTGAACTTTGAAGTTTGTGATTGTCTATAATCTGCACTAAGTTTAATCCTTTTAAAAATATTACAATGATAATTTACGTGTTACTTCAATGGATAAAATTACATGGTTCATTTATGATAATGATGTACTTATTTTAAAGTTGACTGGGATTACAAATGAAACATTCTTGAAACATGAGTAAAATGTCAAGCACACAATATAAGTATAACACTCTAAAATTTATTAAAAAGAATTCTATTCAGTATTAATATATTTAGGCAGTTTTTTTATAAATATGTAAACTAAATGTGGGTTATTACGAACGTCACTTGCTAACGAATATTTTTTCATTTCTATTTCTATCATAAGAAGTATATAGTATACATATAATTTTGTAGTAACTGATTAAAGAATCAATGATGCCATCTTGAGATATTAAAACGTACAGACAAAACTGATTTCTCCCGCAATTCTCTTGAGAGCGAAGTCTAAAACAACGTATTAAATATTATGCACTTCAAGCAGATTTATCGATTTCATAAATACTCCTGGGAGTACGTAAGGTATTAGACTAAGGACTACCCAAGTACTTAGCATTCAAATTGGCTGTCATAAGCCTTTTGCAGAAGAATACCAGCACGCCAGAACGCCATCAATCACAGAACAGCGTGTTGAGTTTCTCGAAAATAGACTGAACGATATGTCTTATCGCGTATTACTCGTAAGTGAGGGGGTACGAAAAGACGATAGGACTAATGACGGAGTCCCACAACGCTCTAATTATTATAAGATGTATTGATTTATTATTAGTGTATAGATTTTTATCCGGGGTATCTACAATTTTGGTCCGAGAAAGAAATCGGCGCACGAGACATGAAATAAAAATGAAAAGCAAACAAGGCAATCAAATTAGAATAGCTGACTCGCACATAAAACTAAGTCAAAGCACTGTTGAAATATTACACCAGAGTTGTGGTAACTCCTTATGGACGAGAAATTTACAATGTATCGGATCTAATCGAAGAGGTAACAAGCAGATGCATTTAGACATTAATTATTGTAGAAGGAATATTTTTCTCAGAGAGGAGACACGTGGTGCTAGCCGTTATACAGTGGTTGTGTGGGTTGTTTGCAGTTCGCAGATTCCTCAGAGCGGTAGAAATGAGACGTTCGGAAAAGTGGTCTGGCTTGGAAGTGTGAGTAGTGTGTGAGTCGTCTCTTATAGGCAAAGAATATACACACATCTGAAATACAGTCAAATCGAGGAAGTTTGTGGTGAAGAAGCAATGAGCTGAAAAATGTTTCGCTCTTTTCAATCGGGCAGAGAGAATGTGAAAAACCTTAGTAGGACAGCGTGCGGCCGTTCTAGTTCTTCGACAACAGAAAAAAAAACACGGCACAAAGCTGAAGAAATGGTGCCACCCCCCAGATTTGGTACCCAGTGACCATTTCCTTTTTTTAAAAAAAATAGAAGGAAAACTTGTATGGAANGGAAAACTTGTATGGAAAAGTTTTCTTCAGAAGAGGTGTGAAAACTGCTGCCGAGGACTGGCTCAATGGGCAGGGACGTGATTTCTACCAAGAAGAGTTAAAGAAATTGGTCCTGCGTGGAGATCAATACCTAAATAAATTTGGTGATCAGTGGAAACGTGATAGGTAAGAATACCTTTGAATCCAACTTGGTATTTTCTGTCTCTTGTTAATACATAATTGTCTATTACTCTTGTAACCTTATGTTTCACCCATCCTCCTAGTACGTACTTTTCTGTTCATAAACGTATCTAAAAGATCATTCGTACAAGATGATTATCATTAACAATCAATAGATGTAAGGAATCTCACATAACCTAATTCATTGCTTTCTTTCATTTATTTATTTATGTAGCCGTGCTACATCATAAGATATTACATGAGTATCATCTAGTAAATCATGTGTTCTCTTTCTGCCACCTAATGTCTTTCAGACTACTCAACAGTCCCGAATAGATACTCCACTACATTTTCAGTGTTTCTTCAATCTCATATATCCCATCTACGAAGGAGCGAAATACCTCGTATCTTTCTTTAATATCTATCGTAGTATGTGACATATCCGTTATCTCTCCTGTTCATCTCCCTCAGATAGTTCGCCCTTTCTTCACCGTAACATTCGCTTTCCCATAATACATGCTCGGCAGTTTCGGGAGCATGTCTCATCAGATACCCGTTTAAACCGTTTTAAATAATATTTAAAATCTCAGTGTATTGTGAGAATTTCTACCATTCTATAACCTGGTTGAAACTACTTTCTTCGCTGAGTTGCAAACAGTACATTTTGGTATGGATTTAAACGTGGTTCCCCTCGGACCACTCCCATCGAATTTGCCCTGTCTCCAGTAATATCTTGATTAGCTTTCTCCTCCAGTCTTTGTCCTCTAATTTAACTGTCTCTCTATCTAACAAAAATTCTTTGCTTCGCCTCATTGCTATTCTTAACGCCTAATTTTGAACGCTCAAGTTGATAGGCATCACTCCCAACAGTATATTCAAGACATCATTTGATACTGTATAACAGACCCCGCTCAATCTCAAAAGACATCACTGAATCGTTTTCAATCGGATAAATTCACGGTTCACTTTATTTCTATAGTTTTATTTTTCAATTATATTAACTTATTTATTTATTGTAAGATTTGATGTGTTCTCGCCAAACTTTTCCATTTGAACTCACAATCCTTGATTCCGCGGTTGTGGGACTTCAGAGGAATTTGAGTGAAGGGAAAATGTATGTGTGCAGAGATTTCTTAATATTCCTGCTTCTATTTAGCGTATAGATGAAGGACACCCGAACTGAAAACCTTACATCCCTGATCTGAATATCGCCCACTGCGGTTGGTATAAGACGTGAAATAACAAATTTAATATACGCACTTCTTGTGGTATACTGTACAAGTTAAACACTTCCGTTCGGGTGGAATTGCACACACAAAATACAATGGTTATGAGTACCCTAGGTTGCAATGTGAGGTCCAAATCTGTCTTCTCGGAGTGAATTACCAATGTAATATGTTTAATAATAATAATTATTATAAACAAAAAAATACACTACAAACTGCATATGACCACGTGGAGGACAATAAATTAATTTTCTCTCCGGAAGCGAGCAAGGGACCATCCCATCAATTCTGATCAAGGTCCCTAAGGCAGAGGTGACAACATTCTCCTAGTATGCTAATTGTCATTGCTAAAAACCAGAAATTATTCTTGCAGATTCCATACGATTCGCAGACCGCACATAGCCACGATATTAAGCTACACCACGATTCCAGTTCTTTCAACAGCGAATTTGAGAAATGTGAACAGCATACGTAATTCCTGCTTCCAAGCTTAGGCATCTGCGTAGTTAGTGTCATTCTACAAAGGACATTCCGCGTTCAATATTCCTGTAATCCGCTTCTGATTAAATTCTAGCTGCGCAGATGCTTCCGCCACCTGTAACCGACTCTGGAACCTCGTCCGTTCCACCCCCACCCCCTAGGCACCCGCCACCGCCCACTCTACCAATTCAACCACAGATGCAGTTACACCGCTTCCGCGTCGACTAGCGATTCGAATAGACCCCACCAATCACAGTCGTATTATGTAAAATGGTGCTTTAACGTAACATGTTTACCATTCTTTAACAGAAAACAACTAAATGTGCGTATATGTATATTATATACATGCATACATATATACATCTCCTAAATTCCATCAAGACAAGGATTCTGAGTGAATGGAACAATGAGTGGTTGGCTGTTAAAATAAGCTCCGACTTATCAAATCCTCTGTTAAGTCATGGAGCAGTTCCTATAGGTCAGCCAGGCGCGAGGTGTTGCTGACCCGCCTGCGTATAGGACATTGTCCCCTCACTCATAGGTATCTGTTACTACTTGATGATGAACCCGTTTGTGAGGAGTGTAGCTGTTCTCTGACAGTGCGTCACCTACTAACTGATTGCAGAAGATACTCAAGTATACGGAGACAAATTGGTCTGGCTGCAGATTTACCAACAATTCTCGGAAATGAAACGGTTAATGTTAACAAACTATTGAATTTTATGAGTAGATCGGGGCTCCTCCCACAAGTTCTCGGGAGGGTTTAAAATTTGCATTCCCTTTTCATCTTTACTGTCTTTTTTCCTTTCATCCTTTGTTTCTGTAATTAGAAAATATAATATTTAGAAATTGTTTTCCTTTTTTGTGAAATAATGTATTGGTATTCTGTTTTCTTTTCTTTTCTTTCATCTTTGTATTTAGATATTTGTTGAATTCAGGAAGGTTTTTTAGTGGGTATGGTCGAGATATTCGGCCAGTCCCAAACACGGGGAAGAATCACTACGGCTCTTCTCTATGGTGCAAAACTGCATTTTTCTCCCACCTGCAAGGGCTCTAAAGACCTTGACGAGCTCTAAAACCCCACAAAATATATACATACATATATATACGAGTGATTTTTACATGTTTTATTGTTTGTTTTTTACTTCCCAATTACATAGAGTATCTAAGGAAAGTTACTAATCCATTGAAAAATAAATTTGAGATATCTTCGGATCTTTAGGAATTGGCGCCAGGAGAGCCTGTTCTCAAATCTTAGCGATGATGTCAAATGTACGTGTGTGAATGTTAATTGATACATCGAAACCAAAATTGAGATTTGACTTTGAATGCGTTGGGATTAGAAGCCTATTTCTGGACAGGTCATTCCGACTTCATTTACACACCGCTTTTCCACTTCCGGTTTCTTCAAATTCAAAATTTTAAAAGTTAATATAAGCATTCTGATTGTTCAGTTAATTCTGCATACAAATTGTTTGCTACACCGCATTCCTGTGCGTCGCGCCATTCACGAGATACAGCGAAAATATTTTGCACAAAAATCTTGGAGGCGCTGTTTTTATATCAGCCCATAGGGTTTGTTGCAAAGAGTTTAAAGTAGAAGATATTTCAGGCAATCTGTACTTGTACGTGCAGATATTATGTTTAGGAGCGTACTATGCACAGTGATGATAAATATTGCGATACAGATTGGTCTTTAAAATAGGTCATCTAGTTTAATAATTATAAGATATTATTTTCTTCTTAAAAGTTTTTTTAAATTTTTTTAGTGCAATGTAGAGTATTTGGTGGCATGAGTGTTTTTGTTATGAACAGTAATTGAAAATTTGAATGGAGTCAACACCAGATTTGTAGACAATTTCATTTTTCCAAATAACACGATTTTAATTGTTTATCTGCATCTCATATATGTTTTAATATCTTAATATAATTAGTGACTTGAATTATAATGTAAACTTTATATGTATATGACAAACTACCATTTATGTTATAGTANTATAATGTAAACTTTATATGTATATGACAAACTACCATTTATGTTGTTATAGTAATAAGTCAAGCCATGAAGAAGAGATAAAATTTAATCTCGAATAAACAATATAATAATGAAAGACGTCTTATTTAAAATCTAACGAACGTGAAGTGATAAACAATCGGTGAATGAAATTCATTGTCTAAAATTGTAACACGGACTCAACAAGGTTGAATAGTGAATTTTAGCAATAAGACCATCAGAAAATCCTCAACTATATAACGACGTGCGTAGCGATCGATAATTCATTAGCATTTTCGTCTTCCTTCGGTGCTCGTCGTCCTCCAGTGGACGAAAGAAAAAGTAGCTGCAAACAGCGCAAAAGAGTTGAATCGTCGGGGAGTAGTTTTGGTAGGAGCCGTCGTTTCATGGGCTCATTTCCTGGCTTTTAAAATGCATTAAAACGACATCGTTTAAACTTCCTTCCAACTCCCTTCCTCACTCCGATCCTCCTCCCTCACTCCTCGCATTTTCCAATCTTATTCGTAACGATCTTCTGTTATCAACACACCATTACAGGAGTATCGACTGGAATTAACCTGCGAATAGGTTGTTTCAAAGATAATATTCAAGTTTTAATACTACAAGTTCACTTGGCTGTGAACAAATATTATATCAATGTTGTTGAATATTCAGAGTAATAAAATGAACAAATGTATAAAGGTTTCATTCAAGGAACTTATGCTATTATATTATACACAACTAAAATTGTTATTAGATAAGAGTATGTTGTCTTTCACTTGTTAAATTGTTGGCAGTGACCTTATTTACGACAACATGTATTAATAACGTACAAACACTTTAATTGTTCATACTTTACATACATTTCGGGGATGTATGTTCCCCCTCTTCAGATGTATTTTATATTTTATACATAAATAAATTATCTGGTATATCTCATCACTAATTTTCAGTACATTGTTACAAATATTCAACTTACATATGTGAGAAAGTACAAACCTGAGCGTTCTTATGATGCATGCGTATATTGATTCAAAGTTGTGTTGAACTTATTTAAAATTATCTTTTGCTATGTTCATCTATTTGTGGGTCATGCGGTTGTAGCCTATGTGCGGCATTCGGTGCTATCCTCCAACTCTGATCTACCTAACTGAGGCCCATCACGTAAAAGTATGAGCAATTAAAGTGTTTGTACGTTATTAATACATGTTGTCGTAAATAAGGGCACTGCCAACAATTTAAAATTATTATTAATGGAAACAATGTTTTAACTGTTCATTGTTTATTCTAACACTGTTTGGCCATAATTTAAACCAAAATCAGACACATTGTTGTAGAATTTCCGTTGACTTTTCGGGAATTCTTTATTCCCATCATCAAAACATCTCACTAAAACACAATGATTACATCACAGTACAAATTACTTGAATTAAAGTTTACCGTTCAGTAAAAGACTACTGTGTTAAATATACAAAGGCTCTTTCCCGATTTATACTTCCGGTAAAATCTGAAATTCTTTGACGGTTACGAGGTTGATACATGACTAAAAACGTGTTTTCATTAGCTATTTTTTCTCTCCTAATAGTGGTACATACTACAAGCTGAATGTCTCTGTCACGTGACTTCATCCGCATGTACGACAATCATCATTCGTAACATTACGGTTTTTATTATTCTATCCACATAATAATAATAATTATTATTATTAATTATAATAATTATTATTATTATATTGTAATAATTATTATTTTCGCTCACGTTCGTACTGGTATGTTGATCAGCTGCGGGAATGATATTCCAAGCAACTGTCCGTGTCTATAGTTATTCTATGAAATTTCTATGTTGCGTGTTCTAGGAATAATGGATTTCTGCATGACGCTATTGGTTTTTTAACTGAGATTTTTTGTACGTTTCTCTGAAGTGAATTATGAACTATTCCTTTACTTGAAGTAATTAGGGGAATAATTTATGTGAATTTACCACATTTGAATTCGGAATGTTAGGTTGCTGTATTTCCTGATTTTCTCTGCATAAATCTTTTCAATGTTGACATTATTGGGGATGCTACAACAATGATGGTTATTGTATTTCTTTTGTCTAGGAGAGAAATGTCAGATTCATCGTGTTCTGTTGCATTGGCTGTTAATATGATTCTCTCTCAGTTATTATTTTCCATCTTAATCACGACTTTCTGTCGGTTTCTTGTGGTTGGAGTAGTCAAGAGACTCGTCTTAACCGTAATGGTAATTTTGTTTTGGAAAGAAACATCAAGGTGTTATCATCAAACACATGTATAGGAATCGCCGAATTATGCGGGATGTGCTTAGGATAACCGATTTTTGTACGAGTCGGAAGTTTCGTGATTAGAGATCCAGTTCTCGCAACGATTTGAAGAGGTTCTTGGGTACTATTCTCATGTTTGACAGTATTATTGGAATTACTCTCACTCAGTCATATTTCTACATATCCTTAATTTCGAAGCAAAGGTCAATGCACTTTGTAATTTTATTTTTGTACAATAGTTCCAGATTAATGTTGTTTGTCTTTGCGATGTCTATGAGGAGTACTTTCTCTATTTTTTTCTTGACTACCATATCCGGTCTATTGTGCTCCAAACTTCTGTCTGTTATGATGGTTCTATCCCAATTAATTTCGTAATTTTCATTTTCAAGAATGATGGATAATTCATATAGGTAGTACTTTACCTTATTTTTCTGTAATTTGTATTTCAATACTAATTCCTGGTGAATGATTTTTCCCACTTGATCATGACTAAATTTGTAATTACATAGTGCAATAGCTCGGCAACCTCCTATATGGTGTATTGTTTCAGTTTCCGTTTTGCATCTCCGGTATAAGTCCGATTCAACTCTCTTTCAAAGATTCATATCTTTCAAGATATATTTACGGTAATGTTGGTCTTGGATGGCGAACCCATCAGTTTCAAGTTTTCATAAGATAAAAATACAAAGTTAAAACCAACAAAACATGATTTAACACCTTCACACACTAACCCATCAAATACCACCTATAGTTGAAGGTGGTGCCTGAGCCCCATAGTCGCTCCTACCGGATACCCCAGTAGACAGACAATCAGGCTGGTGAGCAGTCCCAGCAAAAGCTCTAACGAATGGAGCGATACGTCGTGACAGTGGAAGCATTAGTTGCTCTCCAATGAAAAGAGAGCAGACAAATCTTTCTTTTCCTCTCCTCATTCTGTACATCTCGTGCATGCGGCGCGTGCAAAGAACGTGGCAGCGAGAGATCGACCCAACGCTATACGAGAGATCGATCCACGACCACCGACTCCACTTGAGCACGCGGCATCGCTCGTCTTTTGTCTTCTTCCATTGTTGTCGCTTGGACGCGTGGTTCGAGAAAAGACAAGCGCTTCGGGCGCCTTCTCGGGGCTCCGCGGCTTCAGGATACGGCAGAAGGCGTAAAACAC
>NNCF01125798.1:186486-210533 GCA_002313205.1 Laupala kohalensis | reverse complement strand
TATTCAATAAATTTATTTATTATTGAAACACGTAAAATTAAAAAAATACATTAGCAAATTTGTGAAGCTTAACCTCTCAAAACCAACCCAAATTCACCTCGAAATCGGTTAAAAGCAGCCAGACCAATATACAAATTGTTGACCTTAAAGTCGCGTATTCAGGACGCCGATAAGCAAGCCAACTGTTGGACGCCAATAGGTTTCCAATGAATGGAAGACAAGATATGACTTCTCCAAATGACCTTGATTTTTTCACTCGATGCAGCGAATTGGTGCGGCCAAGTCAACTATTGTCTTCCAGTTATTGCTAGCCAACTATTAGCTTGCTTATTGTCATCAAGAAAACGCGATATATGAAGGGACTGAAGGATAATTTTAAATATTGATTAAAGAAACACACGATATCAGTCTTACCGTCTAGACTCATCGCCGTACTGATAACATCGTTCGGGTTATATGATTACATCAGTGTAAATATCGAAACGTTTGGGTCGCAATAGGTGGCAGTCTTAAGTATATAGTTTGATTTGAAGAGAATTAAGAAAATAATAAAAAAAAATATTAATCTAATATTACCCGTACGAAAAATTTGTTTTATTTTTTCATAATACTTGGGAGTTGTTTAAATCACTTATCTTTGTTAATCGATACGGAACTTCGCAACATCAGGTCTGGATCCTGCTATGGTGATGTGTACTTCAACGCATGCCTCCCACTGCTGCCATCTGTAGTCCCCGCGTAGTAACGAATAGTAACGAGATGTAACCCAAGGAGAAAAGAGGCGACGTCGTCATATGTCTGCTGCGGGAGTTGGTCTGTCCTGTGCCGGACGGTCCTATGCAGTGCCACCCGCACAAAGACTACTGTATCCGGTGGAAAAGTTTACTTGCTGCCAAAGGTTAGAGATCATCTCCCTTGGAATAATAAATCCCTTTCTATAACTCGGTTGATACAAACGGCAGCATCCAAAAGTAAGTTCACTAAGAGGTTGGCATTGGCTACTCGAGTTTCATGTCATCTGTAGGCTTCTCACTCAAAATAATTCTTTAGACGCAAGTATTGCAGGTCTGTAGTAAAATGAGATGTGAGTCACAACGACAGAGTATGGTAGTGGCCACCCATTCGTTTCCGTCGAGAGAGGTCACGCATATTGGAAGTACATAGGTGACACCGTTTTAATACATTATGTGTGTCAAGCTTAAGTACCCCCAAAAAATATTTTAAATGATACTTTGAACCATCTCTATCCAGTGGAAAGGGCTATAATGACCTTGACGAGACCTAAAGCCACAAAAAAGATCTATCCAGTGGCGATGAATTTTTATATACTTACGGTGCAAATTTTGAATTACTTGACTTTAAATTACTATGGGCTCATATAGAGAAACGTTCGCTGCCTTATGTTTTTTTTTATATTCTGGTAAAAGATCCGGCTTAACATACCGAAAAAAACCTACTTAAATATATCAAATGGAAATAGGCAATGATGTTACGATTTTCATACCTCACAGACAGTTTCATGAATAATTCAACAAAAACTGTGGAAAATACTGTTCTAACAGAAATGGCAGCCGCATCATGTGACTGAAGACAATGCGTAACTTGCAAAAGAAGGAATCAAACGACAGTGTAAATTAATTATCGAGTTTTAAAACCACAAAATAATTGTTCTCATACAATATAAAAAAATTCAGTAGAATGAATCATTAATCAATAAGAACTACTTGGGTGAATATTTCCATGTCTCGTTAATAGTTGGCAACTTGACTTCAGTCAACGCGCACATAATACCTTAAGCAAGCGCAATGTAAGCAAATTAATTATTCTTTTTAAACGGACGTTTTAAGGCAATCAGTTGAATGAGTATTTTCATCACACTATTGTTATAATTACTTTCATTGTAACGTACTATCATACTATGTGAACGTTTTATTACAGTTAAGAAACTGAGAAAAAAAGGGACTTATTAAAGTAATAAGGTTTTAAGGAATCGATACACCTACTGTCTTGCGTTTCATTGGCAGCAAAAATTTCCCCTTCCACTTCTATGCGCGCCGTATCATCTGGTTTATTCACCCAGTAAAATATATCGGAGAAAATACTGAAGGCATTATATTGAAAGCTAAAATATAAAGGTATAATTAAGTGAATTTCTATCTAGTCCGTACTTTTTTGGTTACTAATCAGACGTAACAAGAAGAACATTACGAGTTCACTGTAATTTTATATTTAAATAATTATTTCAATTGCATGAGGAAAATGTACTCCGTGTTCAATTAAGAATTATTGTGAAGTAGCCTCTCCGAGGCGAAGGTGGTAGCGTTCTAACTCATCACCAAGTCATCTCGGCCAGAATAGTTTTTTGTAGCTTTTCACATTAATATCACCTTTAATATAGCTGTGATTACTGATGAGCGAACCCTTACTCCTAACATCAATAACTCTTTTATTAACCTCTTCTGCTAATCCCTCCACGTGTGTCAAGTCGTTGGTTTACCCAGCTAAGAGGCACTCTTAGTAACAATAGCCCTACCACCCAACTCCTACCTCCTAACGCTCCATGTAGATAAGCTTCGATAAATTTCCATTTACAAATACTACAATTAAACACAATTATGGAGAAAATTGGTGTAAAGCAAAGCGAGAATATTATACTAAAACATTTTACCAATTGCTTAATGTTTCCTTCAAGTCACTCAAACAAAATTCAATCCTTAAACTCTGTTCCTTCAACACTGACGCACCTGTGAGATGGGATCGAATGGTATCTCCTAGCATGTCCTCCACGAAAAATTATCAACAAAATAATGTTTAGAGACCAAGAATACGTTAAAATTCATTATGTTGATCAACGAATACATTTGTGTTTAAATACCTCATGCTAATATTAAATAAATGTATTTGATTATTTAATTTATTAAATGAGCCAAAATCCATACTTCATTCTAAACATCATGGAGAATTTATCCCTTTCATTCAAATTATCATGGAGTCATTCAGTTATGAAAAACTATTATACTAAAAACAGAATAGTGTTACATGGTTCAATCAAAACCATCTCCACATTTTTTATTAAACGAGACTCAAACTAATCAATAATCTTACACTCATATTGCTCATGTAATTAATCTTAATATTTATTTAGACAATTTAACTTGGTCTGTAAATTGAAACAGAATGTAAATCGTATGATCATTTCTCGAATCATTTAAAATATTTTTTTCTAAAACTAATTTCAGTTTCAACGATAATCCTCGAATCATTCAACATTTTCAAAACAATTCCAAATGAATCAAGACATGAACCTGATACAAAATGTTGGGAGGATTTATCAGTCAAACTACTAATCAGTAATCTTATAAGCAGGAAACATGACTTGCCTNTCCATCGCGCTAGCAGCGCGAGTCTCATCAACCGAGCCACACCATGTCGACTCCACATTCGTCTGCAAACAGTCAGTAGTCCACACTCGACTTGAGGCGGCACTCGCACTCATCAACAACCTTGCAATCATCACTTGCTCTCTACCAGTCGGACGGCAACACTCACCCACTTCACCGGAGCAGTCACTCGCCTCGCCAACAGGCATACTCTCCGGCAGTCAGTCACTATACAAACTCGCTGGGCAAGCGTCAGTCCGCAACCCATCTTGCTTGCTAGCAATTGCTCTCATCACATCATCCAGGCGAACCACGCCACATGGCTCACTCGTCGCCAGTAGTAACCGGTCGGCTTGCTTACACAGTATCATCAGGCGAGTCATTCGCCGCGTGGCTACCACGCCATCCACGCAGCACACATCATCCCGGCGAGCTACACCACATGACCATTCGTCACCGGTCGACTTGCGCGCACGCACGCACGCACGCATAACAATCACCACACCATCCGAGCTGGGTCCTATGAAAGAAGCTCACCTCACCTCATCCCAGAGAATCTCAGCTTTGTATCACTTTTACAACCTTCATATTCATGTCATGTTCATTATGTTATTGAACTGTTGTGTTGACAAATTCAAGGTCTAAACACACCACACCTCATTTTCCTTAATTTGTCCAAACTCGGATTACCTCTCCCGGATATCAGTGTGCAGCTATTTTTCTACGGGAAAATGTCTCTCTTAAAAGGAAGATAATTGACTCTCTATCTCGCCCTTTCACGACCAAATTTTCACCTCAAATGAAGAGATTTGTAGGAATCGCTTTACTCGAAAGTCAACAGAGATTTGATTAGAATCTACAAACGTTGGGTTTTTTACAATCACCTTCTATTTGCAGAAAAAATCAATTTCATGTATTATTTCTAAAAACAAATAAGAGACGAGCAAATACACATTTTGACAAGCCACGAGTTTGTACGATGATTGTGGACTAAGTCTTCTGAGAACATTTCATGAAACATGCATGAGAAGATCACAGTAGAGATACTATACTTAATTGAAATCGAAAAGTCAACTATCACTCACTGGGAGAGTTGCATGAATTGATGCGATTTCCAGAATTCAGCAGGACAGGTCAATGCCTGAAAAGGAATAAGAACACCGCAATTAAGTTACAGATAAAACAAAATCACACTTTGAAAAATCAACCATATTATTTATAAATATAAATCTTAACCTGAAGAGATTCAAAATAAAAGACGAAAACGATAAACAAAGAGAAAGAGAGAATTGATATAGAATAGGATGAACAATAAACTAACAAAGAAAATGTGACATAAAAAGAAACAGGATTGAGAAAATTACACACAAGGAACAAAAGAATTTAAGTAACAAATAAAAAAATCAAGACACAAAATAAATAAATCTGAGGAAAGTAGCACAGGAACTGGCCTGATGGTCGAGAAACTGGAAAAAAATTAATATATAGCAAAACACGTACAATTCAAGTTGATTGCGATAGAAAATTACATTTATACACGTCATTTATTTTTATAATATTTATTGATAATGTAATGGATTTAAAATAAGAGATTTTGTCTTGACTAACTGACTGACTCATCAACGCAGTTGTAGGGGCTTAAAAAAATTGTCTAGTAAGGTGTGTTTTGTAAGCTACAATCATTGTACGCATCAATCATTTCATCCACTCCACAAATTTTAGACGCTTAAAAGATGTATCAGTCAGTGGAATTACCTCTAGCACATTTTATTTTCCACAACAATTGAGTAATTGTTTTATAGAGATAATTCTTACATTCTTTAAAGTCATTGGTACTGGAGATTATTATTTAAATTAAACTGTAAAGACAGAATTTTAAAGCAGGCAATGGATATATCACAATATACTCCAATAAATAAATCTAATTTTTAGCGTTATATAATTATATGAGCAGATACAAATAAATATAATAATTAAATTGTATTTACTCCTCCAATTGAATAAATATTACGTACGCATGTACTACTTATCCCTAAAGAACAGTGTCATTGAATCAAAAAAGTTATCTTATTGGAAAAGTATTTTAAAAATTAGTCGTCGACTGACACTGACTGACACTGACTGACACTGACTGACACTGACTGACACTGACTGACACTGACTGACACTGACTGACACTGACTGACACTGACTGACACTGACTGACACTGACTGACACTGACTGACACTGACTGACACTGACTGACACTGACTGACACTGACTGACACTGACTGACACTGACTGACACTGACTGACACTGACTGACACTGACTGACACTGACTGACACTGACTGACACTGACTGACACTGACTGACACTGACTGACACTGACTGACACTGACTGACACTGACTGACACTGACTGACACTGACTGACACTGACTGACACTGACTGACACTGACTGACACTGACTGACACTGACTGACACTGACTGACACTGACTGACACTGACTGACACTGACTGACACTGACTGACACTGACTGACACTGACTGACACTGACTGACACTGACTGACACTGACTGACACTGACTGACACTGACTGACACTGACTGACACTGACTGACACCGACTGACACCTACTGACACCGACTGACACCTACTGACACCGACTGACACCGACTAACAGCTACCTTGTGTTATAAAACCAAACTGAAATCACAACTTTCAGTTACGATTTATCAATATTAAAACAAATATTATGCAGGAGGAAGTTGTAAATTAAATTTCTCCGAGTTTACAAGTGTTTCATATTCACAGAAATTCTATCATAAGGAAAATTTGATTTGTAAAAAGATATTCAATTCCATTGTAGAATCATTTCATTCGTGTTGTTAATGAAGAAACCTTATAACAGTTATTTGATTCACCTGAGTCGATGAAGCCAAGAAGCTACACGTGGAAATAGAATGTTCTTTTCTTTCTCGAGTCTCGAATAACATTTATTTTTTACATTCCTCAGAATTCCTTGAATGAAAAGACTTAATTATATTCGTATTTACCCACAGTCGAACCAAGAATGCAAATAAATTTAAGAAAAGTAAATAACAAAATTAACTACAAGCACGGTAGCGTTATAGAAGAAGTTGGTAGTAAAAACAGTCGAAGGAAAAACAAACAAGATGCGCTCTTTTTCAGAGGGAGTTTCCCTGTCAAGGAGACTATACACAGGAGATGGCACTCATGGAGTGGGGTAGGTTTTTCTATGTGAACGAAAAGCGTCGTCAGTTCACTCGGTAACATGAATCTTCAGCACCATCTCACGCTGGTTATTCTAACTACTTTAAATTCATTTGTCTCGATAGGGAAGGGTCATGTGCTTTTAAATATAAATGCTTGTAATTGCTTTTAACACGTACTAATATTATATACACTGGGTCGTTACAATACGATATTATAACATGTTTCTGTTTCTGCTTTTCTGTAAACATATTTTGTGTTTTTATTTCTGTTTATATCATGTTCACTTGTCATGTTGTTGTGTTTATTGTTACCTGATAACGATGACCAGCTGATCATCACTCGAAGCGGGAACTGCCATTGAAGTAGTTGCAATAACTAGCGTGAGATAGTGCTGAACATCTCTGTATAGTCTCCTTGATCCCGGTATTGATGAAAAATTACATTAATTTTATTTTTCTCTTTAATTCTAGACTGCCGGACTGAGTGGTGTAGTGGAAACAACGTTGGTCTACTAATTCCAAATTAGCGGTTTCAAACCCGACTGAGGTCGGTGGTTTTTATCTTTTGACTCGATCGTTTCCGGACTATAGTTAACGGGAATAAATGAATAGAAAGTGATCTATCAGGCACTTGCAAAACAGTATAGCCTCACTGATGTCGAAATACCTTACTACAAAAGCAAGTCTGAACAAGTATGCAGCAATGAACGAGCACGAATACTATGGGACAGCCCAATCAGCACTGACAGAACAGTCGAAGCAAACAGACCTGACATCGTCGTGTTTGATCAAAGAAAAAAAACGAGGCTATAGGCATCGATACGGCTGTCCCTTTGGAAGACAACCTTGTAACAAACGTAGCAGAAAAGATAAGGAAATACGAAGCTCTTGCAGTCGAATTGAAAGATATGTACAGGTTGAAGGATGTCACAATAACACGTATAGTCATTTCAGTGAATGGTCTTGTCACCAAGGACCTGCAAAATGCAATGATGAAATTAGACCTGCGCAAACACCACCCGAGAAACATTTAAAAAACCGCTCTACTAGGTATCTCCAATACAGACTGTAAATTCCTTAGCCTTGATTGAGTGTCTCCGCTGGGAAGAGGACAAGACCGACGACCCGATGATTATGTTTATCATTATGTACAAATATTTTTGCCTTGGGTAATAAAAAACCACGGCAATTATGTAAAATGAAAAAGAGTAATAAAAGAAAATAATAATACAATCAGAAAAATGTCAACTATATAATTACGAATTATATTATTATTATTATTGGGGTAATTAGGGCTTATCAACGACTAGGTCATTAGAGCCCTCCGAAAAATAATAAACCTGACGGAAGTGAAGTCACACGAACTCATCTACTAAATAAAATGAGAAAACTGTATATTGGCTTCGTATACCGAGAACCTCTTTATAGAGACCGTCCACAGAAAGACCCTCCATAGCATGGCGTATTCCCTTGAGAAAGGTCAGTGAGTCAGCGAACCCTCATCTCTTTGTTCTCAAACTTATTGATCGCTACGGAGACATGGAAAGAGGCATGGCAAAAGGGACCCCGAAATCAGTCACAAGACTTTTCATCTAGTACCAAATAATTCTTCATTCTCATGTTTCTCCTTTTGGACGCGTCAAAAATATAGGCGAACGGTCAAAAACGATTTGTGCAGTGCAACGTGCTTTTTTAGCTTAAACCAATTACTGACTGATTACAAGCGTTATTGCTCACGAGGATTTTGTTAAAAATTCTTAAATTAAATATGTATAATTACGCGAAATCAGTATTTATTGTGTTTACTCAGTCACACAATAATATAAATGCTATAATGCCAGGTATAATAATAATAATAAATCATCCCTATCTCCCTTCACAATAGTATTAGCATAATAATAATAATAATAATAATAATAATAATAATAATAATAATAATAATAATAATAATAATAATAATAAATCATCCCTATCTCCCTTCACAATAGTATTAGCATGTTAAAATTGCGCCTAAGACCATTTATGTACAACTTCAGAAAGCTATTTTGCTCAACACATAAAGAATAGTTTTTTGGATCATCCAGAGCGAATGTGCTTGGTGCAGCCCGTACCTCACTACGACCAGCAGAAAAAGCTGAGATCCTAAACGGAATATAATAATAATAATATTAATAATAATAATGATAATAATAATGAGCAAACGCCTTCTCTTACATATTTGCGGATACATTTACATGGTAAAATAAATATGTATGTCATTACCTATGCGATAAAAAGAGAAATAAAAAGGGGGAAGATACCAGAAGGGAAAGAATAACTCATTGATCCTTGTGTTAATGCAACTACGAGAACAAAGAGGAATGGCAGTGTGTTGGAGAACGAGTATTTCGTTGAAATATTCCTTATATTATTATCAATGTTGTTCCACAGTTGTACTACAAACATATAAAAAAAATATTCGAATTAAATTGTTCGTTCTCTGTTGCACGTGTAGAAAATTGTATCGTGTATTATTACAAAGTCACAAGAGAGGTCACCGCAATGATACAGTGAGAGTACGAGTACATGGGTACTCCTACTTTCGACAATATTGAGTCTATTTATCGATATATCTTATCGGGACGATAGTGTTGTGGAATGCGAACAGGTGATGTAGTGGTCGACACCTCGCTGTCAGTCGATTCCCGTATCGATACCATTTTCATACGGACGTAGTTATCACAGAGTTTAATACAAAATATCTGCTCTCTGTAATTGGTTTGATGAATTAAATCATTAGTGAGCAATCGAGTGGAACAAACAACGTTCACATATTGTACTGTCTAACCGACAGATCTGGAATTCAGGAACCATTTCGCAATGGTGAATGAAATTCCAAACCAAACATATTCACTGAGCTAGAAATTTAATTAGATTAGCAGTGACTAAATGAAAAAATAAATAGTACGGGGCTCTAAAAATACATGCGTACGCAAGAAAATGTTATTTTATCAGAGTGTCACATCAGGAGTATCTAACTCGTGGTAGCTGTTGGAAACTGACTGTGCTCGCGAGCAGTGGATTCGTGACCGTGTACACGGTATACTGGCTAATGCCTTTTGCTAACCTCCGGGACAGACAAAGAATAGAGACCTCTGCGAAGCTACGTTCACTAAGTTTCGTCATTTGATCTCGACCGCTCGGAGCACACCAACACAAGCACAATTCCGTCCCTCGACTTCTCAGCGACACCTGTTTCTCAGTGGATGCGTTCTCTTGTGTTTTCATTCTGCATTCCACATCGTTTCAACTACTTAAGCTGCTTACGAATTATATTAGACGTCCCTTTTCTATTAAGTAGAAGAAGACGGCAGTTACATGATTCCATACCGAGTGTATAATCTATAGAAAAGGACAAAAGTTGGTTTCGAGCAGAACCAGCTGAGGTAGAATTTCACACAGGACACGGCGATACTAAACGTAATTTACGAAGATTTGGGAAAGTACCGGACGGGATGTGTAATTGTGGATTAGATACAGTAACAACAGATCATGTGTTTTGGGACTGCCAATTTTACGGACAACAACAGGTGCGATATTTCCAATTAATGCGGACAGATGACACGGTTCGTAAAACTAGTAAACAAATCGTAGAAATGAAAGAGAAGTAAGGGATATTTAAGCAATATATTGTAAGTATAATTATGCATTGAAGTGGATTGAAGTTTACACGGTAGAAAGCACGTCTTCCTAACAATGGTCAAAGGTCAAAAGCTCACGGGTGGTAACAGGGTAGGAGGTTGATATTTGAAGAACAGAAAGTGATAAAAACTGATACAGAATATCAGACATTTTTATTGTACAGAAGACGGGGTTGTGTAACGTCTTTTGATGGGAACACGACACAAAGAAACTAAAACTAATGTAAATAATATATAAAGTAGAAGAAATAAATTAAACAATAATAAAAACAAGTAAGATATAGAGCCAGCAAACAACGACGAGGAGTAGTGGATCTGTCATTACTTCCACATAATGAGAAGCTAGTGGTGTCTGTACAACCGTGGTCGACAGGGTTGACAAACTCGGCTTCTACGCGTGGTCACGGCAAGACAATATGGTCGTTCGGGAGAAACGAGATCGACCTAACATTAATTTCTTTTTCTCAAAATATCAGTTACAAACTGCGTATGACCACGTGGATGACAATAAACTAATTTACTCTTCGGAAGCAAGCAATGGACCATCCCATTAATTCCGATCAAGGGCCCTAAGGCACAGGCGGATTCAAAAATTTCAGCAAAAATTCCTAGATAAGATGAAAAGTTAGCTGAGAGTTATAATACTAATAGAATGTCAATAGGTTTGCAATTTAACGCAAAAAATTTACATGTACAAATTATTATCGAACTATAGATTATTCTGAGTACAATGTTTAAAAATCATAAGAATTGAAATCCACTAAATTCACGATATACTGTTACAATAAACACCCCCCTAGACAAAGCCTAGAGAACTTGTATAAGAAATCCGCCTCTACCCGAAGGAAAAACGGAGAAAAACCCGGGCCAAGATTCGTGTGAATGGTGAACCTTACCTCAACACCAACCATGGAGATCCTTCACTCAATCAAACACAAGAAGTGGAAGGCTGCGTAAGATTACTTCTGCGGCCGCTCGTGCTGAATCAAGGTATTGACCAAAACAGAGTGAAAGGTAGGAATTGGGCAAAGAGTTGAAGGGAGACTGACATATGGCAACGTCGCTCCCAGCCTTAACACCACCCAGCCGTTTCTTTTACGACCATTCTAGTATTAATTCAACTACAGCAATTTCTTTAACATTATGAACTCCAGTATGATACAAAGAAAGAACACGACGTTTAAATACAACATCTTGGTATTAATTATATTATAACTAAAAACTTGATTAATTTTCATTTAGCAATATACTTAATTGGATACTAAATTTCGCAAAATATCTTTAATGATATGATGCAATACATTTGAGTAATATGAAATAAATTGTGCAAATACAAACGCAAGTAACTTTTTTCGATACGCGGAGATCTAATTAACTTTCTGACGCATTAGCAAATCATAACAAGACCATCTCACACAGTAAAATCGTTTTCAATACTTCGCACTGAAACTACCGACCGCATTGTCAGTTAACAACAAATGTGAGCGAAGAGAAATATCTCGTAATTAATCCTACTGGTATTAAATTCAGCATCGATTCAGCGCCACTGCGAGGATGACGAAACGCCACTCTTCGCTTTTAATTTGTTGAATCGTCGGATACAATTGCTTTCGTTGCTAGATCGTTGTATGTTTCAATACAAAATTGTATTGGAGAATAGTATCTCGAATTTACACTAAGTTATCGCTCATGGAGAAAAGTATCGCGCATAGAAAACGAATAACAACAATTTAACGTATAATTATACATAAATTCATGTACTATATTTCCATTAGTTTTACAATTATTTTGGTTCATGTGATTTGATGGAGAATACAAATAAAATTAGTTCTAAAGTTTTTATCGCAAAAGTTTACAATAAAATGGAAAGTAAGTTGTCAACCGAAAAAAAAATATTTATTTTGCCAAAGCAGCTTTCGACAACTTATGTTGTAATCTTCAGTGCCTACAGATCAGGATACAGGAATATCTAGCTACAGTTAAAATGAATAGAATAACAATAAATACAGAAAATATATTAAAAATAAAGAGGAGGAGTACGTTGGAGTTCAGAGAGGTCTTAATACTAATTTGTTTCAGCTATTTAAAAGTTATAAGAATAGTTGATAGCTTATTTGGAAAAATCATTGATTGAATTTAAAAAAAAAAGAACATTTCCCAACGAGAAAATTGTTATTTTTGTAAGCCGAGCGTCGTACCTTCTCTGCCCTGGAGGGGTGTGTGTGTGTGTGTAGAATGCGAGAATCTGGTCGCCTCTGTGTTTTAATAAGGCGTGACGGGACAAGAATATGTCCGGGTGGGTGGAAAGGGTTTGATTGACAACCATTCAAATCCTTGGGCCAATTTTAAATTTACTTAGCTAATATTCTCGAATTTGGACTTTATGTAATGTTATTAGGTAGCAGGTTAAAACATTTTGAACAAAGATAAACAAATGTTTTTGAAAATAAAGATTTATTGACTCTTCTTCTAGATAAAAATACACGATGAAGTATTTTATACAACCCATAAGAACAAGAACTATTCAAAGAATGTTCCTCTATTTGCGGGTAGGGCACAACGGAAGCGCAGTTGAGATAGCCACACAACGAGAGGAGGATTTTCCACGAGCTACATAGCGTTCCCAACAAGGACGTCCTCGCAGTGCTGTCCTCAACATCCGTCGGCAGAAGCGTAATCACAGCACTGCACCGCTCTTAACCGCACTGTTCGAACAACGTTCGCCCTTCACGGCCTCCTGCACAGCGCTCAAAGACATCCATTTCAGCACAGATAATGTTGGTCACCGATGAAAGGGCATTGCAACATTTATTTGACATTCACGATGAAACATAACTTTCTTTTCTCTCAGAAACGGATCTAACGATTTTGATGAAATTCACAGAATTTTAGGAAAAAAATAGCAAAATAACAACAAAATATGAAAAAACGAAAGTTTAACAAAAGAACATGCACGTCTAAATAATAATTTCGACCTTGAAAGTAGATTTTTTAAAAAAATTTGTAACTGTGGATTACCACCATCGTCAGGTAAATGTAGTGTATAAACAAAAAAATCAATACAAATTATCTACATACAAGGACAAAATAAATATTTCAATTAAAGTATGATTGTAGACGTCAACAATGTCAGAACATGAAAAACGTCAAAGTATTTGAATTATAATATTTATTCCGATATTCTATCCGATTGTTCAAACAGTATTTAACCACATTTATTGGTCCAGTAAATTGTGGTGTGTGATTCGAAAAGCCAAGAAGACACACGATTGAAACGATCATGCAGGTAAAGGTATCAAAAGAGTTTGAAGCGGTCAATCACCTGAAGTGTTCAGGTGTGTCTTCGCGCCTGCCCAGTAGGTTCGAAATTAAGGTTGCCACTTATAAGATATATTTATATTAGTGTAACATCAGGACCAGTGCAGTCTATAGATTTTGAAATATTAACATTTTCAAGCATTTTGCTAGCCGGAAATTTCTAAGGAGATTAAGGGTCGGGCCAGTCGCCGCCAAATAAGGAAAAATACCCGCCACTAAGCCTTCCCGTTCATTGTGTAGAGGCTGAACAGTTTCCATCTACTTCTGAAAATTGAGTAGGAATGCCCTCAGAAGAATGTTGCAGAAGCGCGTGGCGAGTGTGAATGGAATATTTCCAGCGGATGTAGAGTGCTCAGTGCGTTAGCGAGGGCGTGATCACGTGACCTCCGCTTCTGTATGTCCTGGGAGGATTGAAGATCCTCAGAGCCTTTCAGACTTTTCTGCGGAAGTGTTAGGAAGTACTCAGGTTATTTTAGATGTGACTTGGTTAGTTTTGGTCGTCAGACCACTGAGAATTGCTGCGGTAATTCAATTACATTGCTATTAGGCGCGAATGACGTAACTTGGAATAGTTAGTTATTTCGGGATAACAACTTGTAAATTTTTGAGAATCGGATACTCTGGGTAGATTTCCGAGTTAATTGATAACACCAGTATTTATATCTGTGTGTAATTGTTGCTTTCAGATAGCAATAACTCTGTAATAACAAATTCAAACTTGTATTTATGATTTGAGAGTTCGTTCAAATTTGTAAATACGCAGATTTCAATTTGACTTGTATTAAAGGAATATTTTATTGTTATTACACGTGTGTTTGATTGCTTGGGGAAACCAAGCTGGTGGCAGCGAACTCTACCATAAAGGTTGTGGTTCATGGTTGAATCCCGCTTCTACCCAAAAAATACCCACATCGCATCTGGGCTAGCGGTGTGCTGTAACAATTAGTTTCCTTCGGGAACCGGCCGAGGTAAGGGACAGCGCTGTTCCCATCACGAATAGTTGAAAAGATTAAGTTCCCAGTTTCACTGACAGAGGTCGCCACTGACCTGACTGCACACAAGTGCAGACAATTGAGCGTTGACACCGGCTGGCGTCTGGCACAAGGCTGCGAGGAACGGAGTGCTGGAGAAAAAGTGAAATAAGTACGGTATCTTTATAATTTTCATTTTTAGTCATTTTTCCAAGCTGAAACAACGAATAACAATTGCATTATTGAATAACTTGAAACTTTGTTAGCAATTCAATGCGTTATTCATCTAACCCATAAATCTTGACAATAAAACTGTTTTTATAGCATCCAATCAGATATTTTATCTCAACAATAAGCTGTATTTTTTTATTGATTCTTCTTTAATCTTGCTGGATAANTTTTATTTATTTTTTACATAAAAATATATATATATATATATATATATATATATATATATATATATATATATATATATATATTATTTTCATAAATCGATAATAGTTAAATATATTAGATAAATATGCACTATTTATTGTGAACTTTTAACGGAAAGCAATGTTTCATATTCTATTATGTTGCTAGAATTAATATTTGTAACATCAGAAGAAGAACCCAAACACGGTTGAAACATAGGGTTCCATTAATTGTTCACAATTAATATTGTGTGGAGTTCAACTAAGATTCTAATGTAATTACTCAACATCAAAATCATTACAACAATTAATTTTATCAAACTCGTTTAAGCCATTTTTGAGAAAAAATTCCACTACACACATTCATACCTAGCTAGAATTATTGTTTGCTTAATAGTGAAGGACAAATAGGAATAGTTTAGTGGGTTTATATGAATGTGACCGTAGCGTTTATGTCTAAGAAAAAAAAACGAATTGTGTTAGCGATAAGACAAATTGCTTTTTAGAATATTGTTGTTTTTTCCACAGATATCGATTGGACTGGCCTTGACATAAATGCAAGGAACATAAAAATTAATCTGTTTAATATCGTAGCATACAGGTGATAAAACGAGCGGAATATTAACCTCGGGCACTAAAATACCATCATTGCATGACACGTGTATAAACCGTTGACAAGGCAAACATAGCGTGTCTCATAACGTATCTGCAGATAAAAATATTAGAGATGCAAATAACATCAAGAATATCTGATACATTTTTGTGACTCGTGTTCCATCAATTAACTAGAGAAAAAACAGACAGCATGTGAGCTAGTAGCAAGTGAGTTAGAGTTTTAAAAAAGCAGCTATCACACGTCTTAGTGTGAAGACCATTTCGAGGCTTATCTTCTGTCTCGTATGATAAACGATAAGGGAAGAGTGGTGTATGATAAATGAGATACAACAGTTAAGGGTCATCAATTGAAATTCGCAATAGAAGTAAATGTAAACAAACAAAACACAAACATTTTTTTAAATGACGAAAATCTCGGGAGCGACCTCATATTGTGCATGTGCACTTTGCGTTTTAAATCATTATGTCATTCAAAATTCAAAAACAATAAATGGAAAAGACGAAAAGATACAATAAGTAATATTATAAAAGAAGTTATGAGCAATATTTAAATAATATAATAAATTATTACAAGAGTGAAAATGCTTCCCGTTGATAACAGGAATATTTATTAATGAGAACCGCAAAACTTAGTAGAACAGTCAAATCGTATAAAAAATAAAACAATCACTGACGAATTACAAAAATTATGTTATTAAAAGCTCGAGTGAGTTAATCACTGTATGCTCTCATTTTTGTTATGAATTGCGCAATATGATTTAAAATCCTGAAAGGTTTGAGATAATGAAATTAAACTTTTGCAGACGTTGGAGTTTTAATTATTCGATAATCATCACGTCCCGCACGGCGCTGTGCCGGGAACAGTCTGCTGTTGTCGCGGGCCGTCAAGAAAAAGTGCGGGTGCATTGATCGCGGTTGCAAGCAAAGGTAAGACGCCACAATAAACAAATATTTAAATAATCAACAACACACAATTAAAAGTTCTTCATTCTCAAATAGACAACAGAAGTATGTTAACTGTAATTCTCACAATTATTATTGCAATTATTGATGTAAGTACAACTAGTTAGTACAATAATTTGTTTTCCAAACTAAAAAATAATAAGTACTGCTGGTAGATGTATTTGGATATGTAATTTAATTAAATAAAATTTTTGATACTTGGAACTGGAAATTCATTTAACTTAAGTTGCAAAGTGGTACACACATTCAATGCGTCATAAAAACAATACTCAGAATCCTCATCCACTTTTTAAATTCGAACAAATCATTAATATAAGTATTTATATATGATAGAGAGACGCATAATATTAAACATTAATATACAGTAGAGGTGTTAAAATTAAACACGTCGTATTTTATTTACTCTCAAAAATTCTCTCTTATCTTTGAACAAGAGTATTAATGCAGTTTTTTATTATAATATTTAAATTAAAAATTAGTCCGTACGAATTCATTGTTTTTTAATCGAATTCTGATGGTACACTTTCGAGAGAATATTTAAAATGTTTTGAGAATATTTTGTAAATTTTCATAACGTTAAGTTAATCTCATATCAAATAACATAAAAATTACACAATCGATCAATATGTATTATTTAAATTAAAGCAGCTTTCAATCAAAATTAAATGAAATTGTACAGATTTATTTAAATTACATTAATACCCATGTATAAAATTGCGGTACAGAAATCAATTTTAGTCATAATTAACTTTAATTAGAGATATTTAAAGAATTAGAAGTTAATACCAAACAGTGGCCTACGGTGCTATCTAATTCTAACAGCTACCGAATATTATACGTAATGGTCTTTCGACGTTTGACGTTGTGTTAGGAAATATATGAGAATACTTCCGGAGATGTGGACTTACGTTTTACATTTTAACTACTATTATTGATTACAGCTCTATAACTTATTTTCGTCCTCATCTATTCATATGGGAGGGAGGACATGGTTTCCAAATTTCGTCATCCGAGTGTAACACAGAGGGAAATAAAATAATATTATTTAGTTATTAATTTGATATAAGTTATTATCTTGTTCCTTTCGTGATTCAGTACAATATTTGTTTTTGTTCATGAAGAACAGGAATTGGATTGGGTTTAATCAATTTGACAACTTTGAGTCGAAGTTTTTGTAACGTAAATAACAAATTTTTGTTACTTCGAGATACTCGGGAATCAATCGTTTGACATAAAAAAAGTAGTAAAGTATTTATGTAGACGTTTATTCGGAGTATCTCCTACAGGTTTCCATTTTCAGGGTGAGAAGAGGTCGTGTTCGGAAGCCACAAATACATATATATGACGGTAGAACCGCACATGGTAATTTCACGATAAACTTTATCGCAAACTCGTGTAGTCAACACTACATGCCACTTGGAAGGAATAGGAAATGTGAAGCAAACTCAAATGTAGTACGCAATTTACAATTTCTAGAATATTAAGACTATGAACATAGACCTGATTGCAGAGTTTGTAGTGTTTGTAAATTGTTTATTGTAGTGTTTGTAAATTTTTATATTGTAGTGTTTGTAAATCGGAAATCTGGCATCTTATTGAAGCTTATCTACATGGAGCGTTAGGAGGTAAGAATTGGGTGGTAGGGTTATTATCGTTGGTAGCTGGGCCGGTAAGCTGGGTTTACCGACAACTTTGTTCACGTGGAGGAGTTAGTAGGAGTGGTTAGTATAGTAAGAGTTAGTGATGCTAGGAGTAGTAGGGGATGGATAGAAGGAGCAGGATTCGTTTTTCAATAGCCACAGCTATAAATAAACTGGGACATTAATGAGAAAAGCTGCAAGCGAGCAAGCAAGCAAACTAGCCCTGAGCCACCGGAAGGGCATAGGGTTCATTGCTGTTAACTTGAAAGGTTGTTCTCCTTACAATATTAAAAATTTGTTTAATTGTTGATTAAATAACAAATGATATATTAATAATATTTTATACTGATATAATACATTCATCTCAACTAATAAAAAATTCCGGGAGTGGAGTTATCGAGCCACCTCCCGTGTTTACGACCCTGAATGTAAATAAATGTGTGAGGAATAATGTAAGTAAGAACTTTTTAATTTTCAAATGAAACGTTTACTACGTAACCACATTTTACATGTACACTAGGTACCATTTCATCACTAAAATCAGAAGAAAAACAACATTGTTGATACGATGTTTAAGATGGAGGTAAACAAAAGGAAAGACTTCGAAACTTAACCTTCCCATGACATAAATTGTACAACGTATTCTTAAGATGTCCAAAGATTTACTGAAACTGCCCAGAAATTAATTGCAAAACTGACTCTAGAAGCGTCCCGGAGTTTGGGTTCATTTTATTTTGAAGCATCAAACTACCTCATTGTATAAATATAGAATGTGGGGAAAGGATAAACCGCTAATTTAGTTGATCTTTCCGTTCGGTAGATAAGGAACTTTAGATATACGATAAAACTTTTAAAGACTTGAAACTAAATCATTCTACCCAGTTTTCGTTTCGATCGTTTTTTAATATTAAAACGTTTAATATTAGTTGCAACCTTTCCGGGCATTTCTTATCTCTTAATCGGTAACAAAATATTCCACTAGATTAAAGATGGATCATTATAATGTTCTTATCACTCAATCGAAACATCTGTTTACCCTCTATGAACTCTCTGTCTGGTACATTCGCACGCTTTCGAAAATACATTTTTATTTCACATGGGTCTGAACTGAGAATCCCATACTCATACTTTCGTGCCCCTTTAGATACATATATCTATAAAAATAAAGAAAATACACACTTCGTAATGTACTTTCTTGCCAACCAACCTGTCCTATGAAAAATATTGGTATCTACTTTTATGAACATTTCGCGTGACAAGCTTTCTGAAGACAACAGAATATAAAATATTAAATCATTTCCAGCGATAAAAATAGTAAGTACATTTATTTTTATAAGGATCTACTCATGTGAAATACGTATGGAGGCATTAGCACTTGACATTTCGTTACCTTAATAAAAATAAAAAACTTATTTTATTCGTTTCAGCACATGGCTTCAATAAAAAATGTTTTTTTAAATTTATTATTTTACCTTCGGATCTTGTTCTTTCCCACGTTTTTTTTCTCTTGTCGTGCACATGTCTACATGGCAACACGAAAAAGGCTTACGCAAGTGATTGTCAACACGCACGACCAGGTGTTCACCGTGCTTATCATCATCCCCGGGAAACGAGTTGAGATTTAAAGCTTCCCTTAGTACAAGTACGTTGTATAACATTCACTTAGACTTGAAATTACATTGAGGTCGTGAGAGATTCGTTGCATCACAATTGCATTACATTGCCTTTTACAGGAACGTATCACGCGATTTCATATGTGAGATAACGTTTTGTGTTCGCGACTGAAATCCAATTCGAATGTAAGAATCCAGTTCGAATGTAGCTGTTAAATAATGTTGATATTTATTCATATGTTCTAAATAAAATTCTGGGTTCATTGGTCGTTTCTGATATTAGTATTTTATACAAACAAAGAATTATAAAATGCAGATACGGAAAGTTCTTACATCCACTCGTCTAATTTTGAATTTTCATGAAACCCATCAAATGTTTCATTCTCCTACTTATTTGTCGTGTGAATCATTGCTATTACTTTCTTCTCGCCGGACATTAACTAACTTCTAAGAGTTCCAAAGGTTCATAAATTTATGTATGTTTGGATTTGTGTAAATACCCGTATATAACTAAATTTGAATTTTTGCGATATAGTCAAATCTAAGCGTCTCACAACCAAAATACCAAAATGGACCAACAGGATGACCAGGTCTTTTAAAACTCAAAACAATCACGAAATTTCATTTTCCTTAGCGAATACCGATTAGCCCTTAGGAAAAAGGGGAGCCAAGGGGGAGATGGGTGGGAGTGGGGTGCCTTCATAATGTTAAAAAACGAAACCCTACATTTTTCTAGCAGAATTTTATTAAGAACAGAAAAAGGAGTAACTTATATATGAAATGTTGCTTGTTTTATCATCGATCATTCTTAAGCGTTTGTAGTCATCAATATTTATACGAGTTTTAGAATTTAACATTGAAAATATTTTTCAGAGCATATAACGTTTAAATGAGAAAAACTGTGAAATAAATATTTATACAATCATCAATTTTGCTTATGTCAAACATTTTTATTCAAATTCATTCGAAGATAGAATGGATATTCTTTATGAAACCTCACCAATAATAAGTTCATGAAAGGTCTGAATTTGCATTGGATATTTAGAGGAGTTGTTTTATTATATTCTATTACGATCAAACAAAAAGTTACTCCCATTTCAATACTAAAACCTGTTACAGAGAAGTAGAGCTTCTACTTACAATTTTTGAAGGGGTTTCTTGTTGTTGTTTTTTCCTTTCAAGTGTACTCAACGCCATTATATAGAGAAAACGCGAGAAAGTACGCTCAAATTTCAAGATTTTCAGCAAATCTTTTTTTTTAAGCATAGAAAGGTGGTCTGGGACTTACTGTGCATTGTCAATACTATATTAATAATATATCGATTTTATTAATCAATAACCGTTTTACAGAAGCTACTTGTCGTGTTGCTGGTCAAGTTAAAGTTTAAACACGTATCAGATGGGTGAAAGTGCATAATTCAGTTTTCGCCGATAGTTTCATGAACAAGTACGTCACGAGGACGCGTCCAATCGGTAGCATTCCTGCGGACAGGACCGGCTACATGTTGGGTGGCATGTGTGAACACATTCCGGTTAGCGGCGTGGCCAGCAATGTATATAAATATAAATTTTATTGTCAAAAAACTCTTACAAACTGCTTATGACCACGTGGACAATAATAAACTAATTTACTCTCCGAAAGTAAGCAAGGGACCATCCCATCAATTCCGATCAAAGGTCGTAAGGCAGAGGCGGATTTAACATTTCAGCACACTCATGAGAAAAGGATAAAAATAATTAGCTACATGCAGCCGTGGTATCAACATAATACCATCAAATTTGTATTTAATAAAACATACAAAAGTCATTTCACAAGTACGTATTATTATCAAGCTATAAACCATTGGGAAAGTATTGTTGATAATTCGTAACAATTAAAAACACTAAATTCGCAAAAAAAAAAAATTGATGCCGTCTCTAGGCAAGAGCATAGCGAGTCTTTATAAAAAAATCCACTTCCTCCCGAAGGAAAACCGAAGAAAAACCCGGGTCAGGATGGGGCTACAAAACTAATGTACACAACCATGCCAGGGTTGAGTACACATACAACTAAATTTATATGAATAATAAAACATAATACAAGCATGCATAAAAATAGTTTTTGAAATTGTTATAAGTTATTTAAAAAGTGCTACAGCAATGACGTGATAAAGTACAAGACGGCTTTAATTTTTATTAAAATCAATCAATTATTTTACAGTGTTGAAGCACTGGTGCAGAAGCTAGCTTTTAACCGCGGCTTTGAAGAGACTCGATTTAATAATATCTTTTATATTTTTGGGCAGGCAATTATACAGAACGATTCCCGAATGATACGGTCGTTTTTGGCAAAGCACAGTTGACACTCTCGGAGAATGAATATTATTCCCATTGCGAGTATAACCATTGTCTTCTACAGGCGGTGTCTACTCTTTCACTGACGTCTTCTTTTACATCTCTTTTGCACTCGCACGCAAAATTCCTGGACACCATGCGTGTTATCTTTGCATTCTCACATTTCAATTGTACTCTCATCTCGAAGTGTAGTGTAATGTTACAAAGTTTTTTTCCCATTCGTCATATAATACACCCTTGAACTTAAACGAAATATAAAAACAACATTTCTTTCAAAAATGTTCTTTCATATAATATGATGGATAAAACAAAGAAAGAAAATAATTAAAACAAACATCAAACTCGACAATATTGTGTTATATTTAAGGGTGTTGTTTATCCCACACTAAATGCCACATCCTTGTTCTCGTAAATCTGTCAGCATGATGCGCAGTGTGTAGAGCAATTGTGTATTGTAATAATATTTAGGACTTGGTCGTAAATTAGAAAATGTATTAACTAAGCCACCTTTTTGGTTAGTTCGTTCAACCATCATCAGGGTTCATAAAAGACATAATATCTATTAGAATTGCTGAATATCAAAATAATGCAAATTTTCAGAATAGAAAACATTAATAAAATCAATGTACTATATAACTATCTACAAACTATCACAATATACAATAATAACATACCTTGTTAATATTGTACATACATAATAACGAATTAAAATATAGGATATTGTTGTTTATTGTGAAAATTTTCTTATTATACTGGTAATTTAGAGATGGTAATAGAATGATTATACATGGCTCTTATATCTTGCATAGCCCTTGAGGGTTAAATAAACGAAACCTTGGTATTGTTAATAAATTTTAAACTGTATGACCACACCCTCAATATTATTACAATACACGGAAGGGTGGTCTAGAATTCTGTAGATATAGTGTAATTATCCAGTTTTTAGCATTTACGTATTAATTAGTTGTTGCAATAACATTAGTATGTAATAGTAACTAATAAGAAATTTTTTAGTCCTTCTTAAATCGAATTTTTTATGAAAATCATTTTCCTGAAATACGGCTTGGTTAGATATCGATTAAACTCACAGGTGCTTAGGAAATAAAAGTTCGGTTTAGTGTGGTCTCATTTCCGGACAAAAATTGCTTTTGAATAAACGATATATTCCACAGTGGAGGAAAGTGCCACGAGCATGGGAATCTGACGAAAAAGTTGTAATTTAAAAGATACAACGACCTTAAAATTACTGACTAAAAACACAGACTTTCAAGGTAAAAATAAATAAATAAAAT
The DNA here is from genome assembly GCA_002313205.1 of Laupala kohalensis. NCBI lineage: Eukaryota > Metazoa > Arthropoda > Insecta > Orthoptera > Trigonidiidae > Laupala > Laupala kohalensis. The sequence goes on along the minus strand of NNCF01125798.1, from coordinate 187,093 downwards.
TAATTCTTATGTAGTAAATTAATAGTGGTACACAATTTGTATATTTTGATAGGTCAACCAAGTTTTTAGATGCTTCAAAACAAAATTAGATTAACACAGTTAATTTTTTAAAGTTATTCTTAATTTCTCTGAAGTGCTTTTCACCGGATACAGCGATCACCTTGCTCAAGTATTGACCATTGAAGATAATCTGAAACCACTTAAAATCATTTACAAGCATTCTACACAGTTTAACGACACAAATTTAGCCATATTTACAAATCATTTGCCTGAGGAAACAAATAATTAGCTATCAATTTATGTTTCCAAAATAAATCGTAGATATTATGAGCATTAAAACCCAAGATTAATATTAACAAAAGTACTAATGATTGTACCGCATATGTAAAATTCCCCAATATCCGAAGGAAAATTGGAGAGAAACCCGGGCCGGGAAGGGATTGTAACGTAGGAATTATTCAATCAAGTCGTTTCGCATCGTGGAATTCCCAACAATTAATGCGACCGAGATGAAAGCGAGCTATTCATTATATCTGACGGAATTTAATCTTTGAATGAAGCCGAGTGCAATACACGGTAGTGACGAAGGGTCTGGAATTGTGGCGGA
>NNCF01125798.1:173652-186447 GCA_002313205.1 Laupala kohalensis | reverse complement strand
CCGCCGCTGTTGCGGTGGAGGTCGCAAAGCATTCCGGGAGCAATGGCGGGCGCCTCTGCAGATGTTCGCTTTGTTCCCTAATTACCCCGAGCGCCCCAGCTCACGATTGTCAACTGTTACAATGTGCTCACGAAGAGCTCACTGACTGCTTCGGAGGACGACGAGGGTGGAACAGGGATTTGGATAAGGGTGATCTTCCACCGAGGACGTGGTTGAGAGGTGGAGCGGGGGATGAGATAAGGTTGGAACTAGAAAAAAAGTTATTGGGCGGGGGGAGGAGGAGGGCGGAAAGTCAGCGCAGCGATGAGCAGCTGGCTCGTTGGGCGTGGTTCGATACCCGGAGGGGTGGGGGATTTCTTATCTCACCTCAACACCCAGACTGACTCCCAGGCCCACTCAGTTTGCTGTAAAATGAGAACCGAGTCTATCCCGGGGTCAAACCGCCCACGAGCGGAATCTTAGTCACATCCTCTCCTCCTAGTACCGAGGTCTAGTAACAGCGGAGATCTACCCTTCGTGGAACCCTCGGCACTTTCGAGGTCTGTAGTGGGACATTTGCTTGGGTAGGGCGGAAGGTTTCGTGGACTTTGCGAGAGAATATTATGATGATAATAATTAATAACTATACTTTATTTCAAAAAATACGAATGATTTTAAATATACCCTTTTTATTCCTGTCATTCTCCATCAATGACCAGAAGTGAGTCAACATTACAAAAATTATTCACTGGATTATAATCATACACTGCAGCTTTCCTTTAATGATTTGTACTAAAATCCAAGTCAAAGTAAGCACATAAATGGCTATCCCAGTGACCCTAGAACTACAAATCCACGTTTATTATTAAATTAACTTTCCATACGAACGGTACTAAAAACTATTGAATATGCCATTTACATTTTTACGAGGCAGTGGACACTCTAATTTGTCTTATGTTCGTATGGCCACAAAATCTGATCAGTCCTCTTCACATTTCAAGTTGAGTTGATCGAAAAAATAATTTTCATATTTTCTCTATGATTTTTTCGCTTTTTTATCGCAATTTCTATCGCTTTCAGAACTTTATTACTTTTTACAAGTTTCCGTTTCGTTCCGACTTCTCTCAGATATAAAGTTCGCGATAACTCTCAGAATCAGAATATCCACACTTTACATACTCAAAATACTTATTATTTTCTATTGTATAGTAAGAAGTTCCAGTAAACAATTACATTGAAACTTTATGAAATAAAATAGGGAATTGTTAATTTCTTCTTATTGATACTTAATAACATGTTAGTGTTACATTAAAAACAATTCAAATAGCTTTAATCTCCATTAGTCTAGTCAGAAAACTATTTTTAAGTCACTATATTATATTGTACCAGTGCTCAGTTTCTGTTTCAACAGTAACACAAATATTCTTAGGCGCTAGACAGCAACCCATTAAACCGGATCTATCTTCAGCCTCTGTCGTTTTGTTTCTCAACATGCGAAGACAAACCAAGAAAACAAAATAATAAGACAAACTGACATTGTCATTATAAAGCTCAAGCGTAAGGAACCTGCTGGAAACAAACAGCAGGGAGGGAAAACTGTTCATTAATTTATTTGATATTGGACACTTTTTACTAACAGAATATTTATGAACTAACAAGTGGGTATATCGTAATATATTGGTCACTTTTTAAATGAAGCAAAAGATTGTTATGAAACTAAAAATACTTTTAATTATCAAAACCATTTTTAAACAGCGTTGTTGTCACTATTGATTTTCAACAATAAATATTATGTTTAACGATTTCAAGTATATTAAAATTAAAAATTGCAAATTCTACTAATTAAACCATCAAAAAATCAATACAAATAAATTAAATACAACTTACGAATAAATAGTAATAACAATTATTATTATTATTATTATACATTGATGTCCAAAAAATCGGAGGTTATTTAAATTTATTTATATTTGATTAAAAAATTGCAATTAAACGAAAAAAAAAATTAACAAATTCCAATTAGGGAGATCGCAATGCAGTCGAAAAAAGTGTTTGGATATGATTATAGAAAGATCTGTTCGTAAGTCGTCAACGGAGTATTTTGGGATTTGCTGCGTAATTCTATGTCATCGTATTGTACGATATGATTGAAACTTTGTCACTTTGCAGACTTTATCCGAAATGAAGATGAATACTTATTTGTTTTCGGACTTACTTACTGCTTAGCTGAAACAACTCAATACTAACGGAAGGAAACATGGAAGTATGTCCTACAACTTCGAATCGAAACAGTTAATGACCCAAAGTGTTTCAGAAGAAGAATAAAATGAGAGTTAAATACTCTGCAATTGACAGAAGGATAGTACTAAACAGGAAAATTGAATCGGAACCATAAGTCACCTATTCTCACGGACTGAGTTATCCGAACGGACAATACATCATTGATGTCCACCGTCGTTTCTTTCGGCAGCAGCAGTTGGCAACAGAAATAAGGTATTATTTCTAAGAGCAGTTTAAGAATTGACGTTCAAACTTCGTCTTTCTATTCGTCTGCTGTTGGCAACACTAGTGACTCTACCGTAGGAATTTGTTGTCACGTTATCAAAAGTAGTTTTAAAAAATCATGTAATTGAGATTCTGCATTTTAATGTTCGACAAAAAAAAATTTTGAAATCAATTCTGTAAATATAAGTTTCTAGTTGATCTTTGCTGTAAATAGAAATTAATAGAGCGAAAGTTTCTGGGGAATCTCCAAGCATAGGGTATAGAGGGGAGTACATCCTTTAAAGACTATCTATCTTTAAACATAATCATAACCTCAATCTCTGAAAAAAAGCATAAAGAAAACACTTGTCAGGATAAGTTATCCTTCCTTTGTTTACTGAGCTGTCAAAATCGGCAGAGTTTTTTTTCTTTTTGTGGGGCTATAGGGCTCGTCAACATCGAGGTCATTAGAGCCCATTCGGCAGAGTTAATGAATGGAGATTAACCATGGTCACCTTAGAATGAACACTGATTTAAAATTTCGTAGATACGTCATAGCAATGCGGGCGATAAGTCTGGGAAATAATGATAGCTTAATGTGCAGCGGATGATTGTTATGAGTTAGGCACCGTTGTGCTTCAGCAGAATCTTGTGTTATTGTAGAACCGTTCTAACTTTGCACTTGGGGTTTTGACAATCTTACAACACTGCACTGTCCCGGTATCCCTTCGCAAGGCAATATTCCCGTCAACAAATAAAGCAGTATCCGGGGGTTGGGTGAGTAGGACGGTGACGTCTTCAACCTATTTCCACTGCCAAACCGCAAACTCAACCTTAGAAATTCTCAATGTTAGAACGGCAATTCGGCCCTCGGGTGTCACATAATATCCGGGAGTGGGTCTACCACCGACAGGAGTGCGACGTTTTCCGTTAAAACTAGGTTGTGAACGACAAATCCAGGTGCAAAATAAGAACGACTAGTGTATTAGTGAGTGCTTTCTCCGTATATACTTCATAGGTATATTCTAATTTCACGAATGTGCAGCGTTCCTTCATTTCGAGGGAACTGATCTGAAATATCCCGAAAGATGGTATCTTCACATCCCCCAAGAACGATGAACTAAGAATGAAATGGACTAGAGGAAATATTATTATTATTATTATTATTATTGGGTCTTTAGGGCTCGCCAACAACTCGGTCATTGGAGCTCAGAGGAATTCAGTGGATTTTTGTTGTCTAAGAAACTGTCTGATTTAATTGCATTGAATTATGAATGATCATGTAGTTGTTTATTCTACTTCTCGTTACATATTACAAATAAATGTTATGTCCTCATGTCTAAAGCGGCCATAACTTGATCCTTCGTTTTAGATCAAACTTCAAAATTTAAAAAAAAAATTCGCAAAGGCACGCGAGGTAATAAGATGTTTCTATATATTCATTGGAACTCAGTTTCTTCTCCATTGACGTCACTCATAGTAGATTTCATCCTTCCAAGTGTGTGGTGGTGAGGTACATGTGAATTGGGGGGTGGGAGGGTGGTTCGTCGCATTGCAGCGCGCGCCTTTCACCCTTCGGTCGATTGCGGGGTTCCCTTTGCCCCACCCTGCGCTATATCACCCAATCAATTAGCGCCTTTCGGGCGTACCGAAGCCTGCCAGCGGAGAAAGTTTATTAATTATTTATTACCAGTGGGAAATACGAAGAGGACGTTACAACTCTGTTAATTTTGCGTTTCAAATTTCTCCAAGCAACAACATTCTTCTTCTTCTTCTTTGCCCCCAGGCCAAATTCCGTTTTTATTAAAATTTAATACTTTGTCTGCAGTCTGTTCAGTTCAAAGAATTTTTTCGTAAAGAACGTCTTAAAATTAAATCATCTCTCTCTCTGAAATGTTTGAAGATGAGTCTAATTAATTTCAATTAAGTTTATTATTGACATTATCCATCTTCCTATTCTGTATGAACATGGTACTGGATAATACGCCTGAGCAATATTTCAGTCATTCTACTTATTCAGTGGACTTCGACACAACAGGTACTGGAACCTGGGTCCCTAAACCAATCGTTATACAGCTACCAGAAGAGAAATTACAAAATATTCATGTAAAGTGATATTGCCACCGTGATAACATTTTTCTTTTCAATTTAAAAAATCTTGCCATGATAGTTTGCAAAACGAAACGATATACTACAGTAGTTTTTGAGGCGACTGATGCACTTATGCTTAAATTCTGGATTGTCTCGAGCTGTGCATTCTGCGTACTGTCAGACACTCTCAACGGATTTTCTTGTTTCTTGAACAACATAAGTAAAATTTTGTGATGTATTTTATTATTCAGCAATTAATTTTTCGACAAGGAAATATAACGCTATACGTACAATAAATATACAAAATGATGTATTTGTTGTATTTGTAAATAGGAAATGAAGCGTGCTATTGAAGCTTATCTACATGGAGCGATAGGGTTTAGGAGTTGGGTGGTAGGTCATTATTAATAGGTGGGCCTGTTAGCTGGGTTTTACCGAAAACTTGACGCATCTGGAGGGGTTAGTAGAAGTGGTTAGTAATAAGTTATTGATACTAGGAGGAGGTGGATAGAGGAAGGGGGGGTTCGCTTTTCAGCAGTCACAGCTATATGAATGGGGACATTAATGTGAAAAGTTACAAATTTTCTGGGTTCACCGGGAATCGAACCCGGGATGACTGGGTGATGAGCGATAACACTACCACCTGAGCCACAGGTGGGGCTTAAGTATGTATTTGGTTACCTATGTTATTGAATATTTAGTTCCACCGGAAAGTAACAATAAAGATAACATAAAGGGCAAAAAAAAATGGGGAAAATACTAGGTGCTTTGCAGACATTATTCTATCAAACTAGTGCTACTGGCCATCGGCGTACCGGATTGTAGGCGGTTACCACTGGTTTCAAATTTGAAATTTATCCCGGCCTCTGAAAAATCCAATATTTTACTCGGATATAGAAAAGCAGATTGGTTTACTCTGTCTACTCTGGATAAACGATTTATGATTGACGGATCACCTGCACTTTGAGATTTTGTACGTACATATTTTTGTATGTTTGATCTCATTTTCCGGGCATGTAATTTGCGTGACTTTACTAATTATACTATGACTATGATCTAGAATATATTTTTTTCTTAAAGCACGTTTATTTTACTGTACTAAACCCAATTAATCATTTCTGTAGCGCTGGTTTTATAACCTCAAAAAATTTCGTTTTTGTTAAAAGATTGTTTGGGGAAAGATGGGGCACTGGGGAAAGTTGGAGTAGCAGTTTGCGAATCCGATGACCGTTCATCATTTCATCTGATTAGTCCAAAACACTTCATGCCTTACATGGCACTTGAAAGATAAAGAGCGTTCCGAAGGCGAGGAAGAACAGCCATTATTATTGCATCACCGTACAAACTAGAACCAGAAGAGAGGCAGCGTAATACAAAATGTAAAAAAATCAAAAGTACAAAAAAGTAGACAAAAGAAAACACTTAAAAATGAAAAACCATAAAGAAAGGCTAAGAATAAAGTAGTTATAGAATCAGAGAGTGAGACGAAAGAGGATACAAAGTGCTTGCATTACCAAGGCTTATATTCCGAGTCCAATAAAGGTTGGGTCGCATGCCAAATGTGTGGTAAGTGAGCGCACTGTGGCTGCGACGGCGTAGAGGGCAATGACGACGAGGCTACTCACATCTGTCGAGTTTGTAAGTAGATAGCGATAACTAAAAGTGCCATACCCCATCTTACCCCTGGGGTTTTCCTTTTTTTAATTTATATAAAAAGAAGAATTCTATATTTTTGTTTTGATTGTTTAGAATTAGAACGACGGAAGACTGATTGTTGTCCAAGAAATGGCTCTAATTTGTGCCATTAAGATGAGGCCTTTTAGTGTTATTCCTTAAGCTCTCAGTCTTACCCCACCATCCCATATCACACGAGAATGCAAGAAGAAATGAAAATTGCCACAATATCCCGACAGCTATGTCAGTGTGTTGGAGCCTGGAAAGAGATTTCATCCTCGTTAACCGGAACCCTCATTTTAAAAAAATGTTAAGAAAACAAAGTTCCTCGTGTTCATTTTACTATTTCAAATGGATTTATTCTCACATTTATGACCTAAATTCTAAATTAAACGCATCCGTTACGCATTCCGTCAATTCCTGCGACCAGGTCTACAACCCCTATCATCTACGTCCAGGTAAAAACAGCGTCTGATCTGGACTCGAACCTGGGACCTCCTGCTTTGGCCGGGGGTGTGCTACCTCTGCACTACCCGTCTCGACTCCCAAAGCCCATACTCAATAACCACCCCGTCTGTTCAATGTCATTAGTGCACACATTTTTGGCATAAATTGTACTTTATTATCAGAATATTTGGAGTTATTTGAAACATTCCAACTCTTATCACGATATTTCCTCCTTTAACCGCTATTTGCTCGGTTTCGAAATAATCACTCAGGATTAACTAGTAGACTTGTGAGAAAGAGTGGTACGCAACAAAGAATTATCTCCTGTCGTGAAATCGAAACCTACTTGGAAAAGAAATTTAAAAAAAACATGAATAACTCAAAGAAACACGAGTCGTTTATTGTTAACATAAGCAGAACGCTCGCAAACATTGACCTTAATTCATAAAACCCAACTCAATCTAGAACTCAATCAATTAAGCATTGATGAGTGCATTGGTTACGNCCCCAGAGACGACTGAAGTTAACCGACGCCACATCACATCCGGTTGTTTCACACACGCCGTCACGGTAAAAGGCAACGAATAGAGTCGATAAATAAACTTATAATTGAAGCCACGTTGATCCCAAATACTATTATACATATAGCGCGATAAATTAATTACGCCTCACCGAAAACTACACGCCATCACTCGTCCCAATATCGTAAAGATTTAACAATTCAATTGTCAATTCAATAGGGCATTTTATTTACAATATTTACATATTAAATTACACGTGGCGAGGCTTCAACCCCTTTACCGTCTTAAGCCCTTTAATGCCGCGGACTGAGCGTTACATGCCCTGGTATTCACTCTCAATGAATTATTCGGTTGCGTCTACGTTTTTCGTAGAAATATTGATATTTTTATTTCCTGCTGCCGTAACATTACATTTAGTTATGCATGGATAGTAAATTAATAATTATTATTATATTTTAAACTTTTGTCATACTGTAATAGTTTCTTAAATCTGAAATAGGTGCAACTGAATAATTCATTGAGCACCGTTGGGAACCACGGAAAACCAACAACCAGGACACAAAGACTGTACATGGAAAATATATTTACAAGAGACAATATTTACAAAAGTATTTACATAAGACAAGAGTCTATAAGAATTATTGCAAAATTAGTATTTACAAATAGAGTCTATAAAAAGTATTTTACAAATAGAAAAAGTATTTTACAAAATAGTATTTCTTCACCCGTACGTAGAAAGAAGTTTCGTTACCTGTAATATAGAAAGAAAAAAAATCGGCAGTATCACGTTACATTTTGCCCAACCATCATAATCTCCATTTCTTTTTCCCTTTTTTCCCTTACATAGCTGAGATTTAACGTGTCTGTGGATTACAATGTACATATTCATTTTACATTAAAATTCGAATATATATTATAAAACAATATTTTCTTAATATTCGGAGTGTCCTGTTTTTCAAAGTTAAATCAAAATTTCGGTTCAGAACTGAATTTGAAAAATTAAAAAAAGGAGGATCTAAATTAGTCCAGTCCTTATTTAACCTAATGTAAATTTCTCATTTTTCATTGTTTGAATGAATCCATTTCTTTTTTATATAATTAACCAAGACAATATGTCTAACATAATTTGACATGCAATGATACACTACCTAAACCTTGACCTTTTTTAAAAAAATTCATAATTTAATTCAATTTCCTTATTACCTACTACAATGGCGTACTCATTTACATGTTTTTCATAATTTATCCCAACTTATTAGAAATTATTTTATTTCGTACCATTAATGTGAATTTCTTGCAATTACTTTTTGGTAATCGTAACGTGCGTTTTCTTCGGAGATTACTTTACTGTTATTTTATTTAATGTATTATGGCAAGGTTCCGGTCATTAGACCTGCTCTTCCGTCGTGGGAGAGGGGTTTGGGAAGGAGAGATGTCGGATAGCCCAGGATCGTAAGGAACTGAAACAACACTTTTGTAGAAACACTGAGAATAATGGCTATACCGTCGATAAATGTTCAGGGTAAATAGTCAATTTTATTTCGTGATCAACTAACATGTCACACTTGTACGCGAAATCACCAATTATACATCGAGGGACATATGTATTTATTTTACATGGAACCGCGACACTTTCTACCTTAGCAGATTCACACGGATTGATTCATATTGAAGTTTTACTTTGTTACGAAATGGCCTTAACAGACCACGGGAGACGTGGAAAGTTGACCTCCTCGATTTCTTGACCTACATCCCGCTCCGAGCGCTAGGACCCCAGGATAAACCCAGTATTCTTTATACTAAGCTGAGAACACCTGGGAGTAACTTAAAGTAGTCTGGATGTTGACATATGAATACAAAACTCTAACGACTCCTCACCAAGATTCAAATCTAGAACATTAGTTCTGATCTTCCAGAAAATTTTTAGTTTCATTTATATATATTTTTCGTTTTATTTTACAAAAAAAAATGTTTAAAATGTAATAATAACCAACTTGACACCCATAAGATTTCAGATTGAAAAGAATTTTTTTTCCCGTAACTCACAACACAGGTTTCAATGCTAAATTGAAGTAAATACTTTTTTTGTATATTTGAAATGGTTACTTTCAATAATAATCTGTGTGAAATTTACGTCTAAATAATAGGATTTACTCGGTTGCAGAAGTTTAAATTCCGCTTGGAAGAAAGAAGTTCTTCCGTGATGAGAACATGCCTGCTAAAGGCAGCCCTCGTCTCTCTATTTCCTTTCTCCGCCGCTTCAGAGCGCTGGCGTCGCGTCGCTGATGACCCGCATGCAGCGAAATCAACTGACGGCGGAAAGCGCTGACAGTTGAACATCAATTGAACAGCTGCACGGAGGAAGGGACAGTCCCAGCGGAAAGCGACACCCATCCACATCCAACCCCCCCACCCCACAACACCCTGCCATGCACGGTAAAGACCACTTCCACATGTAAATAAATATTTACGCAAGGACACGAGTTAATGGACGCGCTCTCTATTTCAATGCAGTAATGAGGGAGTACTTCGAGGTACTTGATGATGCATATAATTGCGTATAATCAACATAGTGTCATTTTTTCTCTTTTCAATATATTTTCAGCTTAAAGTGTATCTAAATTCTCCAATTTTCTGGAAGATTAAAACTAAACGAGTTCTATAGTGTGTGACTTGACCAGATTGTTTTGCACGACCACCCAATTCCCTTGAAGTTCGTTCAGTTTCATTAAAGAATAAATAATCTCATTATCTCTATGCACAATACAAAAATTTGTCAGGCAATTTCCATATAGTACTACAATTGCAATTCCCTATCAAATAATTCTTTGTTCTAAAAAACACAGTGGGGCAACATTAACGAGATGCTTCTTAATTATTTCAATTAAAAATATACGGGCTTGTTCTTTAGAGTAGAAATTCTATATTAATCACATAACATTTTGTCGAAGTTGTCCCTCATCTATCCTAAACAGTTTGCTTAATATTCAGCATGTCGTAAAAATATTACAGAATTAACTCGTAAACGACCCATACTTCCTTCCAGAAACCTCTTCTTTTTCGGAATCACATTTGTCAAATCATTCGTGTCATGCTAGGAGACAAGAAGCACGTGCTCTGTCATGTATTTCACTGAAGATGAGGATGGGACACGTACTAACTTTATAAGTTTCAATAGATAAATTTCATTGAATGAAATATAAAGAGTAATTTTGAAATGGAATTGAATGCGTTTCACAATTAATAATAATTTACTAAAATACAAAATACTCTAATTCATGCGAATTACATTACTTGTTCATATTCATAATAATTATTATATTTTTATCTTCAGTCAGTTTCGGCGCAGTTGAGTACATTATCTCTGTAACCCTACCCCGTTCTTCGTTCACTCCTTTGGACCAAGTTAAAAAAGGATTCTATTTCTCACCCAATAATTTTTTAAAATTATTCTTTTCAATATTAAATACGTCAATTGATCATGTACTTTCAAAATAGATAATTAAATTTCAATTATAATATCCTGCATGCTATTACTGTTCCTTATTATTCATATAAATTTAGTTTTATATATATTCAATCTTTGTACACTACACTCACGGTTGAGTATATTGATTCTGTAGTCCAACTTGGCCCGGGTTTTTCTTCGGTTTTCCTCCTGGTAGAGGCGGATTTTAAATACACTCTCTAGGCTTTTGCATAGAGGCAGGGGTCTATTGCAATAACTAATCTCGAATTTAGAGTTATTTTAATAGTAACAATTTATAAACAATATATTACGAATAATCTATAGTTCCATATTTCGTTCTTTTGATTTTTGTTTTACTGTGTACAAACATGTTGTTATACAATCTGTTCATATTATAACTTGTAGTTAACTTTTTATTCCTATCGTTAGGAGTATGTTGAAATGTTAAACCCGTCTCTGCCTTAGGGCCCGTGATCGGAATTGATGGGATGGTCCCTTGCTTGCTTCCGAAGAATAAATTAGTTTATTGTCCTCCACGTGGTCATACGCAATTTGTAACATTTTTTTTTCTTTGATAGTAAATATATTAATATTTAATTATTTGTCTATCGGAATGGATGAGAATGTCCCTTGTTTAATCCGGAGAGCATATTAACTTTTTGTCCACAACGTGGTAATATAAAATATTTAATAACAACGAACTAATTTTTGTTGTAAAATTTCGCAATTTATTGCTAGTGCAACTGAGTCGGGGGAAGAAAGACAAGTAGTCTACAAACACGAACCACGAAACAATTAGTCAAGGGTTATTATGACACGAGAGGAAAAGGGAACGAACAGAGAGAGGGTGTGGTCAACATACCCAAACGTCCTGTGAAACCGAAGATCCGTATTTGGAGGATGGTTCGACTGTTCAGTATGAGGCNGTCCTGTGAAACCGAAGATCCGTATTTGGAGGATGGTTCGACTGTTCAGTATGAGGCAACGGCATACTTATACAGCAAGGGCATACAACTTATATGAAAGAAACAAACGGAAGAATTGTCGAAAACAAAATGTTGGTTGATTCCTTGAAAACTTCGCTGATTCACGTTCTTTTGCACCTTCTTAAATATTGTTAGTAATGAAAACAATACACGAGGAAAAGAAAACATATCAGCATTTTTACGCTCGACTTCGGAAATAGTAATGTTGGAATAAAAACTTGGAACAAATGCATCTAACTTTTTATGAATAAGGATCGTAAAATTCTCCTCGCACAACACGTCAATATTAGTTCCACCTCACATTAATAATTTTTTAAAGTTTGTCACGTATCGAACTACTGGAACTGTGTCCGTGAAAATTTTATTTAAGTAAATGAATCAGTTTACAGTGTACTATATGATTTCGATACATTCAAAAATAAATCAGATGGATGAACCTTTGAGATCCTTCTTCAGCGCTCCTAGTGCCCAAAGGCGCGAACGACTGCTGAGCACGCGCTTGAGTGGAGGAGTGTTGAGTTACGGCCGAGTTACTGAGGAAAATTTTTGATATATAATTCTTTCCTCATTGCTCTATGCTCACATTCAGAACATGGATTACAGGGTCGAACTTTTAGGTTCAAAAGCGCTTTATAAAACGTAGCGTTACGTTACACCACGCTAACACCTACCCTTGCATAACGTACCGCAGTGTAACGATACCCACCCTGACTGCGTTGCCCCACCTCCCACCCTGCGTGCGTTGCGTCATATATGGGCGGTCCCCAAAGCTGACTTGATCCATGAACTAGGTAATTGTGGAGCATTAGCAACATTATCGGGGAATGATAAATTAAAGGTCGTTTAATAAATTCCTTCCTTCTCACCCCCCTTCTCTCCAGTTCACTGCACCCTACTCCAAACAGTTAAAACCCTGAGAAATTCTTTGCGTCTTCTGCCGCCAGTTCCTGGAAAACCCCGACCTCCCCCCCTCCCTTTCCACCAACCCACTTTTCCAACCCTCTTTCACTTACTATAACGACCTCCGTTCGGCGCCCTCTGCGCATTTGCCAAATTTTTTTCCTCAGTACTCAGGTATGTTATTTTGTCGCTTTCCTCACTCTGTATTTGTTTTCTTCTATTCATTCTTCATTGTTCTTTTCTT
>NNCF01125798.1:137338-163129 GCA_002313205.1 Laupala kohalensis | reverse complement strand
AAAAAAAAAAGAAAAAAAAAGCGTAGTAGCTCGTCTTGACCACTTCAAGTAATTACACTGCGTTTGATAAAGGTCCATCGAGTGGTATGGATTTGTATACTCCATGTTTTTCAGACGGAAATTTCAAGGTTTCCTACAGTAATCCGTCTTGAACCTCTATTGATATCTCCTGAAAATGTTTTATGTACGTAATTCTTTATCAATCTGGAGACATTGTTGTTCTACGATAAATATTCTGTAAGTTAGCGGAAAGGTAAAACTGCTGAGTTTTCGTATTCTTTCATTGTGTTAGAAGATTCTAGTCTCTTCTTACGCTGAGGTAACGGTAGGGGGATGTCTGCAAGGCTCAAACGTACAAACAATATTGATGAAAACACTCCACTTTTTGTTGTGTAGAATTTAGGAAGAATATATACAGGGGTGTAGGGAATCGAAGGTACCAAACCGGCGAAGGTGAGGAAGTCCCTAGCTGAAAATCTCACCCTGTACGGCCGAGCTGGAATCAAACACGCCCAGCTGACTTTGGGAGGGAAGAATTTTCCCGTAACGTTATTTCTTAACAGGTGGGGGTGCTAGGCGAACGTTCCGCTAGCACCCCCACTTTCTCTCCGATTTTTTTTTTGTTTCCGAATGAGTACAAAATTATTTATTTGCGGATGAAATTAGCACGTAATTAGCAGAAAATTATACAATAGTTTATTTAATTTTGTAACAAAGTGGAGTTGCCAACAACACAGACCTTGGTTGTATGATACTGGTTCCATATGCAATACCGCTTCCTTAAAGAACGATGCCTATCTAACCTTGGACTCCTAAAACGGTGTCGCCACGCACCAACTGCTTTCTTTTTTTTTTTTTTTTTTTTGCTCAGAAGATTTTCCTTTGATGTAACGACCTCCCGCAATCCGGACAATAAGCCCCATCGATCTTCTCTTCACACATCCTCCCCCAGGCATTGGAACGTGGAGATTTCTTTTTTTATTTTGCCACAACCAAGCGGACTGCAACCAAAACTACCGAGAAGGATGGTCTACGTTTTTCTGGAAAACAATAATTAATGGCAGTAAATAGTACCGGAACTATCAGTACTATTTTGTTGGGAAAGACTCTTCTCGTGTTGATTCGGGAACTGAATAGGGGTGTACCTTTACCGCAAGAGGCCTTGGGTGGGAGCATATTTGGAGTCCCCACACACTACATGTTACAGAGGTCCCCAAACTGAAACGTGTTTGCGGGGCCCAGTAGAATGTTTCCTACACACTGATGTGAAAATTTGAGTTTATTTATACATACACTAAATTTTTATTTTTTTTCGACAGTACAAATGTTTCAGAGAATATTTATGTTCAAATTTACGAGTTTAAATAATGTTTGATGACATAAGTGGAGGTCACTTACATGATGGTGATGGCCAGTGTGGACCGCACCCGTCTAGGTTCGCTACTGGGACTGAATGTGTTAATAGAGAAAAGATCAAAATAAGATAAGACTGATATTTGCGCTAAACAAACTTTCGACAAAATTGAACAAAACATGAAAATTGTTATTTGTAAGCAATTCACGGAAGAGTGGGACTAAAATGACGTACGTAAAAATGGAAAACTGAAAAGTAAGGTGTAATAGGAAAGTGAGTGGTATAAAGGAATATATCTCCAAATTTTTACGGTTCAGTAAAAAATTACTTACAATGAGATTGCGTTAAGTGGTTACAAACCACAAAAAACGTCACCTTGGTTACAAATTGTTAACCTTATGAGTTTTCCAGGAATGCATGTTAACACCAGACATTTTACCCATCGCCGTTAAACGGGGACAGGCAAAGAAGAAGAGACTTCATTCACATTGGTGGTAATAGTTTTCTATTTTTTTCCCTCTAAATCCGGGCACAAAATAACTTTCGAATATTGGCTCGTTTTTGAATTACTGTCATGAAGATCGAAACATACATTGTACATCAGTAGCGTACATAATGAAGCTCGGGGCGGAAGTCTTTTTAAGAGGCCCTCATCTTCAAGTCACACACACACACCCTCTGGTGGTTCAGGTGGTAGCGTTCTTCTTCTTCACCAAGTCATCCCGAGTTCAATTCCTGGTGAGGCCAAAACGTATTGTAGCTTTCACACGAATGTCTCAGTTTATATCGAAAAGCGAACTCTCCTCTTTCTGTCTACTAGTATCAAAAAATCTTACTATTACTAAGTGATCCTACTAACCCCTCCACGTGGGCCAAGTTGTTGGTAAACCCATGTACTAACAAAAGCACTATCACTCACCTCCTACCTCCTATCATTCCATGCATATATAAGCTTCGATAGGTCGCAACATTTCTCATTTACAAATACTACAATAGAAGTCACACAGAAACGTTTTTTTCTTGGCAACAAGTGCGTATCAATCGCACCAGTGTATTAACAAAATTGAGATTTATTTTAAAATAATCAATGTTTACAATGATTTATTTTACAATATTTCGAGATTTAGAATGATCTCGGTTATTCCTTACTTTACTTTATTAAACAAGTTTCGAGTATAATGGTGTCCCAATTTACGTGTTTTCATGATTTTTCCTGACCCATTTGGAGGTCCCTCACAGGACTAACCGAATAAATAATGAGATAGAGTTCTAGGATATCTTGCCTCGAACATAAGGGAAAAATACTAAATAAATCTTGGTAACATTCAGAGGGGAATATTTCTATAAAAAGTGGTGATTCACCATTGATATGTGAAGTAAGGTTTAAATGACACATCTAGTCCGCGCGACCTGCTAAGTAATTGAAATTCCTGTTGAATATTACATTCCCTTCTAGTTTCTTTCTAAAGTTCATTGCAATCTTGATGAAATTTGACGCATGTTTCTAACTGAAACGAAGAACATTTTAATGTGCGTGTGTAACATACTTACAATTTATCCTCTTCTCCACAGCCGTTCATAGGGAGACGCAATGAGTCAGTATGACGAGTGTCAGGGATCTCACTCTGATTTATGATTATTTTTGTAAAGACTCATTTTTAGAACTATTAATATAAAACTATTTCTTTTGAACACCCACGAAAAACGATAATTGTGTACCAACATTACAGCGTCCAATTTACTCTAGAATTTTGCGTCAATATTACTGCTAATTTTAGAGTTTTAATTTCTCTTACGATTAATTATTGTGATTATTAACCGTACTGTATCATTGTTTCTATATTGTCAAAGAGTTTATCAATTTTAGGAAACGAATTTATCATCTGTTTTAAATATCTCAGGGTGTGTATTTTTATATTTAAGTTAAGATCCAGTAAGTAATATGAATCCATTAACTATTGTATTCCTTGTATATTACGCCATTGTCATAGTGATTAACATCACAGTAATTAATTAATTAAAATACCAAATCATTTTAAGGCATATTTATTATATTTTTTCTTTTTGTTTATCAGGTCTACACTTATAATTTTTATCTTTACTGAATCTTCACGTCCTCCGGTTTTCTTTTGACCGCGTCCATCGGATGGTCCCTCTTTGGTTTCCGGAGAATGCACTAGGTCATTGCCCTCACCGTGGTCATTCGTAGATTTTCGCTACTTGAAAATAAATTGTAATACAAATTTCACGAGAACTAAAATACTTGTCTTGTCAAGTTATTCTCTGCTGCTCTGCTGATATCACGAGAAACGAAAATGTAATCCCCAACGCTGATAAGATCTGCAAAACAACATTGCGCATGTACTCTGAATGCGCTTCGCCCTGAAGTAGGGTCAACCCAATTCGTTCCGCACAGGAAGAGGAAATGAAACGCCCAGGAACAGGAAATACAACTCAAGGGATGTGAGCGTTCATCTGCTTTCCTCGCACGTCACGCGTGTCCTCATCGCTAGCAAATGTCCAGCAATTTTAAAACACTAAAGTAAAGTTTATTATACTTGTTCAACTATAGCAGGATGATACAGAGAATAAATCGGATGGAATTGATGCTTAAAGCGGAATGGACGCCTGGTTTTTAATAAATCACACAAAGATTTATTAAAATTGGTTGAACGAAAAAAGAGAGAGAAAAAAAAACAATTGGACGCTTTCGAAAGAAAATATCAGGTTCCAGTAAACACCAAAATGGCTACAAATTTATGTCTATTTACATAAATACTTAAAAGTTGGAAGGAATAAAATTGTAATACTTTTAAAACGGGAAAAAGTCGATACACAAATTGTCGTGCATGGAACGTGGGATCGGGTACGCTTGCAAGTAGCGCTCAAAAGATTCGCGCAGCAGTAAATGAGATACGCACTTATGTTGCTGTGTAATGTGGGGAGAGGTCTTATGACACTCATATTTCTATGATGAGCAGATGAGTACAGTCAATGACCGGAGAAAAACGCGCCAAATGAGGCGCCTAAATGAGGGTTACAAACTACAAGAAATACATCATTAAAATAAAATAAAAAGTTTACATCCCTGACCTCGAACCGGAGATCTCCCGGTTGGAATCGATCATTGATGGATACTAAATGTATCGATTGTTTTGCGTGTACATCTACGGAATCGATATCCTTAGACCTTCAAGGCGAGTACATGCAAGTTCACTATTTTATATGCTACAGTATAGTATGGCTTATTCTTACTAACATAAAATACTAAATTGAAATACAACTTTCAAAATGTCAAGAAGTTCACTATATTTACAATAAGCATAAGTTAAACAACGTTGACATAGAAATTAAATAATCAACTTTCTTTAAAACATACATCCTTCCTCTACGTTCTGCTCTATCTTGCAAAACATGTTTTACAAAACACAGTACGTGGAAAATGTAGTAAAAAATACTGCGTTTTAACTAAAAGTGGAAGACAATGAGCTCCTTTAGTCTCCGGAAGTGATCAAAGGTTCATTCCAGTATTTTGAGCAAATGCGATGATTAAAATTGATGAATTGTATTAATAGACCCCAAAATTAAGTTCCTTGATCTGCCAGCAATTACGCAGACATTTCACCAGCGTTCATGGAGTATTGAATTGGCTCATTGCGAGAAAAGCAGATTTGACAATCACTCAAAGAAAATAAAAATATTTTCTGAAATCTCGTTTTCTAAAATCAAAACAACTCATATTTTGTATAGGATACTTGCTCTTCATTTGTTGAAGTTAGTAACTATAACACAATTATAATAGACAGATCAATAGTTTTTAACTCAACCTTGGCGTCAAAGTCGTTTGAAACGAAACTAGTTTTTAGCACGTTCCCTTGGGAAAAAGAGAAAACTAGAACACATTGGGTCATAAAACACACGGTTTAGTCGTTTCTTTCAGCAATATTATTGGACGAAGTATTTAAGGAACAAGGGAAAAATTTTATGGCCACGTTCCAAACGAAAATAATGAAGAGAATGAATATACGAAACGAAAAGGGTGCTAAGTTTCTGCTAACACCTGCAGATATTTTGAAGATTGAGACCCCTCCACGTTAATTATTAAACGAACTCTGTTTTTTATTTTAAACACCATCACATTTTACGGAAGATAACCAACAATGTTCATGTTTTCAATTTTGTAAACAAAAATCTAAAAAATAGCCAAATGAATTTACCAGTTTACATTATTTCATTTAAATAACAATAATAATAATAATAATGAACCTGATATTGTAGCGCACGATAATATGAAGAGTACATGCCTTTTCATTGACGCGTCCATACCAAATGACGATAATGTCATAGCAAGAGGACATACGGAATGAGAAAGGTTAAAGAATGAAGACTTTGCTGTTGAGTTCTGCCGCTGCCCTAATTGATGCTCTTAGTTCAGCACTAACTGACTTGAGGCACGTTCACACTTGTAAATATGTTGTTTACTCTTTGACATGTCGCGTGACAGGTCCTCAGACACATCTACTTACATTTTATTTTGGATGAGTGTCATTGACTATACGTATCGCTCGTACACGTAAGTCGCAAACGCGTTACCGCATGGCCATGTTTGTTTACATCGCAAAGGACGATTTACTCGTTTCTGTTTCCGTTTCATTTGCCCAGGAACACATAAGACCTAACGGAAAACAGTACATTGAACGCATCAAATTAAAGCACCCAGCTCCTACACCTCGAATTCAAAACACCTACGAAACGTGATCCTTTGAGGGTAACATATCAAACGATTTTAATGTTATAAATTGAATAGATTATCTCTGGAACTGTGATAGATTACCTAGGCGTAGTTAATGTTGGCAACGGACAGTTCAGTTCTTGTTCGTACGATGTAATTCAGATCGAGAACTAATCCATTCGATTTATAACATTAAACTCGTTTAATATTTTACCCTCATAGGATTACGAAACAAGACAACTTAGTTGATATCATCATCTGTAGATCAATTTGAAAAAGAAGCCATGTCAGAATCTTCGAGTCAGGAATACGGTACTTTAAGTTCCTGGAGTGGGTGATTTTTTATTTGTATTGTTCGGTGAGTTTCAGTTATCACACGAATTGAACAAAGAAAAATATTATGTGGACCACCTCGAAGTCCAATCATCAGGAATAGAGTGAGTTTAGACAGATGATTGTCGATGCGTGTCCAGGTTTCCGCCATTTTTCCGTCAGGTTGTAAAAATTTATATATTTCTAAATATATGTATGTGTAATAAAATTTATATATTTCTAAATATATTTCAATAAATTTGTGTCGTAATACTTTGGCATGTTTTTTTAAAAATCATACTACACATAACTAATTAGTATTTTTCGAAAGAGAGTCTTGATATGTGTATTTGAATGACATGTCAACTGAACGAAAAGAGTGATCGCTGTGGTGTGGAGAATGAAATCATCTTGAAAATATTCATTAATCGTCCAGTGCGTGCAAATGCTCGTTTTGAAACGTCACTTCTCTGGACACACCGGTGACGTCACAGTTCACGTCATCCATTTCTCGGACGCAAAAAGAAAAGAACTTACGCAAAGAGAACAAGGTAAAAAAAAAAAAAAGAGCTGCAGAAGTAAGCAACACACGCATTAAGACAAGAGATATTCCACCGATTCACAGGAACAACCCGTGCACTCAAGCGTAATTTATTGCTCCGTGAGTCAGAGAAGAAACCGGTAACAGTGCAACACAGAAGTTCGAAAGATGACGCATGTGTTGAAACACGCGCACTTTGAAATTTCCCAGACTCACCACCGCATGACTCTCACGACTCTAGGGACCTGAAGTCGCCCTTTTAAAATGTTCCCTCTTATCCACAAATCAGCACTAATATATTCAATTAAGGGATATTTAGTCACTGGGCTGTTCCCGAGGCGCGCAGTTCCCCCCGATTGGTTTATCACAATATCCAACCATTTATCACCGCGAGGGGTGACGTCCAAACGTGTGGTTGGTAACACGTTGGTTGGCATTGAAAACAAACGATCCAGAGGACCAGGTGTTTTTAATTGTCGTAAACTGCATCGCTACAAGAACCCTATACAATAATTTCTCCTGGGAATGTGTAATGGAACCTCCGTGAAAAATAATATCTTACTAATTGTTATCGGAATTATCTCAGCAAGTGGGTAAATTTCAAACCTCGGTGTTCTCACTGTAAGTGGACTTTCGCGTGCTTCTTGTTCTTAATATATGGAAAAGCACTTGGTTATTCACACATATCCCGTCTGGTTAGCGATATTACGCCGATAGCATTATTATCTGTACATAAGAGAATTGAAGATACGTTAGTCTACAAATTGCTGAGTCATTATTGAAGTGTTTACTACTAACGTTCACCAATATTACTGATAATTCTAATGAGTAAACGCTCTTTGTATTAATTGCACCATCAAGATGTAACACCAGTTCTAGTGTTACGTTGAAAAATATTGTCTGTGAAATTGTAGTTGGAATAGTGACAGCGAATGAGTAAATGGTTTTTATATGAAATTCTACATTCCTATATCCGAAGGAAGTCCATGTCAAACCTTTGATATGAAAGATTCTAAATTTAAAAAAGAGATCTAATTGTCTCGCTACTGGCTCTACAAGTCGGTGTGGGCAGCATCACACTCCGGCGTAATTGAACTCCGGGATACACAAACTTAACAGCATATTTATTATAGTAGTAGCTTTTTTTTGATTAAAAAAAAATAAACAAAGATTCCAGACCTAAAATGACATTTTTTGAACTCAGATAAATCTAAAGTGTTAAGTCCCATCAACACCAACAAAGTATAATTATTATTACAACTCTTGTGTAATAACCATAATGATACATCTTGAAGTAACTGATTGGAAAATTGTGAATGCTCTTCTCGGTGATTTATGGACAACGTTAACACAGAATACGTGCCAGTGATTAGCGACGGCTAAGCAGAGAGCCGCCAGGTGCGCTGTCTGCAAGTGAGTTATCTCCCTCCCTGCTCCTGCCTCCAGCTCTTCCCTTCGCCATCTGTCGCCACCTCCTCCATCCACACTGGTGGCCACCGCCGCGCCTCCGCCCGTGCCGCCTCCAGCCTAGCACGGGCCTCGCATCCACACACACCAACTCACACACGCGCGCGGTCGAAAGAGAAGAAGGACCGGAAAAAGCTTCGAACGAAATCTTCCACGGCCAATGTTAATATAAAGATCCCATTCTGACTCGGTCCCATTCTGGTCCGGGTTTTGCTCCGGATTTCCTTCGGGTAGAGGCGGATTTCTTATACAGGTTCTCTAGGCTTTGTCTATGGGCGCGTTTTTTGTAATAATAAATCGTGAATTTAGTGTTATTTCAATTCTTTTGATTCTTAAACACTATACTCAGAATAATCTATAGTTCGATAATAATTTGTACATGTACATTTTTTGCGTTAAATTACAAACATATTGACATTTTATCAGTTTTATAACTCGCCGCTAACTTTTTATCTTATCTAGGAATTTTTGCTTAAATTTTTGAATCCGCCTCTGCCTTAGGGCCCTTGATCGAAATTGATGGGATGGTCCCTTGTTCCGGNTCCTCCATTGAATCCGCCTCTGCCTTACGACCCTTGATCGGAATTGATGGGATGGTCCCTTGCTTGCTTCTGGAGATTAAATTAGTTTATTGTCCTCCATTGAATAAAGGCTGATTTTTTGAAAATCTGGACAACAAACCCCCGGACACGGAACTTGGCAGAAATTTAGGTTTCGGGGTCAGATTTTCTTGCAGTAAAAAGCGCTAAATATGAGTATGTAAGTGTTTGTACATGTACTACCATGTATTTGTATGTAAATTTTGCATTTATGCACTCACACACAGATAAGGGAAACAAAAAAACGTGCATTTTTGAAGCGTTTTTAGCTGTATACATGTATATACACCCATATATATGAGTAAATATTTGTTGGAATATATTCACACTTGTATATTATACTTGTCTAAATCCAAAAAAATGCGCATATATTGGTACAAGTCTGTAAATGCACAAAAATGTTCAATTTAAAGGAAATATTGTTAAGTTGATCATAAAAGTCCGTAGAGAAAATATGTCAACGTTGATCCAAGGAACACTGTGCTTCACTCAGCGAACCAATCTGCTCTTAGGGGCGTTAAGAACGTGTAAATATCAGCACAAAATTAAAAAAAAACCTTCTAAAGTCATTGTTATATATGCAGCACAAATGTATGGAAAATACCCATTTGGAGGTTCTTCCACCCGCAGAGAATTGTTTGCTTTAAAGGTCAAAATTTATTCTCTTCAATCATGAACTCTTTTTTTTTTGCCCCCGAAGTCAAACTATTCCACAACAGGCCCCGAAGGTGCCCAAGGGGTTTGCGGATGGTAGAGCTCCGCAATTTGTTGACCTCGGCTCTAGAAGGAGGAGACGTGGTCAGCATCTCGCTCCCAATCTTGTCCCCAGGATAGACTCGGCATTCATGTTACATCAGGCCGAGTGGGCCTGGGAGTCAGTCTGGATGTTGAGGCGTGATTAAAAATTCCCATCCCAGCCAGCAACTCAGCGCTCTACCTACTGAGTCACTTTTCGTTTTCTTTAAACCATAGTAATCTTGGATACGCTTCAGACTCCACCATTTATTTCTAAAATGCGTATTTTATTTTACAAATACCGCCTATTTTATAATCCCTTTAGACTTGTTGTCTGCCTATTTTCAATCCTTTACACCTAAACATTCAGGCTCTGCTTATCAGTTTATGAGTTAACACGTACCCAGGACCTTCGCAAAAGGGTGGGAGATGCCTGCCTCCCCCTCCACCCAATCAAACTCTCCGACTTTATATTTTAGGTCCTTTATAATCTGTTTGATGGAAACCAATTTTTCGTTTGAACTAAATATTTCGTCCGTGCTGATGACGCGCATCAGAATGTATAGGAAGTTGAAGTACTTTAGTTTCATGAGGAAACAGAATACGATCTCAACTTTAGATCTCAGAGTAGAAAATAACCTATTTTGAACCGTATTCAAGGGGAGGTGTATAAAAATTAACACAGTGAAAATTACATTAATACAGAAAAATGAATATTAGACATGTGGTAAAGTAGTAAGTTTCATAGAGGTGAAGTTATTTTATTGAGTGAGGTTGATAGTACAAGTTATAAATTTCTTCTTCTTCTTATTTTTTATGAACAAATTGTAAATAAAATGAACTTATATTGTTTCAGTAAAATACGTTCATGAAATTCTGATGTATTTTAGATATTTTTTCTAATATTTGAAAATTTATGTAAAAAACTATTCATGGGTGAATATTCAGTATATCTGGAGGTTTTAAAAGTTATAAATAAATAAACTATTTTGTCAAAAATGCAGTTGTAAACTGCGTATGACAACGTGGGGGGGCAATAAACTAAGTGACTCTCCGGAAACCAGCAAGGGACCATCCCATCAATTCCGATCAAGAATCCATGGGCAGTGGCGGATTTAATATTTATAAAAGAAATTATTTAAAAGATAACTGTATTATTAAATAATAATTATTTAATAATACAGTTATCTGTTTTTTTAATTCCAAAACGAATTGTAGATATTTGTGCAGTAAAAATTCGAGATTAATAAAGCAAACTAATTAATGACATCCTCGCCCAAGGAAAACCCGCCATTACTCCGATGAAGGGATTGATCTTTACATTCCAAGATATTTTGTCTCATCTCTCATCTAACTGTCTCCTCATTTATCTTCCTTTGAACACAATGTCGTCTATTTGTGCTCCATCTTATCTGCACACGCGGACTGCACGCGCAATAATGAACGACGTACTTGAATTCACTGCCCTCCTCACCATCTGTTCCGCTGCATTCGCAGTGCTTCCGTTTCCGCCGGAATACTTCCGCCGAGGTGACGTGTCCTTTGGAAAAATTAACGCATCGACGCGCGCGTGCGCCAATCACCTTTTCCCCACGCGACTTCCTCCTTTGACGGCGGAGTGATGGTGTTTCAACTGCGAAAAGGGGATTTAAACAACGTTTTCCGTGTTCTTGATGCCATGATGTGGTCAGTTTGAGGTTAATTGCTAGGTTGAATGAAATCTCGAAAAATATCTTCGTACTATCTAAATTATAACTTTGTTTATTTATTTAAGATTGTATCACGAAATTATGGTTTTCTTGCGTACCACAATGACAATTCTTTAGGCAAGTACCTTCTCAAACGCTATTATTAGGTCACTTCTCCTCTAATTATTACTAACTGCTTCTACTAAACCCTCCCCAGCTAACCGGCCCACCTACTAACAATCACCTACCACCCAACTCCTAACTCCTACCGCTCCATATAGATAAGTTTCAATAGCACGCTACATTTCCCATTTACAAATACAACAATAATAAGTTCGCCTCTCGCGGTACGCTGCGATATTTCAGCTATTAATCTCATTCTCCGGTTCACTTATCCAATCTCTTTATAATTCCCTTTATTTACTTGCTGGACTCACTTACCGTCACACGGGAATCACATTGAATTAGTCCATTCCCGACCAGTCCATTCCTCACAAATAAATAAATTTACTGTAAAAAGTCCGTTAAAAATGAGTATGACCACGTGGAGGACAATAAACTAACATAGAGCTAGTGATTCTCATATTGGTCATGCAGACCAAATTTCGATGGAAGACCCAGACCTGTAATAGCAAGATAAATATCATGCCTGCACTATTTTGAGAAAAAGTAAGACCAGGAAAAAATTCATGCATTCTNCAGACCTGTAATAGCAAGATAAATATCATGCCTGCACTATTTTGAGAAAAAGTAAGACCAGGAAAAATTTCATGCATTCTCCTAAGTATAATTTTAATAGCAATAATTACTTCTCATATGCTACGTGTATATTAGTCAGTTTTAATAAAATAATAAAACCATCATTCCAAGGTATAAAAATATAAATAAATCCTTTGAAGGGATACTCCATTCGTAGAAGTAATATAAATAAATGTTATTTATTTTTTGTCGATATTAACATATTTGTACAATAAATTAATACGTATATCTGAAGTACCATTTTTTACCAAATGTGAAAACAAATTTAGGGAGGATTTTAATTATAATTTTTCAAAATCATTATTTCAAAGAACCGTTTGTGCATAAAATATGATCTAGGTCCAATCGTCCAGGATCGAGATACAATGTTCAATATTAACATGATTAGAGCCCTAAGACCATCATGTGTTGGTTCTACGTCGTGGTCTTCATGTTGTGGGTCTTGTTGGTTCTTGTTATCGATTGATGATGATCTTGGTCTTGATTTGCGAATCACTACATAGAGCTATAACATAAAAATCGTTCTTTCCGTTTTCAAGGTAAACGTCTTGACCTTATTAGATAATTTCCCCAAGTTTTATTATGTTATGTTGAATGATAATGAGAGGCGGGACAGAGATTCGAACTCGGGACCTTGAGCTTAACGCGCTCATGTTCACATTAAGCTCAAGGTCCCGAGTTCGAATCTGGGTCCCGTCTCCCATTTTCATTCAACATAACATAATTAATATGTTACCTGGTGGTGAGGTGCACCGTAATTTAAGAGATATCGATGTGTTTGTTCCCCAAGTTTGATAAGGATCCATCAAACTGTTGACTTACACACTATATATACATACAAACATTCATATATATGAGAGATCTCATACGAGTAAGTTCGCAGGATATGTCAGGTATGTGTACAAAGTAGCCTCAACTTAGGTGATATAAAATCTCCTAATTTTCTTCCACAGAGAAAAATGTCAAAATTACAAGATAAACACTAATTTTTTTCCCGCCTGTTAATTTGTAATAACATGAAATTACAGTACTAGAAAATAACAGCCATTTATAAGATAATACTTCTAGANAAATTACAGTACTAGAAAATAACAGCCATTTATAAGATAATACTTCTAGATTAAGGGGTTGAATTTAAGTCATGTAATTTTAAATTTCCCTCACATCTGTAAGAACGGAGAACCCCTTGCTCTGTAGAAACGACATGATTATATAATTTTCTTTTTAGCTATACGCCACACATTTTGCGTTGGTTTCCGCTCTACTGCTCCCAGGGTCCCCCGTCTGCCAAGTGACCCTTCGTAAGAGTCGCCAGGTGGTACTTCACATGTGTGTGGCCACGGCATCCACTACGAAATTCTTAGTTACGATGATGTCAGACGGAATATGGCTGACGCACGAGGTAGTAGAATTATTTTTTGCCTCTGATTGAAACATTCACATGAGTAATGAAATAAATAATAACTTACGATATTTTATGATCATTGAATAATATTTATATTTTCTGTGAGAAGATGAAATTTATTTCAACATTTAAAAATAAAAGAAATAATTTGATAACGAAAGGTAAAGATAAGAAAGATCACATGAATACTAACAATGTAGTATACAAAATAAAATGTAAAGATTGTAATGCTAGCTACGTAGGTCAAACTAAGAGAGGGTTAAAAACTAGAATCCAGGACCAAAAAAACGAAATTTAAAATCAGTAGAACAAAGTGTAGTTACCTTACATTGCATTAATAATGATCACTTGAGGAATTGGTAAAGTACATTGATTTTGAACGAAGAAATTAACTATAAACGTTGTATATCAGAAATGACATTTATAAAAAATACAGTCCGGAGTTTGAATTTACGCACATACACTGAAAAACTATCTGACTTATACAATACAATATTAAATCATGTTTGTGTTTCTGCTTTTCTGTAAGCATATTTGTCTTTATCTTTATGTTTATATCATGTTCATTTGTCCTGTTATGTTTAGTGTCATAATTTGTTATTACTTGATCACCTGACGGCGACTTAAATGCAAGTCGAAACGTAGTGAACTCTTGGACGTCAACAGTAGTAGAATTCATATTAGTAGAAAGAATGTGAATGAAATCAATATTCACGACGTTGCATAAGTTTTCTTCAAATAATGTATGTAGTATTTATTACACTGTGGAACATGAAAATATCGTGTTTCACATGAAATAAAAATATGATTAAATGAATTCAGTTTATCATATCTATCAAGAAAAATAATTAGTTTTGGAAGATGTACTAATAAAGCTGATTTATATGACAGTAACCATACGTCACCACGAGGACTTAGCTGCATCATCTACATATTTTTATTATTCTCATATCTACTTTAATTACTCAGGTCCTCGCTTCTTGCAACTGCAATGGCAAAATATTGTATTACGTGTTGCTGCTATGGTCAAATATGACTCGAACGCAGAGCTACGTTTAAATGTAAAGACTACAGAACTGTACAAATGAAAAACAGAACGATGATTACACATTATTCAACGTACCTGCAATAAGTAAATAAATTACATTATTTGGGAACCGAATTACGCTCAGATTTCTTCATCATAAAAATAATTTATTAGTAAATTTTTGATATAAGAATTTACAGACACTTTTTCATAACTTTTCAATTTAATTTGCTAATTTAATGAAATTTACGTTAAAAATGTACTAAAAATTGTTATATATTTGTTTCTTTTAACTATTAGTATTATTTTACTAGGGGACACAGCAACGTTTACTTTTAGTCAATATAAGAATATTTTCAAGTAAATTTTTCATAAAATAATTCTTATTTTACCGATGTAGTATTATTTCTTATGATATCGATGACTCTCCAGGGGTCTCAGAGCGGCGCTCACGCTACTGGGAAATGAGTCATTTATCATTTCACAGTCATCGGTAGCGAGTGTTGTTGCTTCAGTGTAAAACATTCCACAGAAGAGTCAAAAGTCATAACCTGTATGTGAGCACCCTGCGGATGTATCTCAAAAGGGAAGGAACTGTGTTTCATTCGCAGACGAAAGACAAACGATTTAAACTTACAATTATTGCCCTATAGTTCGATTCGTGATATTATAAACCCCTAAACATCATGTCTCGGAAAATATCCCTCCATAAGTTTACAAAATGGACAATTTAAAGTTACAACTATTGCTCGTTTAACAAATGTACGATAGATTTGTCATAGTGAGGAATCATTACGCTCGAACTTAAACGGACAGTAAGTCATTTAGTTGTAATCACACTTATTCTGATATAATAATGCCTCGATTATATTTATTGCATTGATACATGACATTATTTATTACAATAGAAAATAAAAACCACAATTTTGAAATATATTTTGTTCAATCATTTTATTGCATCAAAGATAGAGTGAATATCGTTGTAATGCGCTCTGCTGAAACTACTGGAAATTCGATACGATTGTGGTGCGGCCTGTTGACAGGTTGGCAACAGTGTTGCTCAGTCACCCAGAACACACCGCGGTGGTCTAACAGGTCCTCTAGAAACTTGAAACTTAAAAAAAAAAAGAAGGAAGTATTGGCAACTGCAGCAGTTAGACATTTGACGCCTTTTATTTTGCTGACACAAATTATAGCATTAGTGGTCAAATATGCGATAAAGTTAACATGAAAAATGAAGTGAAGTCATCATCTATTATTTCACTCGCAAGGCTACTACAAAAAGTTAAGAATTAAAAAGTCACTATCACGGATGGAGAGATGAAATGTTGGATAATCAGGATAAAACAATACTTGGAAATTTTTCACTGAGTGAGTTGAAAAGAAATTTTCTTTGGCCTAAGTATTCTAAATGAGATCAAGTTGAACATTTCCAATGAATGGTCGATTCGTTTCAACATAATTTTTCAGTCAATTAATTTCTGAACTATATTGATTAATTGAAAAATTTACAATGCACTCCTATTGCTTTTGCGATAAGGATGATACAGTTTTTATTTGATATTTAAGGCAAAACGTTACGTATTGAGGGCTTACACCATATATATTCTAATGTGAATCAAATCACTTACCCACATGATCAAAATTAACAAAATAAGTCTTCCACACGTGAGTGTAAGTTTTACAACGTTTCTTCCGATAATGATATGCTGTTAATGATTTAAGATATCAGTAAAAATAAAAACATTGAATACGGATAATTGAAAACCTTCAGCAGTTTTTGGCAAAATGTTTAGAAATACGTACGATGTGTAAAACGAAGTTCCAATTCACCTACGGGTGAAAACATCATGCCATTAATTTGAATATGAAAATGAATGGAGGTTAGTAATTTCATTGTGGCTTGTAGAGCGATATAGAGATACGTATTAGTGAAGATAGAAATTTTCTTTTCACTGGAGAACGTGAATTAAAGGATATTTTGGTACTGCACCAATACAATAGATCAGAGGTCCCCAAAAGTTTCTGTTGCCATGTTTTTCGGTTTCGGAAAGGCCCCCTGCTTATAAAATATTGAATTTTTGAAAATTCATCAACTTCAAATGTGTTTATGACAGCTGGTTTAGTGCTCCTCACTTTGAAAGATTTAAATTTCTAAGTGGAATGTTTACTTCATTCTAACTAAAAATGTTTACTTCATAGGTAGTTTTATCATTGAAAATAAATAAATAGATATATGTGTTTATAATAAAGTATTATGTAAGTACTTAGGTACTGTCTGTGTATGATATACACATGACATACAAACCATTTATGTGGATTATTCCATTCATGGAAAGCCAAAATGAAGGTAACGACCTGCTTCAATGAGATCCACTATCGTGGACCCCCATTTACATCTCATTGACCCCCCACGGGTAACATGGGGTTTTCCAGTTAAGCCAACTGCTGACTGTAGTCGACTACAGTCAACTTTGCGAGCATTCCATTCGATTCAATTCATGGAAAAAAGGTTCACTGTAGTCAACTTCGCTTGACTTCCCTGAGGAGGAGAGTTAAGCGCAGTCAGAACAATCGATAGTATCACAAAGACTCAGAAGAATCGCGGTGGACTGAGGATGAGAGTTGGGTCTAATCAGAAGATTCGAATTAAAATAATCGCCAAATAATTCATTGTTTATTAAGCATTTTGTGACTGTTAACCTCACAAAAAGCATTTCCGTAACCCAACGCGCATGCGCCAACCCAGAAGTCGACGTCTGCCCCACTTTTGCCTTCCATTCGCGTTTCCGAGCGAAGTTGACTGCAGTCAACTTTTCTGGTTGTGATTTTGGAAAGCCTCATCAGTGCAATAGATCATCGCAATCTACAGGTATCTCGTCAGAACCTGCTAAGAGAATAGCACAATTGCAGCTGACCTTCCACTGCGATAAATCGTAGTATTAGGAACGCTTTCACGGTTAGAAAAGGACATCATCTTGGTGGGATGTAAAAGGGGACAGATAGGGGTTGCCTGAAAACTAACGTAAAAGTGAGAACAAACACTAATAAACTCTTAGACCTTCCAAGTTCTTTGAAGGATCGTAAAAGTGGTCAATTTTTCAAAATACGCCCTCGAAGTGTGAAATTCGATTTTTCATGTGTGTGTCTGTGTGCGTGTTTTTTTATCTAGTGACCCTGGTGTTGATCCTAGACAAAAATATTAAATGAGCAAGTTCCCGATCTTACAAAAACTTATAAAATGATAATAGATTCAATTTCATTTCTTTTTTTATTGAAAAAACTTAATAACAACTTTTTTTATTTGCTTGCAATAATTATTACAAAACTAAACATTTTTGTTTTTATTGTTTTAAAAGGAATCCCTCGCGTAAACAGATACAAAAATATTCCGATGCTCTCTGTATGTTAACTAGCAGTAGATGTGGGTTTATTTATTTATCCCAATACCATTTTATATTTTTATCTTTTACACGATAAAACTACTCCCCACCTCCCTTAATTTTTCTGGACTCTTTCAACTCATGGCTTGGCCTATAAATGAGAGAACGAGAATTAAAATAAGTGAGAATAGAAGAAAAAAAACCGTTCTTTGAGAGTAATGGCGGACTAGTGACGAAAATAATAAGTTCTCATAAGTATATACATATTCTTGGCGTATTTCGGGTTTGAAACAACGAAAATGAGGCAATATTTTTCTCAATGCATATTTAAGGTTGAATATTAAAAGGGATTTATCAGGGTTACCCTGAAAATCTCACAAAAATGTTCAGTCATATTTCATTAGAGGGTACTGTAAAATAACTTCAGAGGTAATGATTTCAGGGAGAACTAATTAGAAGGCCGATGAACGAAAAGGTGTTCATTCGGTCAAATTTAAGAATATGGTCCCACAAGTGTTCGAAAAAATAATTTACGTCATAATACTACAAATATTATTGCGGTTCCGAAAATACAAGCCGTGTTCATCGCTTTTCATATTTACGGTAGTTATAAAGAAATATTGTTCTGCACTATTTTCTTCTCTCCGCCACCGTTTATGTTAGTACGTTGGGGTATGATAATTATAATATTATGAACAATTATAAACAATTGTTCGGTCACAGTCGGCGATGTTAGGTTTGTTAGACCCGGCGATTCCGTTTTAAGAAAATCTGTTGTAAGTGTGAAGATGGAGGCGATGGTGGAGGTAGCAGCACTCGCGGAAGGATATACGAAGAATGAGGTTAGTATAGGACGATAATGTTAAATTTGCCATCGGAAAAGGTAATTTTTTTTCATATAAAATGATTCAATTTGTAATTTCCGAGAACAAAGTCCCTTCCAGAATCATGGCAAAAAAAGCAGTTTTTCGATATCTCATCTGGATATTTTTCTACGGCGTTGAACCATATAGTTAAGTTGGTCCCCGATTTTAAATGTACACTAGAGCATAATAAAGGGTAAAAGGTTATGTTTATGAATTAGAATATGAATGTGACTTACGTAACCCATTATAGCCAAAAGTACAGTTGAAGTATTTTTTTTATTTTCCATTGCAATCAGACACATTAATTAGAAAAATTTTGTTAATGCATAAAAAAATTGATTCAAAATATAATTGAAGATTCATTTAAAGATACGTCAAATACGCAATTATTTTCCTTTCGTTAAACCAACTAAATTTGGGTCAAACTAAAAGTGTTTTAGACTAAATACATTCCACAAAATCACAATAAATCAAAAAAATTTCCTGCTCACAATATTTCAAATATTTGATATTTTTCCCGGTGAATTGGAGTTCGTTATCTACTTTCAAACGAGCGGTGTACACCAGCAATAAATATGGTATGGTTGTGCGTCAGAATGGGATAGAAATTGGTTCCAAGAATTTCAATAAAATTCAAGGTGTCTCGCGTAGAGTGAAAATACAATCCGTGAAGGATGCATATTTGATTAATTTTATTTCTCTACCATTTATTTTAAAGAAACAGTACAAAAAAATAAGTAGAGTGTTAAACTCGACTACCCAGTTTGGGTGGACGATGTTCCAGATTATATCATTTTAACTAGAAAATATTAAACTCTAATTTGATTATATTCTGTTAGGTTCTGTGACTCAAAATGTTCTGTTAGGTTAATTTACCTCACATGCTCTATCAAATAAGAATGAATTTTGAAACACTATAGATGACAGGAACAATTTTACGTATAAAATTCCTCGATTTCGATGCATTTCCATTATTTTAATTTTGTTTGAATAATACGACAAGTCAATCGTAAGCATCAATCATATATGACACATCGGATGTGAATTGTTTCCTGCAAGATCGATCATTTTCACACATTCGGGATTCTGAATAGTGTATTACCAACAATTATAGATACTGTCTACTCCATCAGCGTTTTAACTGAAATACCAGGTTTGAACATGTTGCAAACATTTTACAATGCTCCGCCTTTTTAGAAGACGAGTATATGTTTCCTTACCTCGTAATATAAAAAAACGAGGGTATAATAGTCAAATTAATTTATAATATTTACTCAGGAAATTCATTGAATTGTAGGAAGATAATCAATGTCAGATAAATGTTAAATTATAGTTTTTGTAAGTTAAATTTTAAGGAAGAATCAATAGTTTTAGTGATAAAGGTTTTGTAATATTTTTGAAAATGAAGGGATAAAGTTCTGGGAAGACCCGAAGTGAAAACAAATAGTTTGATTTCTCGATCATCAAAATCAGTTTCACACTTCTATTATTACGATCAAATGAAGTCACCATAGAAATATATTTCTTTTTCAGGTCTGTTTAATAACGAGGAACGATGAAAAGCATTTTAATATTTTAAAACATCGTAACATATAAATACTAATGTCCATTCGTAGCATTACACTTACTTCAGCGTGTCTTACCCGTATTATTGATACATCAAGGATAGTTTCCTTTAGTTTAAGTAATAGATTGACAGTAAACCAGTGTCTTAACACATACTTAAGGGTATGGAACACAATTAAAACTTGTGCCATAGATTTTACTTTTTAATGGAATACGATTCCTCAGCTAATCAACAAATGTATCATTAGTTGGGATGGACTCTTCGGCATAAAACTGACATAAAATTTTCGTTGACGGGAATAATTTATCTTCAACCTGAAACGATTGACGTACGGCAAACGACGCAGAAGATTGCACCAGGAATTATGTGTAGTTAATGAGTATAGGTAAAAAAATCAATGTAGGCCATGATCGGAAATGGAATGAGTAGAAAAGTAAGTTTAAACAAACTTGCTAAGTGATTTGCGAACACACAAAGACCATTAGAGAGAAATGGACCAAACGAGAATCGATGAAAAAAGAGAAGGAAAAATCTATTTCGGATCGCACAAATGACTGTCGCATCGACTAAAATTATACGACCGATTAATAGATTCACTCTTTCCTAAAAAAGACATTGCAATATGAGCTTTAAAAATGACATTCAGATATATTATTCAAAAAAATAATAGAAGTAACAAAGATATACTTAACACTACATGTTATTTCAAATTCATGTTTTAAAAAAATTGAATGATTCCTCCGAAAATTAAATTAGATTTGTTTTATGTCTCGTGAAATTATTTCTTTATGCTCATGGAATTCAGATAACATTCCAGAATTAGCAAAATTTTATTGGAGTCGAACGCTCGTTATTTCTTAATACCAACTTTTGATAAAATCAATTATATTAATAGCTTATGTGTGATCGTTCTAATGGATATTACTTTATTTCATTTAACATAAATTATTATAAAAAATTGAATAAATTTGCAGTATTTTTTTGAGACATGTCATCTAAATGTAATTTTTTCCTACCACTTATACGTACCTAAAAACACTTTCCGTACGTTTTTTGAAGAAAATAGTGTAACACTTTTTTAATATGGAAATTCTTATCTATCCACTGATGCTTGGTGAAGGAAACTTCACAATTTTATCGAATTCATCGTGACTAAATTTTTTTTTACAGGGAAGAATTTTCCTCGAGTTAATTTTCTGTGTTCGTACGGAAAAGAAATTCATTTAAATGAAAATAGGTCTGTTATTTCCAATGAGCCACGCATCGATACATTGGTTCCTTTGCTGTAAAAACGGTGCCGGTGGAGGGGCCTAACGAGGCAGTGGCGTGAGAGGGAGTCGCTCTAATTTGCATTATCTTCACGTCTGCCCCCTCCCCCTCCCCCTCCCACGACAACGAATGGAATCGAAGGCTAACAAGCGATCGCGCGCCCTTTCACTATTCGATAGCAGAAAGTATGAGAAATTACGTTGAAGCAAATTGTGACAGTTCGTACGTCACGACTGATGAAGAACTGTAATGTTCGAGTATTAACAAATTAATTATTCTATCAGAGCAATTGCAACAAAATTAAATTTGAATTAAATTTATTAAAACTATTATTATAAGCCTCGAAAATTTATTGCTTTCTTAATATTCACGATTAATCATTAATATTTTTGGAATAAGAAATTTGTATTTGTTTATAAGTGATCTTTTTTATCTATTGAAAATAAAATTTGTTAATATTCAGTATATATAATAACACGCAGCTAAATACATTTGTTCTTATTTTAGGAGGGCCCAAATCATGATTTTTCATCGGAACGCTGGAATGTTTAATCGACCTCTGTCTCCGGACCCTTTTTGAAGCGAAGGGTTCTTGCTTGCTCGCACTGATAAAATAGCTAATGTACATCCTCACACGCAGTTTGTAACGACTTTTTTGACAATAAATTATTTTTATCTAATTGAAATAAAAATATTCGCCGCAATAGAACTATAAATACTGATTTATAGTACCTCAAATTAATACAATTGCTAATCAAATGTAAATTTAAGAAAGAAGGATTTTTTTTCTCTAGAATATCACTTCTAGAAATATATCTCAGAAAAAAGTTTGATAGACGTTATTTTTCCACAGCTTTGATGTTAAAAATTTTTTTTCACACTTCGAAATTTTTTAACTGTACCGATATTTTAAGGGCTTTTAATTTTTGGATATGAATACTATTAAGCGGCTACACGTCTGTACTTTGTAAATTACCATATTAGGTTAAATAATTCATGATTCAAACTAATACAGTAATTTTTCTGCCAATGTAGTGTTCAAAAAGAAGAAGCTGAGGTGATAGTTTTTAACTTCGGCTTTTTTCTGTGAAAAAATTACGCTAAAAAATTTCTTGCTGAATTCATAGTAAATAAATATAAATGTATATTATATAAATATAATTTTCGTGGTAAATATTGAGTCTCCCTTTCACGCACTAACGTTAACACGAAATAACTTTCTTCATTTCTATGATAAAGAACCTAGGACTTCTTAATAAAGAATTTTCCTTTTTTGTCGTGCCTCGAGTAACGATTTGGGGGACTATATCATCCTCGCGCGGACGCTCTTCTGTCCACGTGACCTGGAAGCGTGTTCCAATGTCCCTGGGAATCCCCTTTCCCTCACTGAGAGATGAGTGTTGTGGGGGGGGGGGAGTGGAAGGGGCAGATAGATGCGCTTCAGCCATATTGCGCTTTCGAGTAGATGCTTGACCCGTCTCCAAATCCCCATTTCCGTCTCATACTACTCTTCACTCTGTCCGATCCGTGGACATCCCTTGTCTCATCTTGTGCCACCGGAGAGGACCAATGGGGCATGCAAGCACAACATGAATATATGATGCTCAAATAAATAATGCAGTAATTTTTACCCAAAATTTAAGAAAAGAAATTTGGAAGCAAAAATGCCCGGAAACCAAATATTTTTTTTTTGGAGAAGGGGTATATAAAGGATATCTGTGTTGTTTGTGACCCTTCACAAAAAAAATTAGTTGTAGTTTCCAAGATTTGAAACGTATATCCCTTTACTTCTAGACATATCGTACCAGTGGCAAGATACATTAATTTTAGTTACATATTTTGGAGAAAATATACCCAGAAACAAATGTTGGTGAACAATATTTACGAAGATGTACCAGGAGAATAGGTACGTAAAATTCTAATTAATTTTTAATGATTCAAGTTTTGATGTCAATACGTACGAGTTTCCATCTTAAGGTTCTTATTAAGGAGGTTCTATTGATGGTAACATATAGTGTAAGGGATTACGAACTTACCTCGTGATATCAAAATCCACGTACCTAGTCATACTTTGGAAGATTTTCAAATATAATTAAAAAAAAACATGGCTGACGTTTCTCACTGTTGCCTAGGGAATGGGTCGTTTCGTCACGACGTTGCCCAGATATTTTGGTCAAGAATCCTACTTCCTCTCTGTCAAAGTATGTCGACAAAAACATATAGTGAAGAACATGCCTCAGCTCAAAATCATGACTTGTAATGCACTTCTTATGGATCCTTTTACTATTGTGAAACCGAGAACGAAATTCATATGTGAAAGTTAGTTAAACGAAACATTTTCATATTAGCAAGTTAAAATTAATATCCTCGGTATATTGAAATGATACCCGCTATAAATTTCCTAAATATTACAATGAACCTCTGCTAGCTTCGTATGGACTGTGGTACAAACTCAAGGGAATCGTAGTTGCGTAGCAGTTTCACGTGCACTAACACTCCTTATATTTTGGAAATAATTGCTCTACACTTCGATAGTATATCACCCCGTGTTTTTTAGAGAAATCTAACACTGAATATATTGTCTAGATATATTTCGTATTTTCCAAAAAAAATTATGTAGACCTACGTATTTATGTGTACTTATTGCGTCACTTACAACGGTAAATTATTTGCTAACTTTGCATCCAACATAGATAAGGCTGAAAAATGTAAATTTTAGATTAATGACATATAATTTTACTGAATGTTCGAAAGTCGAAGACGTAAATGTGACATAATTTGAACGCGCAAAATTCAAGAAAAAAGCTCGATATTATGTGGTATAATCAAATTAAAAGAACAATGGCTTTCTCAATATAAAGAAATACGGAAGAATTAGTCTGCACCATTGGATAAGAATATGAATAAATTAATGGTTATTAATACAGCAATTCGGATTCTTTAGTTATTTAAAAAGTAAGTCTTAAAATATATGGGCACGAGAAAAAGTGAATTTCATTTAATAATAAAATACGTTTGAAATAATTTTACAATTGATCAGATAATTCACAACATTCAGTTTCTAATCGATAGTCATTGAACATCTCTTCTCCTCTACAGCATTTGCTTTCTTAATCCATAATAGCAAGTCGTTTGCATTAGAATGATAAATAATAATAATTAAACTTGGATAAAATGTAGTGTTGTTTTTAATTAAACTTTTACACGGCATTTTCAAAATTGTAAATTAAACTGATTGGTTCATATATGATCTCTAACAGTTGTAACAGTCCCACTTTACGATATTTTAGCCGTAAAATCGATATAGCGAACTTATTTCTTTAATACGAGAAGCTCTGTTTCTTGTTGACTTCATTCATATGGATATTTTTTTCGGCGTCCGAATACACTGTATTCATACTCGTCCTTATCGATTTCAAGCTCTCGATTCTTACAACACGGTGGCACACTGCAAGGCTCGAAGTACAGAAACAGTTTATTGCCATTCTCCGTCTCATTAATGCAGAAAACATTTTTATGATACACAGAAACACAAGCAGTAAAATATCAACCGGTTGTGGACAAGCGTTTTCTCTCCACCAAAGCAGGGAGTGATTTTAGGAAGAAGGAAGGTGTACGGAACGAAGCTTCCTTTTCCCCTCACAAGTTCTCCCACCGTTATTTTAAAATTAAAAATTAATTAATATTAACATAATATGCTGCAAATAATAAACGAATGTATCACACAATACATATACCAGTGATTTTGGCAAAAACGTTAAAAAATTAATTAACTAAATAAGAATCCATAATGTGGTTTGTTTTTCGAAAATATCTCGACAAAATTTTTACAAAAATCACAATATGCTTTATGGATGGAGAAGCGACCTAAAATTGACCATTGTCGAGAAACGTATTTTTTTTTGCAAGGATGGTAGGTTTAAACTACTTTTTATTTCAAATACTTGTTCTTTATTTCTTGTTTTACAAGTGTATCTATGACTCTCAATCTGGACATTTTAACATCTGAACAGCAACATGTGTGGGATCATGATTACAGCAGAGTCAGTATGCAGTGGAAGTTGTATTAAATCACACGATTGTGAAT
>NNCF01125798.1:106902-121694 GCA_002313205.1 Laupala kohalensis | reverse complement strand
ACCTTTGAATGAAGCACCGAATGAAAACAATATGAAATTATATTTGGTCCGTTGAGTTTGAAAACCTTAGGAAATGTTTTTAGTGTTTTTTCACTTAACACTCACACAGAACAAAGAATTTTACACTACAATGAAAGTTGGGATCTAAATACAACTACTGAATCACAAAAAACTCGAAAAAATACAATAATTAGAAAGATTAAACTGAAAAATAGAGAGAGCTCATTCACAACCGCAGCTAACGCCAGGAGAAGGCTAGCCAATTCTACTCGTACATGGAAGTTTAGTACTCGATTCCCTAACAGAAATATCTTGATTATAATGACCTCGTTAGCCAGTCAACTCGTTCGCTGAAATTGTGGATTGCAAGTAAATGAAATCGCAGCCATTTTCCAGAATTAAATTTCCACAGAGGCATGCATTCTATTAATACATTGGGAAGAGTTTCAACGCAGATTACATTTGAAAATAAATGAATATACGATTCGTTATCGAGGCTTAAAATTCACAAAAAT
The DNA here is from genome assembly GCA_002313205.1 of Laupala kohalensis. Lineage (NCBI taxonomy): Eukaryota > Metazoa > Arthropoda > Insecta > Orthoptera > Trigonidiidae > Laupala > Laupala kohalensis. The sequence goes on along the minus strand of NNCF01125798.1, from coordinate 121,179 downwards.
TATTTTACTTCATACAAAACCACCGACAGTAAAACAAAAAATATTTTCTCTTGGAAAGTTATAGCGGGCTTATCGCATTCCATGAGCTGCAAATTCACAACTTCGTTATGTAGACATTACATTTTTACATACAATTTTGTAATGAGACAAATTTTGTGTGTAAAATCGGATGCTTATACATACGATGTACGACAAATATATATCTTACAACTACATAAATCCTAACAGGTACTTGTTTGTTTAACAATTATTAAATAATTCAAAGATTACTGACTCAAGTTATACATTCTTTCTTTAAAAACAAATAATTTTTACATGTGTTGGTACCAAAGTCTATGAAGTATATATTAATGTAAATTTTTTAATTTTAAATTGTATAATATATGGTGAGTCACACCGTACTTCGATGTGTTTGCGAAATTTATAGATTAGTAGGCGTATTTTGACTGTTCAGGATCATTGGATTACTGTTAAGCCGCAACCAAATCGTATACGTGATAAGAAGTGTAAGACAAGGCGTTTATGGTGTGTCGAATATACCATAATTTAAAAGTTATCACTCCAGTTAAGACGGCATTGCGGGCATAAGTGGGCAATTAATGAAGCTATGAAAAGTTGTTAACAGAAGCAATGAATAAGCTTCTTCATTACGAGTCAACAGTCCAAGAGAAATTACAATTAACTAGCATGTCTCCGCACTTGAAATTTGGTGCCATTTTTATTATTAATTTTTTAAGATTTATAAAGAATTACTTACGATCTTTTTTCGATAAACAATGTACTTTTATTTCTTTTAGCTGGAATACAATGTTTGGACTCGTGATTTGTGTCGTCGTTATGAATGAAAAAATTGTAACAACAAAAAAGTAACACGGCAACAGAATAATTGAACAAATAATAATAAAATAATTATTATATAATTATATATAATAGCAATAATATATGTAAGCACTCAGCATCACTCCTGGAATGACATCTACTTCTGCACACTTAAGAAGTGAACAGGCGAAAGAGTCATGCAGAGAATTTCAGAGTGGTCGTAATTTTCCGGTACTGTAAAAAAGGGGAGCATGTGAATGACATACACTCTGCAAGTTATCTCATCAGCGAAGTCAATTATGACCGAAAATAGTTGGATATCTGTAACGCGATAATAGTATTCATTTTTGAGAGTAAATGAAAGATGTGTTGTCTTCTAGTATAATATTTATTTCAAAAAAGACTTTCACCGGTTTTCTGGCATCTTCAGATGATAATGCTCACATTTGTCGTTTGATATTTAGGTTTGTAAGACTGAAAATGCCAGCTAAACTCGCGAAAGTTATTTCTTTTGAATAAATATTCAACTAGTATGTAACACCACATCTGTCATTTATTCTCTAACATATGACCAAAAAGAAGAAGGTTCTACTGGCTATGATTCCTTGTTTGCTTAAGGGAGAGAATAAAGAGCATTACAGACAGCTCTGTTAGGAATAAGTGACACACATCACTATGAAAATGATACTGGATTGAGCACCTGTTCCAAATAATTATATTTTTATTTTCCTTTCCACTTTAATTCAATAGATATCATGAAACTTTCATTTTTGTGATAAAACGTTACTATTTATTCCTTTCTTTATATTTTGAAGAAAAAAGAAACAAAAATGTGTAATAAAAACAGATTTATTGTGATAACTTTGTGTTCACAAATTTGTCATTGCTATTCGTAATTCAGTGCCTTTATAACGGAAAAGTGTTTTCTAACGCAGTATAGTATGCCGGGTATAAATAAAATTGTGAACTTGCTCATAATAGACTGAAGCTATGTGACAGAATTAGTTACTTCCTGTTTTCTTCTTCTTCTTAATATTATTATTAATATCATTATTATTATTATCATTATCATTATTATTATTATTATTATTATTACAACGAAGGTGATGGAAAAATCCATAATTCTTACAATGTTCCAGTGTTTCATTTCCACAGTCCGTCGTGTTTCGTTGGCAGGTAACCACTCATGTCTTCCACGCAAGTAATTTTTGACTATATTTTTTTTATTACCATCCGAGTATATTTTCTGATCCTGTTTGAACATCACCACAGAAGAATTTGCAACGCAATGTTTCGGATATTCTCCAATCAAATCCTTAGCCTTAGGGACCACTGGTATAAACTGGCTCCTTTAAGACACTTACACTTGGACACTTTGGGTCACAGAATCCAAATAACCTTATGCGATCAATGAGGGCGTCATGTCAAGGGTGTTATTTGATGGGATGGGCTATCGTCCAAAATTTTTAGAAATGAAAAAAAAAAAATCACACCTTCTCACCTACCAGTTAATAGTTCATTAAATGGATTGTGATTCGATCAGCCACCTGGTATAATATGTAATGGGATACTGCACAATCATAAAGAATTGGCTAGACTGACTTACTGACATTCAGTTTTTGAAGATTCGTAATCAGAAAAAGATTCAGCTCCCATTAATAAACATATTATCAAAATTATATAAATTTATTTACTGAACTGGCCTATTTGAAATAGAAAATATATTTTTGTTTTCTTTCTGTTATCGTATCTTATTATTAATGATACTTAACCTTGGCACAGTTGAGTACATAAATTCTGTGGCTCGATCTTATTTTTCTTCAGGTTTTTCTTAACGGTAGAGGTGGATATTATAAAAAAGCCCATAGATCGAGTCTAGGAGCGCTTTGAGCCGCAGACATTACTACACATTATTATTCATCTCGAAACTTGAGTCGTTTTAATAGGGATGACTCATTAGCAATATTTTCAGAATAAATTAAATATTTGAAAATACAATATATTTGATAAACAACTTTTCTTTTGTACTACTTTGAATATAAATGTGTTTATATTTTATTGGTATTATTACAAGTCGTTTACTATATTTACCCTTTTTAGGAGTACCTGTCATAATTTTGCCGTGGGAACTGTTACATCTGGTCTTTGGGTCCCGTCCCTTCATCGAAATTAATGGGATGGTTCTTTGCCTGTTTCCGGAGAGAAGAATAGTTAATTGTCTGGAACGTGGTCTTACGCAGCAGTTTTTTATGATAAATTTACTATTATGTTATTATTACTATTATTAGATTTTTTATTTCACTCTGTCGAAAAATTTGAGCATCCCTGGTTTAATCAATTGCGATCGAATTTGTACACCCTTGACTCCCCAATTCCCTGTCTTCCCATCAGTAAAGGGCGGCACTTCGAATCAATTAGAGAGTCTGTTGGTACAAGAGACGTCTTAGGGGTTAGTTCCCTTCCTTGTCAAGTCACCGTTCGAACTCAAATTCACCCGTATTATTTTTTCTCGTCTCGAAAGCAAACACAGTTTTACTTCCGTCTTGAAAACGAAAACAGCTTAAAATGATTTATTTTCCAGGGTCGTGGATCCAAAAAACGTTATTAGAAGACACACTGGAGGTAAGTGAAGAAGAAAAAGTCAAATTGTATTATAATCTTCTTATTTTTAATCAAAACATAAATCCAGGGTGTTTCTTTTCGGTGTCTTAACCTTGCTGTCTATTGCATTAAACTGATTTCCGAATTATGATTTTGAGATCGGAAATTTCATTATTTTGTTTCTCAACTCGAAGCTCAAAGGACAAGTCGCGCGCGCGCAAAGAATGAAGAATATTAAAACATTTCAGAGTCGTTTATCTGCCCTTTCCCATTTACAATTCTTTACGTGTTGTTGGCAATNCTCCTCAACAGTATTCCGACCGGGTGCCTTGATTTGATGACACGGCATAACAACCCGAAAAAAGTTGTAATTATTGACAATGATGGTCGTAGATACTTGCATCAATACAATACTACGAGAGTTGTATACATTAAACTTCCCTCGTGTGAAAACCATTGATATATTAGTTATTATCCTCCACGTGGTCATACGCAGTTTGTAACGGCTTTTTTTGGCAATAACGTTTATCTATATTAAAACCTTAAATATTATAAGTAAACATAGGGAAAGATAAATAATATTTAGAAATGAAAAATAAACATTAAAATTACAAAAAAAACCACAATAATGGTCTAATAAAATAAAATTACCTCTTGAAACACACATTCTTTTACAAACTCTTTCTTGTTATAAAAAAAGAAGATCTTGAAACTCAATGAGTATACCATTAGCAAACGAAAGTGGTGGTTCACAGCTTAGGACACTTGCCAGATCTCTGCCAATCCCTCCACATTAATGAGTTCACCGCTCAAGCTCTCCAGGGTTAAGCTCTTAGTCACAAACTATACCAAAAAAATAGGAAATGTTACTTTTCATTTTAAATTTCATTACAACAGTAATGTTATTTTTGCAATATAAATACAATTACAAGTAAAATGTGTCCAAACACTGTGTAATTGCGATAAAATTAACCGAAGGATCAAATGTAAATGAAACAAATTAACATTTTGGCGAATATATTTTTTTCTTTTATTCGTAAAATATGAAAATGTTTATGTAGACTTGTATTTACTTCAGTAAGAGAGGATGAAATGGTTGTTGGACGAGAGCCTTATAGTTCATACTTTATAATTAGTATTCTTATATGTTATAATTAATTAAAAATATCAGCATGAATTAACGTGTAAATCTCATTACAAACGTGGCTAAAACCAGTTATTTTGGCGTATATGGTGTTTACATCCACTTTCTTTGTAATTTTATGTAGTTTCCGAAAGTAATACTAAAATAACAATAAATTTTTAAATAAAGAAGTAACATTTTGTATTTCTTGGGTCCTATTGGTGACTTAAAACCTGAAAGGCCTGGAAGGTTCATTGGGGTCCAGGGATCCACAGACAGAACTAAGCAAAGTTTCACGATCATTTTATGATAACCACTGATCTCTATCAACTTTATTTTTCTCTTTACATTATTTGTTCAAAATAAGTAACCAAAATCAGGAACTGAAATCAGGAACCAAAATCAGTAACCAAAATCAGTAACCAAAATGGAGTTAAAGCATATTTTGACACGTGGTGGTGTAACAACAATGATGACTCTGTGAGGACAGGAGAAAGCGATGCAAGTAAAACTTCCTGGGAGTCAGTTTATTAATTTTTTAGTTTCCGTATGTTAAAAAACAGCTATGTAATGAGACTGATACTTGATATTTTGTATTATCTGATGTCTTTAGAACGCGCATATAAGATTATTTTAAGTGTATAAGGAGTCTAGAAAAATAGACGGGTTGTTCGGAGTTACCGANATAGACGGGGTTGTTCGGAGTTACCGAATTTACATTTGTTTTGATTAGGACGAACAAACTCAATCTAAACCCGTTACATAATCTAAGAGAAAAATTGATTTCACTTCATCGCAATCAGAAGTGGGTCAAAAGTAAATGTTTCAAAAAATTTTAATGATTACTTACATATTCCTACTTTACAACAAATCCCAAAACAAACCAATACAAATCAGGTAGGAAATAATACCAGCGGTAATGCTAATAATAATAAAATTTATAGTCAAATTGCATATGACCATGTGGAGAACAATAAGCTAATTTACTCTCCGGAAGCAAGCAAGGAACCATTCCATCAATTCCGATCAAGGGTCCTAAGCCAGAGGCGGATTCCAAAATTTCAGCAAAAGTTCCTAGATAAGATAAACAGATAGCTGCGAGTTATAATACTAATAGAATGTCAATATGTTTGTAATTTTAAGCAAAAAATTACATGTACAAGTTATTATCGAACTATAGATTATTTTGAGTATAAAGTTTAAAAATCATAAGAATTGAAATAACACTAAATTCACGATTTATTGTTACAATAAACGCGCCCCTAGACAAAGCCTAAAGAACCTGTATAAGAAATCCGCCTCTACCAGAAGGAAAAACGGAGAAAAAACCCGGGCCAGGATGGGGCTACAGAATTTATGTACACAACCGTGCCCAAGTTGAGTACATATAAAACTAAATTAATATGAGCCATAAGACAACACAATCATGCAAGAAAATAGTTTTTGAAATTGTTATAAGTTGTTTAAAAAGTACTACAGCAATGGCGTGATAAAGTACAAGACGAATTTAACTTTTATTAAAATCAATAAATTCTTTTACATTGTAGAAGCACTGGTGCAGGAGGTAGTTTTTAACCGCTGATTTGAACAGATTCAATTTCATAATGTCTTTTATATTCTTGGGCAGGGAATTATATAGAACGATTCCCGAATGATAAGGTCCTTTTTGGCAAAGAGTGGTTGACACTCTAGGGCGATGAATATTACTACTATTGCGTGTATAGTGTTCGTGAACGAGACTGTTTCGTATAAAGAAAGGGTGGCACTTCAGTAATTCGGTCTTAACAAACACGACTGTTTCATAAATATAAATGCAGGGAAGTGTTAAGATATTTAATTCCTTGAATAAAGGTTTACAAGAGTTTCGGGGGTGAGATTTACAAATTATCCGAACTATCCTCTTCTGAATTCTGAAAGTTTGAATACTCTGACCGGAATTACCCCAGAAGGTAATGCCGTAACGTAAATGGGAGTAAACGTTTGCAAAATATACGCAACGGGAAATACGTGGACTAACTGCGTTAACTAAGATTCGAAATGCGTAACACAATTTGCTTAATTGGGAATTAAGATTGTCAACGTGATAATTCCATTAGAGGTTTTCTTGAATATGGAGACCTAAGAATTTTCTATTCGTAACAGTTTCTAATTGTGCTCCGTTTAAGAAAGAGAAACCTGGGGTAAAGATTTTGTATTACTATTGTGAAATGACATAGAGACTGTTTTTTCAGTGTTTACAATGGGACTATTTCCATGGAACCAATTCGAAAGGTTAGACAAAGCTTTTTGAGCATTGGCGTGTTTACATAGTAAATTAGTGTCATCAGCAAATAGAACCTTTTTGCAATCTGATGTGGATGATGACATGTCGTTCACATACAATAAAAAGAGTATAGGGCCGAGAATTGTTCCTTGGGGTACTCCGCAAATAAGTGGCTTTGTTCCTGAAAGACAACGCTGAAGTATTTTATTTTTAGTATAGGATATTTGTAACATAGAGTAAGTCACATAGATAGTAACATGGATGGTATGTAACATAGAGCAAGGTAAAAAGAAAACAAAATGCTGAGGATCCAACCACTAAGCTAATATAGAGGTCAATTAAAAAAACATTTATTGTCTCAAAATCATATATCTCTACCTGTAGCGCGAAAATAATGAGCTCTGTATTTTTCTGCGTGGGCTTTCTGAAAATATCTCGGTCCCCGCAAAACTCTTAAGGCAATTAACAGAACATGATACTTGAAGAAAGAAACGATGTGTTTGTATTGTTTGTTAGAATTCATGAAGTCCAGAAACAAATTCTCTTTTAATTTCCGAACCAGAGAAGTTGTTGGAAAGTTATAGTTATCTTCCTGTTGAAGTTTGATTCCTCAAAACGTTTTCGTGAGAAATTGAAATAAATAATACAATATGAATATTTAAAGAAAATATTTTCATAAACTATTGTGCTGATTACAAAATTTATATAATTTTGATAAATTACATTAGTTTAAAATTTAGATAGACTTTTACAACTAAATGCGGTGAGGGCGAAAACTTGAAAATTGTGGCCGATAAAAAATCGTACGACAATACAAAAAAAACACGTTTATAAAAAAATCGTACAACAATACATTCTAAATATTCTTAACTGTCAAAGTACAATGGATGTATACATATAATATAATGTAACTTTTTTAATATCTCCCAAAAACTACTTAAATTACTTGTAAATATACAGCATATATTCGCCCTTAACGTTTTCAGTTTTAATAATCTATAAATTATATAAATTTTTAATATTAGATATTTTATTCTTTTTCGATTTTTATTGCAAACATTTATAATGTTTTCGTATATTTTGTTCGACGCTTTTTATTTTTGTGGTAAGATATTGAAATATTTGCGGGGAAAAAGCTAATTGCTCTACCTTTATTACAACTAGTCGACATTTGCTTGCAAGATATCTGGCGGAAAGCAATCTTATAAAAGCGTTATAAAAACACATATTTTAAACCTTCTTTATGTTCTTTCACTCTTCATCACGCATTGTATCAACGTATTTGTTAGTATTTTATGATGCTGGTCCGTTTTAGGAAAAAATACCCTCCAAAGATACTTTTTCTTCATAACGGCTACAGAAAATTTCGTACGGGTATTTTGTACGGGGTCTTGGATATCATTACAAGAAGAATAAAAAAAGTTTGGAAATCACACAAATCACAAGGAGAAGGACGTAAATGACATTGACAATGAATGGTATTAGTCGAATTACTTCCTCATTACTTCATAATTTTTTCGAGAAGGACGTTAAAGAAAGTTTCTTCGGGTAAATTCTTGCCTCGACCGAATCAAGAAATTCACCTCTATAAATCTCGCTTTAACTACGACCTCAAATCAGTAAATAAAAAGGAACAGTGCCATGTGAAAAAACAATGAGGAAAAATAACATGCAATGTGGGTTGTAAGAGGCGTTTATTTACTCTGTCCTGTCCACCTTTTTCTGTTTTTCCAGCGAAATATTACTCCCCTTGCGCTCCATTTCCCATTTATACGCACAAAGATTATTAACACTCCTTCCTCGTCGTCCATTAAAGCGTGTTTTTGTTTCTGGGTATATCTTGATAATGATATCTCGAAAATGACGGAGTCGATGCTGTTGGCGGATAAGCGTGGATCATCAAGGAACTCGAACCTCTATGTCACAGTGGCCGCTCAAATGGAAGGCAAAAGGAAAATCGATGTATCTTTTGTTTCGATAAAAACCCTGGCAGAGCTCTGTGTCAGTTGATCAGTAGATTGAAAGCAGTTTGTTACAAAATTCCTGTAAAGGATCACTTAATTTTATTAATTGTTTGGAGAAATGGAAACTGCATGTTGGAACTGAACAAAAATTGGCTCGAGAAATTTTGATTAACACTTTTCTCCTCGGGTAATATTTTTAAAATTATTTTGAATATGTTTACTGCCCATGTATAGAGACCACTAATATACTATCTAGAAAAAAACTAAATATATGTTTTCTATTTACATTAGATAGATTATTGTAAAATATCAATGTTCAGTTACGTTCTTCAAAAGAACGTAGATAATATATCGAGTTATATAAATATTCTAAAAAATAATAATCACTTTACTACAACGATAATCACAACACAGTTCGAAGTCTTACTCAAAATGTTAATATTTATTAAACTCTTTCGCACCTTTCGAATGATATGACAGTAGTGAATTTGAACTTATAATAACAGTGATTTTGTCTATATTTAACATATTATGAAATAATTTGGATACAAAAACTGAATTGTGAAGAGCAACGAAGAGTCTACTGATGAGTCATTAGCGGCAGAAACGTCGGGCCACGAGTGAATAATATTGCTTCTTCCGGTTTGTTAACATTTTAGAGAAGTAGCTTCTGGACATGTTAAGAAATAGTTCGAAGCAATATTAAGTCAGCTGAATTACGTAAACAGATCGACGTTTTCAAGAATGTTTTGGTTATGTGCATGAATAGAATGTCTACATTCGTTCGTGAGTTAAAGTATTATCGTAAATGAATAAGGAATGTGCCTCACTCAATTATCCGATTGTAGTTTATAAAAAACAACAGTAAATAACCTTCAGTGCAATAAAAATGTTGTCGATAGAAATTCATTTATCGATTAAGACATATAAACATATTAAAATTACCACACACGATTATCAATTACGAACCAGTTCATAGAGATAGTTTAAATACTGTACCTTGGAAACGAGAAGGTCTCCTGGAAGTGTCTCAAGGAAAACACTACTGCCATGACTTCCTACAATTACCCGTCTGGATTATGCATTATGTGGCAACGGTGTACCATTGACCAGCTTGGTTTAAATTCGTTAACTCTATTTCAGCGAATGGATTGCTTACGCATTCATATTCTTTGTGTAAAATGAATCTAAAGTTAAAGTAAAGTAAAGTAAAGTTAAAGTAAAGTTAAAGTAAAGTTGCTTGCTTCCGGAGAGTAAATTAGTTTATTGTCCTCAACGTGGTCATACGCAGTTTGTACTGTTTTTTGACAATAAATTTATATATTTAAGTATTTATTTATTTATTTATTGTGGTCACGTTACATTTGCTTAGTTTTTATGGTATTGACGACTAAATATACGTGTTAGCTAAGATACTTCTCTTTGGCCGGCGTACGAGACCGGTGTTGTCAAGCGTTAGACTCCGGCCTGGTAATTGTAGGAGGCCATGCTACTGCTCAGAAGACTTAAGACTCGAAGATGCGTGAACGTTCCTTGAGTGTCGAAGTTCTGTGACTTCCCCCTCCAAAGCTAAGAAAATTGTCTTCTTCTGAGAAGGCGGAGCCTGCCTCAAGCATTTGTGTGTTGATCGTCGTATTAGCGTTACATCTTCACCAAGTTCACGTGCTAAGGCCTGGGTTTTTCCTGGTTTCCTGGCCCGGATTTTCCTCCGGTTTTCCTTCGGGTAGGGGCGGATTTCTTATAGAGGTTCTTTAGGCTTTGTCTATGGGCGTGGTAACAATAAATCGTGAATTTAGTGTTATTTCAATTCTTATGATTTTTAAACACTGTACTCAGTAATCTATAGTTCGATAATAATTTGTACGTGTAAAATAATTTTTTTGTGTTAAATTACAAACATATTAACATTCTATTAGTATTATAACTCGTAGCTAACTTTTTATCTTACCCAGGAATTTTTGCTGAAATTTTTCAATCCGCCTGTGAACTTAGGGCCCTTGATCGGAATTGATGGGACGGTCCCTTGCTTGCTTCCGGAGAGTAAATTAGTTTATTGACCTACACGTGGTCATACGCAGTTTGTACTGGTTTTTGACAATAAATTTATTTATTTATTTATATATGATTTTCGCTATTTAAATCTGTCTTGAATTCTTACAGGTCGTCTCGTGGAGCAGTACCAGTAACCCACTACAAAGCTCATCATAAAGAAAATATGGTTGTGTTTTCTTGACTCAGCAGCTGAGGTAGCGAAAATTATAAGAATTTTGCGTGGAAGTTCAATGAATGGCAAAACATTTTATAGTCTTATTATCAATAAATAAAGTAATAAGTTGAATATTGATTTTACCTTGCAGAGGACGCTCTTACGAAACTATCGTGATATATCGCACGGATAACACTCGTCATCCACTTTCAAAGTAGAAATTCAAGATAATTTTTCTATTAACATTGTTGACTTAAAAAGAATCCTAAAAATACCTTCGATTGAACTTTTCATAAATAAATTGCTCGTTAAATAATTTACAGCAATCAAAAATACTTACAGAATGGGTCGCTTCCTGTAGGAATCCCAGAGGTCGCCTGGGTGACATGTGTTATCCATTTTTAAAGTAGCAATATTAATGAATATTTTTCATGTATAACCACATTAGTAACTTCTTTCTGTCATTAAATTCAAATTTTATATTATGGTTGGACTAGCACTCTCATGTTAGTCAAATCTCTGAGATGTATAATTACTTTATTATTTTTATTATTATTAATATTGTTGTTGTTGTTGTTTTAGAACACAACAATATGAATAAAAACGAATAAAAATATGATATAGTATCTAACAGTTAATAATGTAGTACAAACATTATTCAGGAACTCCTCGCTTGACTCGTTTCAAATTCACAAAAGCATGTACAAACATGGCGACCGAGCGCAACAATCCCCTGATTTATACATCTCACCTCGGAAAAAGTTAAATATCTTTCTTAAATGTACGGTAACCAATAGATAAAAATGATATGAAAATACTATGGAAAATTTGGTGCAAATCAAAGTAAACACTTATCACTTTCGTGATTTCACATATGGTCTATTTTTGAAAATATGTGTTTTCTCCATAAGCCGCAATGATAATACGTAGCAATTATTTCACTTAAATGACCGATGAGGTAAATTTTTCAATTTGAAATTACAATAAGATCATGCCACTCTATTTATTTTTGGCGATTTTAGATTTTTTATGGATTTTTTATGGACCAACGTAAATAAACCTGTTAGTTTATTAATATGAAAGTACGCTGTTTCCATGACAACATTCAGAAAAAAGACGATTACTTCGCATGGATGACTACAGCCATCCGCAGGGTTAAAAAAGATGGATACATTTTCTTAACGTGAGCAAAAAGATTTAATGTTTGCAAAGTGTGTTTTCGTCTAAAGATCAAATACATTAAACCAAAAAGTGCACATAGAGCTGGAGTAAGTGTAGAGGTGTTTCCTAGGAGGTGATGTAGGCCTCTATAACCACTATAAAAGTGCTCAATGGAAAGAGTGGCAAGTCAACTAAGAAAAGAAGGGATTTTAAAAGTATGTTGTATTTTTAACATCATTATTAACAATTTGACTACAAATACTAATAAAATTTTAAAAAACGTCTGAAATTTTGATCTAATCATTTACATTTATAAAGAAGAAGTAGTTTAAGCTGTCATCTTTCACATCTATGAGTATAGAATAGTAATGAGTGGTTATAATGGTTATTCCTTGTCATATATTTTCATCAATATTTATTTAAAATTCTACGAATGCTAAATAGTATAATCCGTTCAAATAGCACAAATATGTTGGATAAAAATGGTATACAAAACAATGAGAAATACTAAAATATCATAGTCTATTTTAGTTGCACCGAGATATAAGCTGTATAAAATGTATTGCCGTCAAATTAAAACTGCATTTGCATTATATATAACGAATCAAAAAGCGTACGTATAATTAATTATTGTCCAATAGAATATTATTCGTTTTCTTTTTACAATTTTCAGCTGTATAATTGGAAATAATCACATTATATAATCGTGCATGATTTAATCGTATGTGTTATCTTGTCACAAAAATATTAATTAACATGTCGTTAAATGATTACGTCGGATCCCATTTATTTAGAATTTATTATGTTATACCACATTATCAAATGATTAGTTTTTCTTTCTCTCAAGGGACGTGAGTAGTAAAATAATTCTCACGAATGTACAAAGTTTTTAAATATTGTTTGCTTACATAAAAATGTAATATTTAATAACTGTTTTTACAAGATTAGCGATTATTCATGTAAACAATTATAAGACCACACGATAGAATTTATTATCAAAACAAATAATATAAAATATGATCTTATTTTATCACACAGAAATGCAATCTGTTACAGATGTGAACGAATAGAATCGAAAATATAGATAATCTCTTGATATGGTAATTCGAAATGCAAATTTTATGGTGGATTAATTTGGAAAGCCACATTTACTAAATGTCTACCTTCCTGCTGTACCTCTCCGAGGCGGATGAGTTATAAATGATGGAATTATGAGTGATAATGAGTAATTTATGAGGTGATGAATGACAAGGGATATGATTGTACTTTAGAGAGTCTTTTGAACCAAACATAACGTCAGCACATATATAATAGCCCAAAGTAATAGGAGTTAAATATAAAGTGACACACATTGGATAAAACGTTTGCGTTAATTGATTTATGAAGAAAAATATGTGTTTCATTTACTGAGTTAAGCTTATGAAGTTCTTCTCTACATTTTGAAGGAAAATAAACCGGACAGAACGGGTACACAGATAGTTCAGTACTGCAGTAATAAAAAAGTAAATTACGAATTTGTTTGACATAATTTTTGCTCCCAAAAATACTAAAAAAATCTTGTCAAAAAAAGAACATTGAGGCACTCCAAACAATGAAAATTGTAATACGTGTTTTTGGAGGAGAATTGTTACTGTGGAGTCATATTCTGTGTTAATACAACATCAATAGTGTTTTCCACTGGCTATTACCTAAGAACTTATTACATCAAGTAGTCGCTAAATTCCGTTAATATGAACATATGTATCTTATTCACCACACACCTCGTAAAAGTGAGTTATGAGACATTTGCAAATGAAAGTGAAGGAGAATTGTATGAAAATAAACAGATATTTGGCCTTACTCAGCCATTTAAAGAAAGATATTAGTACATATACACGAAATGTTATCGGCCATAATAATTACTGGGGTTTGGTTTCCTTGCATTTAGATTGACAAATAAATAACAAAATTATGTCATTTCGCCAACGTTTCGACTATTTATTTTAATCATCATCAGAGCTATATAACAAAATATGTATACATACAATGAACATACTCTCTACCATAATTTCACCACGATCAACGAATCAATGACATACCTCAATGAAAAAATACTGTTGTCTACCCAGCCGCGTGATTTCTTTAACATTTCCATTTGTGT
>NNCF01125798.1:61036-95950 GCA_002313205.1 Laupala kohalensis | reverse complement strand
ACTAACCCCTCCACGTGGGCCAAGTTGTTGGTAACCAAGCTACTAACAATGAATTTTTACACGTTTCACCGTCAAGAGGAAATTTGCTGCTTAATCCAGTTTCAGTACTCGTCCGACTACGTCAATATGTGGATGGAAAGAGGTGACATGTATAAAACAATGGAACCGAGCGGTTTTTCTGACAAATCCTTAGTTTCTAAGGTTGGTGAGCTGAATAGTGACACTCCCAACACCGTTTAATGAGATTTCTTATCCACTGCAAAATTCGGAAATGTGGTCAAATTCCAACATCTGACGAGCGTGTAATACAATATTGAATATGTATAAACTTTCACTGAGCACACTACAGTGACGCATATTCCCTAATAGCCGTCATCTCCATCCCATGCTTTCCGGACGCAATCTAAGTCATTTTACGGCTGTGCAACCCGCCAACTGCCTCCTCCCACGTCATCATTGCTTTTTCGTACATAAAAAATTCCCGAGGCATTCGCGTCACTGGAATATGTAAGATCATCAATTTTCCTGTCCAGCGTCCGTCCGGAAAGTTGGTCATGAAACCCATAAATTACGTCGCAGATATATCCGAGTCGTCGGGGAAGAGTTGTGTTTGACAGCTTTGCCGACAGAGTCATTATAGAGGAGAAATATAAAACAAATTTAAATAATTTTGTTATGTTAATATAAAATGTTCTGCTACGAAGGTGAGTGACATCAATTCATTGAACGTAGATGTCACAAAATTTAAAATCTGAGGTATCCATATTTACATACTTCCTGTTCATCCTTTATTATTACATTATTAGTGCATTAAGTATAATACCCGTAAAGAGAGTGAAGTGCTCTTTAAAAGTACAGATAATGTAAGCTTCAACAACTGTTTAATATAATTTAATATTATTACTGTTCACTATTAATTCATTTGATATAAATTTTATGACATAGCATCGGAAAACTTTTGGGTAACATTATAATACTCAACACCTTGGCTAAATGAAATACGAAAGGACCTCAAAAATGCAAACATAAGATCTACCGACATTTTTGAAAGAGACACCTTCAGACACAAAGTGGACAAATGGGAAGTTATACCAGAGATACCAAAAGAGAAAAAGTACAGACCAATGTGGGCGGAAGATCGTAAACAAGCTTTCTTGGGAAGAATGAAAGCGTATTGGAACAACAAAAAGAATTGAAAGAAAAGTTGATTGAGTCATTTGGTCAACGACTTTCTTTCATTGGGACAATTCGCTAGTACTAATAATAATAATGCTTTTGCAATAATATACTACTTAATATGTTACACTTCATGTTAAAAATATTCCCTTGAGACGTGGCCATGAACTTATTACACCATTCCTTCAATTAATTTGGTGATCAATCGGATCAGTGATGTTTAGCAAATTAAAATTTTCACTGCCAATATTGTTCACTACTGAAACAAAACAGGAAAGATTTGAATTGTGGCTGTTACTTGGACTGCATTGTACGCTTGTGGATTCTTTTTCCGAGCCAGTATTAAAATTCTTAGCAACACTTAGTAAAATGAAAATAATGAGGTATGATGTAAATCTGAAATTAAAGCCAATTTTCAATTTTAATTTGTCAGATAATTTTAAAAATTACTTAAACGAAGTGAAAAGAATTGTTTTGAACCTACAGAACTATTTTGTTTCTTACATTAATTCGATTAATTCCTGATCTATTAATTCATTGCATTTTGTGTGTGGGGTTTTTAGGGCTCGTCAACAGGAAGGTCATTAGATCCCATAATTCATTGCAGCGTTTTGTACTTTAGTATTCCTCTGAAAATGACTGACAGACTCGTAACAACAAAATATTTAGCGAAGCATTCTGTTTTATTCAGACATAGTGAATGGTGTCTTCCCATTACCCGATATGTTTTACTCCAATAACTGGTAACTAATTGTTGCTGTTTGTCCAGTTTTTATTCCCTTAGATGATTTGTGACAAGCAATTCTTTATTTCATTTTGAGCATTATATGGTTACAAGATAATGTAGGGAAAAACATTTTTTTACTTATTTTACTAAAAATAAAATCCCTTAATATCCTCTTTTTTGCGAAAGTATGCCAGTTTGAACAAATGAAGGGGACTAGAGAATAGATTTACGGTTAAATCATGTTATAGCCCATGAAAAGAGTAAACTCAACTTCTGTTACAGAATAGTGAATATTTTTGAAATTGTCACTATGAAGATGCTTTTTTACAATTACAATTTATAAAATCATGTCAACTCTGAACCCAAAAAATATAGATTAAAATTTTTTATATACTCCTTGGGTACAGATAATACACAAATGAAAATCTGATACGTCAAAAGATCCGCGCTCCTCGTTCATTTCTATACAGNGTATAAGAGACAGCGATAATGCTATTGTCAAAATTATATCAACAAATAAATTAGATTACCAGAGATATTACGGAGTCTGTCGGTAAACTATACTTTATTAATAGTTGTTACATATAATTATTTTCTTTCATGAAATAAGTCAGAATATTAGGTTTTCTTGTTTCTGTATGGTTTGTCGTATTGTTTAGCGTTGTGCTGTTTACGTCTGCCATAATTTTATTTTCAGATTTTTAACTTTAACAGTCTATTTTAAACTGAAAAACATATTTCAAATCTAAAAAAAGTCGTTAAAGTGAATTATTTTTTAAATGATTTAAATCATTTAGCGCCGAAACGAACAAATAAACGTAATTCAAAGGAAATACAAATAAATCACTGACAATTTTCTTCCAAAACAGTTTAAGTTAATTCTTAGTTGAGCAAATTTCATTTTAGATTTTTTTTGCGCGAAGGAGAAATAACTCCCACCGAAACCTAATGATCTTGCATTTCAAACTGCTAAGAATTTTGTCGTTAATAATTCACGATAATGAGGCAAATATTTTTAATTATAAATTGGATTACATGACAAAAAACAACAACATATTATTACAAAAACGAGAAACATTAACAAAATGGAAATGTCAAAGTTGATATTTAACCAGCAAAACAAATCTAATTAATTTGTTTCTAATTTCATATAGAACTATTTTATTTGCAAGACTAATATCACAATTGTTACGTCCTCCACGAAATCATACAACTTCTGCTCTTTCCAGTGGTTGGCAACGCCGAAATACTACTAATGCAAATGTTGGCAGAACGTGTGGGAGAACCTCGCGTGAGAGGACTACGACGCGAGCGACTGTTCGGCCGACTCAGTTATTTTATTAATTCCTCTTGCGACTGAAATGCGAAGGGAAGATGTAATTAGATGAAATGCGCTAGACTAATGGTGCTCCATCGTCGTTCTGCTGTTTGCCTTTGGAAACGCAATTCTTTTTTTCGGACGCCAGGCGGCGCCACAGTGCGCGGACGCTGTTCCAGTAATCAAATGGTACCGTTGGGGATCTCCCTCTGCTCACGCTCTCGCTCTTTGCGTGTGACGAGGATAAAATTAGATAATTAAGTCAGAATGTAAATATAATATGTGTGTCGAGATCAACAAAACTACGAGACGTAACATTCAGAATAGCTACAATTCTACCTTTTCATGCGAAGACGAAGTCAAAGTTGTCCCCTACATGAATAAAATATCACTGGTTGTCTGTTGATCTTTCTATGGCTAAATTTAATTTTTAGAAATATGAAATATTGTGGAGTGAACGTTTTTCATATCCACTGAATTGAATCAAATAAAATTGTTTTCTAGACGAAAGTTTCAAGTCACTTTAAAGTTTGACTAGGGGACAATATTTTTCATGAAATGTAGTAATCTGTGTTGTTATATTATGTGTTTCATAATTTTACGGATGAAAACGCTATA
The DNA here is from genome assembly GCA_002313205.1 of Laupala kohalensis. Taxonomy (NCBI): domain Eukaryota; kingdom Metazoa; phylum Arthropoda; class Insecta; order Orthoptera; family Trigonidiidae; genus Laupala; species Laupala kohalensis. The sequence goes on along the minus strand of NNCF01125798.1, from coordinate 92,111 downwards.
TTAGAATTTTTATCACTGATACATCAAATCATGTTACTCCTCTTTACTCAATTACTTTAGAGATAGTCATACACGATAAAAAGAAAATGTAAGGCAATTCCGATAATTAACGATATACATTTTCTCATGAGGATGTAAAAAGAGAATATAAATTTTTTATCATCTTTGCTTTAATACGACTGAAATTTTATAATGTAAGAGAGGAAGATATTTATCATAAAATCTTGGGGGTCGTGTATTTTTTAAACATATTTACTTTATTTTTTAAAGACTTAATCAACAAATTTTGCTTATAACTGCGTTTTTATCAACTGGAAAAACATACTTTACATTTCATGGTCACAATGATTATATACACAATGATTAACGAGCAATCAAAAACCAAAGTCAAGGGCTCACTTTTTTGCTGCTATAATCCAATGCGTGTTATAATATAAATACCAAAGGGTTTATTGTGCTAAAAAAATATAAACTGATGAAATTATTTATTAAGGAGGTAAAACCTTAATAGATTTGTTAATAATGGGTTGTCCAACTACCAGCCAAATATTGGAGGGCTGTATTGGAAAACCAGAGGATCGTCTTTGAATGGAACTCCTTTAAAACAGAAAATATTTAGATGCCAATTAGATGCTTCAAATGCCAGAGGTATGGACATCTTGAAGCACAGTGTAGATAAGAAAACTACACATGAAGGAATTGTGGTCTACAGAATCATAAGACAGAAAACTGTTCAGTGAAAGAAAAATATGCAACGTGCAAGAGACTTAGCAAGAGATCCGATCATTTGACTGGAGACAGAAAAGAATGTTCAGAGTACCACAGAGCTTTAGAAATTCTTAGACAGAGAACAGAATATGGAGACATCAACAATTTCCCATAAAATTTCTTGAAATATTTTCAAACAATTAATCATTGTGCATCAGAACATAAGAAGCGTCCGAAAAAATTTTGACTTATTTGTTGCTGAGATTTTGTCTGGTGGTCAAATACCTGATATAATTATTTTATCTGAGGTATCTATATGCGAAGAAGAAAAATCATTGTATAGCTTACCAAATTTTTATATGGTCGGCAACTTTAATTCCAGCTGCTAATACAGAGATATTCCAAACAGCAGATGTGCTGAGTTTTTCATTTAAAACCTTCAATCAGGATCTCACAATATTAGCAATGTATAGATTACACGAGTTCAATCCAAGTAGATTTGTAGTCGAGCTTGAATAATTTTTACAACGATACGATATAAAACTCAAAAAATCTCTTTTTAATTGGTAACATAAATATAAATATTTTAGGAGAAGATTCAGAAATAGATAAGTACAATACATCAATGTCAGCTCATGGTTTAGAATCGTTAATTAATTAACCTACTAGAATCGTTCGCAATAAATATATGTCAGTTGTTACTAGTTCATGCATAGATCATGGGGTTAAGCTGAAAAAATTTCTGTACAACGAAATAAAAAATATCCAAACAACACAACTATTAGAAAGTTTTCTTTTGTACGTTATAAGAATAGATTTCAGTTAGATATTAGGATTATTAAGCATGAATATTTGCTAAATAATTTTCATAACGCTGCAGGTAATAGTAAAAAGATTTGGAAAGTAATAAACGAAATAACTGGACAAAAAGTGAAAACAGTCAACAAGAACGAATTGACAGTAAACGATTCCAAAATTAGTGACCTCCTAGTTGTAGCAAATACATTTAATAATTACGTTTTATCAGTTATTAACGATATCTAAAATGGAAGAAAACAGAAAATATGACTCCCCATTCGATAAGTTTTTTGCGATACGTTTGCGATACGTTGAAATATCTTCTATGTTCTTTGAACCAATTCTAGTTGAAGAGGTACACAACATAGTTCAGTCATTAAAACATTACTAATCACCTGGCATTGATGGTTTTAGCTTAACTTTTATCAAGAGCATTTTTCCAAAAATTGTTAATGTGTTCTTATATATTGTAAATCTGAGTATTGAAACTGGAGTATTCCCAGAACAGCTAAAAGAGGCTGTGGTCATTCCTATTTTTTTAAAGGAGATTGTCCTCAAATAACAACATGTCTATATCACTAATTTCTATATTTTAAAAGATCATTGAGAGATTGGTTAAAAAACGACTCATATTTTATCTCACTAAAATTCACTTCTTTAACCCTAGGAAATTCGGTCTTAGGTGCGGATTATGCGCCGAAACTACTTTGTTGCATTTTATGAATTTAGTAGAGAATGGAATTAACTCGGATAAAAAAGTAAGAGACCTATTCTTGGATATTCAGAATGCATTTGACGCAGTAAACCACTCTATATTATTGCGAAAAATGTCTTCTTGTGGTATAAAAGGGTTTGTATTTAATTGGTTTGAGAGTTATCTTACGAATAGGAAGCAAAAAGTTAGGATAAATGGGATTCTCAGTGATAAGGGAGACCTCGAAGATGGCGTACCGCAGGGTTCAATCTTAGGACCAATCTTATTCTTAATATTTTTTATTTTGAGCAATGTAGAATTTAATGGTACACTTACATCTTTTCCTGACGACACAGCACTATTCTACGTAAGTTCGTCAAGAGAGGAAATACAACATTCCATGATCCTAGACCTATGCTTATTGAGACATTGGTTCTTAACAAACAACATGGTTTTGAGTCCGGATAATAATTTCAATATGCGAGGGGATGAACATTTTACTACTCCAATTACATATAATGCCCAAACTGTTTAATGTTAGATGATACATGTGCTGAGCAATGTGTTACCACAAAAGAAAGCAATGATGTTAATTACCTGTGTTTGTTTGGATAGGAAAATAAATTGGAAATTTTATTTAAAAGCTCTAAAATCAAAATTAAATAGCCAACTCAGACTTTTCTATTTCCTCAAAAAATTATATAAACCTGGTGTACTTCGTATGCTATACCTTTCACTTAAACACAGTAGGATGGATTGCGCTATCTCTTTTTGGAAGGCACCTACCTTACAAACTTACAAGGTATAATTGTTGTGCAGAAATATCTTATAAGACCAATAACAAATTCAGATTTTTGGGAACCTTCATATCCATTGTTTGCACGATCAAATATTCCACCGATACGTTACGATACGTTCTTCGGAATCCTAGAACTGCACTGATACCGAGGCCAACAAAAACTCATTTCATGAAATCTTTTTCATTTGTGACCCCCTAAAACGTATAACCTTCTGCCAACTAATATTAAAAATTCCAGTAGCGTAAGTATTTTTTCTAAAGAATTAAAAAGTTGGCTATTGAAACAGATTGATATTGAGCATATATTTAGATTTCTCGAATAAATCTCCCAGACTCATATTCCGTAACTTGACATTCCCATCATTACCCTTAAAAATGTGTATCATGTCAGTACTATAAGATATTCAATAATGTTTTTTGTCGGATACTCTAGGATTAAGTAGTTTAATATTTTAGTATTTAGAATGGTTACTCTGCCTTTAGGGGGACCTATATTTCTCATAAATTATAATATATTTCTCATAAGTACTTATTACATCTTGTAATAAGTACCGTAGTATATTTGAACTATATTAACTGTACCATTGTAACTGTTTTAAAGGAAATAAATTGATTGAATCAATATCGATGGCGATTTGAATTTTCAATCTAATCAGAAACATTAAATAATATACTTGCTTCGTTTTCGCATTAAAATTTTTGTGTTTAATGAGCTATTCTCATGAAATAAAAGATAAGTATGTTTGAATCAAGGGTAGAAGACGAAGTAGAACGAACATTTCTGTTGTATAGTTATATTAAAGAAAGATCATGTCATTTAAAGAAAAGAGGTATTTCTAACTGTTAAAATGGACATCGATTTGCGCCAAAGAACCATGTGACACTGACATACTGCATGTTCCTTAACATATAAAATTTATAATTTATTCAAAACAAAATTGACAAACTGTTGGATTTAATTAAATAGTTATAATTAAGAAGAAATATTTGAGTAATAACTTTAAATTGTATGAATTTAGAAATTGTGTTTGAAATAAATAATGTAGAACAGCGGTATTTTAGCAGCTTAGGTATTTTAGTCTTACGTTTACCTCTACACAGTATACTAAAAGGTGTCCGGGAAATGAGAAAATTTTAAACTTACAAGTTCAGTTTTTGATATATAGATGACGGTTTCCTTGTGTTTTGAGAGCTCCAAACATAAAATGCACTTTTCCCACAAAGGATAAAGAGAGAAAGAATAAACAGGGGAAAAGGAAGCAAATATTATTCACACGAAATGAAAATCAACAGACCTACAAGGAAGTTTTGAAAAAGAGAAATCTAAATCTCTCATTTCAATAAATAGAACACTAAAGTCCTTGTTGATACACTTACTATCTTTAGTTAGTAATTATATTCTCAGTCACATGATTCAATTTTTAAAGAGAAGAATAAAAATAGTACAAAGGATACATGTTAAGTACTATAAGTAGAAAAATAAACATAGTTGGATATCGGTGAGGCGATACTAGTATTCATTTTTAAGAATAAATGTGAAAGATAAGTTGTTGTCAACTAGTTTTATAAGCTTCACTTTAGTTCCAAAGGAATACTACGTAATATTAAATATTACACATTACATATTAATTAATCAATTGTATAAACCTAACCACCGAAGGCGGTATACGAACCTGCTTTCCCACCCTTGCCTAGCCCAGTTCATTTGACCTTCACAAAAGCAAAACTTTACGATGTAAACTGTAGTAAACCCTGTGTGTTTACGACTGGTAGATCTAATGGATAGTGTAGATTAGAGAAATGATTGGAAAGTATAATTACCTTCTTTTTATTTAAATTACTTTGTATGTTAGTTTTAAAAATACCTTAACATCAATATAATTCGAAACGAACAGAGTTTGGTTCAGTCATTATTTAATGTAGTTTGAATACTTTAATTTAATTTTAAATTACTTTAAATAATTGAATTTAATTTTAATTTTAAATTACTTTGAATAATTGAATTTAATTTTTAATTGCTTTAATAATTGAATTTAAGATAAATTATTTTAAATAAATAAATTTAAGATAAAAAATTACTTTATTTTTTTAAATGAATTATATTATGAAATTTAGTTTTTAAATGGTATGATATTATATTTTTTAAATATATTTCTCATCTTANGGTCATACGCAGTCTGTACTGTTTTTTGACAATAAATTTATTATTATTATTATATTAAAATAAGTGATTTATGAAGAAAATTGTACGAACTGTAAATTCGCTGTATGACACGTGTCTCTGAGACGTTGTCACGAAACGTATTGTTTGTTACGTTCGTTACATTTTGTCACGGATATGAACAGTCCATTAATAAATAATTTGTCTGAAGTGGACAAAGTCATAAAACAAAACAAAAATTGTGTAATGTTTTATTTAACAAAAAGAAACCGAAATCATGAACAAAAATGTGTTGTTGTGCATTTTAACCGAATATAGAGCTAAATGAAAGATTTTTCAATGAGAATGTTAGTACGATTGTTTACATCAGCAAAAGAGTTCATCAAACGTGCATCGTGACAAAAGCTCTACTCGCCCTCCCGGAAGAAACTCGTCATCCGCCGAAAAACAACGAGAATATCTAACCTCAAATCAATTTTGGAATGAAATGGTTCCATTTTTCGAGTATGTCGACCTCGGAAGTGAAATTCTTTGACCTGTTTCCGCGCGTTTTTTTCTGCTTCCATCACCACAACACGGAAGCACGTCTCGCTACTACGACTGCGCCGAACGTCGGCTGGAGTGGAATCAGAGGCCGTCACTGCAGTGCTGCAGGACCGCGAGGGGGAGGCCAACGCAGTCATCAAAAGTTAACGACGACACAGGATAGCACCGAGCACGCTTCCCTCACTCGACCCCATTCGGTATTCAACTGTTCGCTTCGAAGAACAAGCGATAGCTACTCACGAGACGACTTTTTCTTTCATTATATAACCGCGTATTGTTTAACATAAATTTCCTTAATATTGAAACTTATAATAATAATAAAACATAAATTTAAATAAATGAATTTATTGTCAAAAAAGTAGTACTAATTGCGTACGACCATGTGGGGGACAATAAACTAATTTACTCTCCGGAAGCAAGCTATAGACCATCCCATCAATTCTGATCAAGGGTCCTAAGGTAGAGGTGCATTTAATATTTCAACGTACTGCTACCGATAAAAAAATAGTTCGACACGTATTATAGTATTAAAAATACCAACAAATATTGTATTTAAAACAAAGAGTAATAATAATACCTTTATTTGATGGCGAAATTAATGCATTCGTCTTCTCTTAGATTTAACCTCGTAAGTACATATATTGGACACAAACAATGGAAACACTAAAATAAAGAAAGGAAAATTAATAAAATGCGCATTGAAAAAGAAAGGTCAGAAATTTTAGAAAATAGATAGAAAGAATTTAAAAAAAGGAAAAGAGCACGTCATTATGGAACGTAGGAGCCCAAGTGAGGGTATTAAACATTGTCAAATGAAGCAGAAGAATTGAAAGCATAGTAAAAATCATTCATCCACACTCAATCATGAATCTTTGTATTAGGAATCTTAAAGTATTACGAAGGATCTAATGTACGAGGGCTGTTTTCTTTTCAACCTCCGATAGGCTATAGAAAAAAGACAAATTTGCATAACATAATAATTTTGTTGCCAGAAGTACAACAAAGTCTTACTTCTTTCTCAACACAATCGCGAAAACGATTGAGGTATTGGTCACGTTGAGTCGTTCTCCGCCCAACCATCTCTTCCATTGTTGTCCCCTGCTGCATGAAGTCCACCAACAACACTAATAATAATAATAAATTTATTGTTAAAAGAGCAGTACAAACTGCGTATGACCACGTGGAGGACAATAAACTAATTTACTCTCCGGAAGCAAGCAAGGGACCATCCCATCAATTCCGATCAAGGGCCCTAAGGCACAGGCGGATTAAAAAATTTCAGCAAAAATTCCTAGATAAGATGAAAAGTTAGCTGCGAGTTATAATACTAAAAGAATGTCAATATGTTTGTAATTTAACGCAAAAAAATTTACACGTACAAATTATTATCGAACTATAGTGTGTATTATGAGTATAGTATTTAAGAATCAAAAGAATTAAAATAACACTAAATTCACGATGTATTATTGCAATAAACACGCCCCTAGACAAAGTCTAGAGAACCTGTAAAAGAAATCCGCCTCTACCCGAAGGAAAAACGGAGTAAAACCCGGGCCACGATGGGACTACAGAATTAATGTTCACAACCGTACGAAAGTTGAGTACACATAAAACTAAATTAAAATGAGTCATAAGACAACACAATCATGCAAGAAAATAGTTTTTTTTTAATTGATAAATTATTTAAAAAGTACTGCAGCAATGGCGTGAGAAAGTACAAGATGGATTTAACTTTTATCAAAAACAATAACACTCATTTTCGGTCCCCAAAAAGTGAATGCACGCAGATTCTCCAAACAAGCCGAAAAAATTTAAACACACCCTGAGCAACAGGAAAACAATGACTACAGGTTTTTGGGACCAAAGAGGAGTGTTGTTGGTGGACGTCATGCAGCAGGGGACAACAATTGAAGAGATGGTTCGGCGGACAACTCGTTTAGCCTTCACGATGCCAAGACGTATCTCTCCTCACTGGCGGCAAACGTCTTTGAGGAAGGCATCGAGAAGCTAATGTCACGATATAACCAATTCCTCAATCGTTTTGGCGATTATGTTGAAAAATAAGTTAGACCATTATGTACTTTTGGTAATAAAATTATTATGTTATGTAAATTTGTCTTTTGTATAGTCCATCGGAGGTTTAAAAATCAGCAGCCCACGTATATGATAATACAATAAAACCGACACTACCCGGATTCACGGAGAAGATGAAACGGTCATAATTCACATTTCCATAATCGCTCAATTAGTTCGTAAAATGAAGGGAAGAAATAAAACTTTATCCAGAATTACTCCCTTAAAATAGGAATTTGGAAAAATCTATGCTCGATGAACCTTTACGATTTAAAAGTAACACAATGTCGAAATGTCAAGTTTCCATTTTGAATAGTTTTTTCTCTGGGTTGATGATTAAGTCACTGAAGACAACACCGTTTTTTTGTAGTAACTGCTCCTTTTTCAAATTTAAGTTGTTTTTTTTCACGTCGTATCAAAATGAAATGTATCCTAGACCATACTCCAAACAGTAAAAAATACGATTTTAAGGTTCCTTTCAATCCATTCAGCAGTGTTTGCGTGGTGCGAGATTGAACAAAGCTTTAGCTAAAGTCGGCGGGAAAAACTATCTTCCTCGTTAAAGTAGTAAAGAAAAATAGGGATTAACAATATTGTCTGACATAAGCAAGCCAATAGTTGGCTTCCTATGTCCGGAAGACAATAGTTGTGTTCGTGGAGACACCACCGTCTTTATTTTAGTAGCCAATGTCCTTCACAATTGACATGGCAATACGTTGCCCAGCGCAAAACGCAAGTCAACAATTGGCGTCCAATACTTCCCTTCTGCCTCCCACTAAACCACTCGATGGGAGGACTACATTGGATAAAAAGAGGTATTTGACGAATTTATGGATTATATACAGTATATCATATTAATATCACTATAAAGGCTAGATAGTTGAAAACGTCCAGTACCTTCTCGTGGGTAGGTATGGGAACGCCTATGTCCCTGTGACTACAGGTGAATAAGCGAGGATACAGCCGAAAACGAGACAAAGTTACGTGAAACAGAACAGACAAAACATAGACCAGGAAAAAGGTGACGAACCGATTGAGATAGAAGCTGATTGAGAAGTAGGAGAAGAAAAAGGATAGGTGACATGACCAAATGAAGGAAGACAAGGAGAATGATGAGATGAATGAATTTGAGAACAGGAAGAAAGAGAAATTAAGTAAATATAATGTAAACAAAACCAAGCTAATTGTCGTGTGGCCGAGATACTGAGGTAAAAAACTGAATCAAAATGACCAAAAGAAAAAAAAAAGAATATGGTGATACACTCTCTGTCAAGATTGGTCTCATCTCAGGCAAAATTAATTTTTTTCAAGCACAGATCACACGTACCCTCATTATGAAGAAACGTAACAAGTAAAGCACTTTTGAGCTTCAGAGAATCGATCGATTTCATGAATACACCCTGCATAGGAAGCGTTTTAAAATGCCCTTTTCCCCACCATTCAGGGAGGTCAAGGCTAGGGGAAAATCCTCATTAAAATTCACACATTATCATTTTCTCAGTACCGAAATGTTATTGATGAATGGCAATCTATATATGAATGGCGAAATACGACAACATAGAGGAATGAACACAAAGTGCGCCTTTGCGCATCGAGGTGGATGGGACAATGACCGACCAATGAAACGCGAGACATATTTTGAGAATAGACATAAATATACATAAATAGACTAAACATATAGACATAAATAGACCCAGCGGTCTTTAGAAGGGGAAGACAAAGCTTGGGATCTCTGTCTCTTTCGCACATCGACTTGAGTGGAGGAACTAGATTGTCCTCTCTAACTGCTGACTGCTGAGCACACGTCATTGCGTACATTCCTTCCTTCTTTCCTTCCTTCCTTCCTTCCTTCCTTCCTTCCTTCCTTCCTCCCTTCCTTCCTTCCTTCCTTCCTCCCTCCAAGCAGGAGTGCGAGAGAGAGGGCGACATCTCACAGTATCTTGTGTCTCATGTTTTCATGGACAATCTACGGACACCGCTGAGTCTATTCATATGTAAGTCAATGGTTTTGAGAGATAATTTAAAGGTGTTTTAGAGATTTATTCATGTGTTCGACTGTGATGAAGGGAGGCAACATGTTCAGATATGCGATAGAATGCGAATTCAGAGTAGTTTTAAGACGTGTGAATCTGTAATCGGTAAAATGGTTAAAATGACGAGTCTTGCTTTAAAAATTGTTGCGGTGATTGGGGTTGAGAAAATATTAGTTTCCCATCAATTAGATAAAGTTACGACAGTTCTTATATCAATAACTATTTCTGAGATGTTATCTGATTGCTTGTTCAATAGTTTTAAATTATTTTATATAATTTGAAGGTAGTATTTATGCATTATCTTATAAATCAGTTTATAATATAACTGTTATTATTTATGAACCTATAATCTAATAAAAAAAACAAAATAAAATACTCAGGACGAATTTGAGTTTCTTGGAGAACACGGTTAATTCAATAATAATAAGAACAAACAATGGAGATAACCAACAAGCAAGCGTTCGACAAAATTAGACGGAGATAATTTAAATACTGAAAGGGAATCCGAACACGACAGCTCCAGAACTTTCCTTGAATATGTGCAATACGCATACTCTGGACGACCACAACTTGCTTTATTCCACTACTAACATGACATAGTAAGCGTCTGATTCGATAAAAATTGGAGAACTTACATCCAGTAAGCTTTGAAAGAACGAAACCCTACAATAAATGACTAAATATATACTGAACTGAAAAACAACAATAAATGCGGTGATTGGAGGGGTAAAAAGTATCATTCTATCGCATTTCTAAACTGGTTAAAATTACAAATAGTAAGAATTTTTTTCTGGGTTGGGATCGAACCGCAACGTTCTCAAAGAATCTGTTATTTGTTTCATAATTTACAGATAAATAAATTTTATTGTTAAAAACGCAGTTGCAAACAGCATACGACCACGTGAGGGACAATACATTTACAAACGCTGCGGAAACAAGCAAAGACCCATTCTATTAATGTTGATCAAGGGTCCAATGGCAATAGTGGATTTAATGTTTCTAAAAGAAGTAATTAAACAAATACGTGCTATTATCTAATAAATCATTGTAATTAGAATTTAAAAAATTCGAGATAAATAACAACAACAAAATATATAACATTCATGTCCGTGGCGAATAAATACCGCAGACAGAAGGGCCTGAACTAAATAGATCTTTGCAACTCAATACTTAATGTTATGAAGCGAATGGCTTTAATTTAGCGCGTAACATCGGAGGAGACCTGCTCGGGGACATTCTCATGGGACGATACCTATATTTATCTCAATGATAACCTCACCAGAAGTCTCATATTATACGGTAATTGTTTGCCTTTCAGGAGATTTTTCAGGAACAGAAAATCTTTACACTGTGCGCTTCTCCTTAGAGAAAAAAATCACTAAAAGTAATAATAGTGCCGATCTCAAAAGAGAAAAGAAACCATTAATAATTTGAAATGTTGAAATTTATTGTGATTCAATGTTTACAAAACGCTTTTACAATTGTTTTTACATTATTTATATAATTATTAATACATATTGACCTTCATATTATGGAAAGTACTATTCCTCACTAATTATATAAAATTAGTTCTATTAATTACCTATTTTTTGGGTAAATTTTGTATTTATTAAATATATAAAACAACCTCTCTAAGTTCTTCTGAACTTGTCAGAGAGATTACATTATTATTTATATACTAGGTGTCTTCTACTACTAGTACACGTTAAATACATACTTTATTAAATGAGAAATAAAAATGAACAATTTAGTTTGATGACTCATTTAATAATAATAATGTAATAATACTCATTTAATAATAATGAGTATATCTTACCGTTATATCTCTACATCAAATTTGCAATATTACAATGAACTATTTACACGAAAAAAGTTATGTTTATAGAGTTATAAATTTTTTTGTTGCTAATACATCAAGAACTGTTAACATGAAAATAAAATTACAGTTATTATTTCTTATTATCTAACATCCAATTTTTAAACTCTTTCTTATGCTTTGTTTCTGATTCAATTAGATTCTGTGGTAATTTATTTAATAGTTTAGGTATATTTTTTTCTACTTTTCTTTCTCCATATTTATTCTTGTTTAATGCTGATGATCATGTATTGCTAATATATTTTTATTAAACGTACATATATTTCTTATATTTAAATTTTTTTCATTTGATTACATTTCATTTATATTACTTGTTTTTATTTTGATAAAACTTTTCGTTTTTGTAAAATCTTTATGAGCGAGTCAGATGGCGATTCCATATCTTAAGACTGATTCAAAATAATTCATGATAAATTATGATTGATGAAAAAATTATTTTGAGTATGTACTAAGGTGTAATCTCTTTTATTGTACTCATTCTCCAACTACAAATACTAAGTTTTTTTTTTTGCAATATTCAAAGTATGTTCTTTTCATACGAAATTTTTATCTATTGTTACTCCTAAGTATTTAAGATTATCAACTAATTCTATATTGTCTGTATATTTACAATTTTGAAATTTTTGATGTATACAATTTATATTGTGAAAAATGGTTTTTGAATTAATTCTTTTAGTACGTGAATTTGTTATATGAAGTAAATTTGTTTTATTTTTATTAATAGTGAATGCTTTATCATGTGTCCAATTTTTTAAATTTTTCAAATTCAATTTGTAATGTATGTAATACCTGGATTTGATCTTTATTAAATGAGATAATTTTGTTGTCATCTACATATATGAAAAATTTACATTTTTCAAAGCATAAATTCTCATAATTTACATATATTATATATAGTAGTGGTGCCAGATAACTTCCCTGTGGAATGCTTTGTCTAATTTAATACTATCACTATAGTTATTTTCTATTTTGATTTTATAGGATATTTCACTTAGATAGCTTTGGAATAATTTTCTTGTGTTCCTCTAATTCCTATATTTTCTAAGGTTTCTATCAATTTTACCAATTTAGTTTCTACTAATTCATATTATTGAGGTTGCTATTACTGAATGTGGATGTGGCATCGTCTTCTCCGCATGGAAAAGTTGCAAAAAGGAGTTTAGAGAAAGACAATCGTAATATAGTCACATTTAAAAATTCATGGTAAATAATACAACAGGTTACAAATTTGTGGGGTAAATCAAGGAATTTTGGAAGATATACGAAAAAATCAGGTTCTACAAGTACAAATCAACGTGGAGGAAGGAACAGCAGATCACGAAGTAAAGGACGCTGCAAAGTGAAACAGAAATACAAAATTTAAAGACGGATGGTAAAATTGATATTTTGTTAAGTGAGATGAGGGAAATTAAAAACTGTACAGAAATCTTAAGTAAAGAGATGTGTAAAGAGATTAAAACAATTTAGAGCAGAAAAAAACACGTTGAAATTGTAGGATTAAAATGTGATAATAATGAGCACGCAGCAGCAAAAACAGTCAAGTTAGTAAGTAAAATTATAGGAGAAAATATAAGTGTAAATGATAGGGAAGACTGTTACAATATTAACAAAACAAACAAGCCTAAAATAATAGTTCAGTTCCATCCAAGGAAAATTAGAAGTAAGATTATTGAGAATAAGAAGAAATTAATCCACAATAAAAAATTTAAAAAAGATTATGTTAGAGTATTTATAAATGAAAATCTTACTAAACAAAATGCTAATCTTTTTTGGAAAACTAAAAATGAGGCAAAAGAAATAAATTTTAAGTTCTTCTGGGTGAAAGAAGGTAAAATTCTAATCAGAAAATTGAAAATTGTCGAACCATAAGGATTCAGAATGAAAAGGACATAGAAGCTTTAAATTAAAATAAATATCTGTTAGTTAAATCTAAATAAACCATTACGATTGAAACGGATTATGATTTAACGGAATTAAAGGAGAACAAAATTTTGGATAATCAGAATAATTTAAACAATTTATAGAAGATAAACAAAATGAAATAAATTATTTTCATCTAAATATTAGAACAATTACAAAGAATTACGATCAATTAAATTTTTATGTAGAAAAGATAATTCATAAATTGGACTAAATAATTCTAAGTGAAGTCAATATAAATGATGAAAAAATTATGGATTTATATGTTTTTCAGGGCTTCAATAGATTTGNTTATATATGTCAAGAAATTAATTATGTAAAACTGAATGAAGATGGAAGACGGGCCCGGGAGGCGAAGGGGCTGGCGCAGTTAGTTACCGCATGAGCGCGCTAAACCTAAGGTCCCGAGTTCGAATCTCAATCCCGTCTCCCATTTTCATTCAACATAACATAATTAATCTGCTACCCGGCGGTGAGGTTCACCGCAATCTAAGATATTTTCTGTGTGTCAGGAAATGTTACAAATTCACTGTCGAAAATATAAAAGTAATAAATTTTGAATTTCTATCAGGAGAATTAAGTTTGGGAAAAAAAGTAATATCTTAAGTTCGGGCAATATATAAACCACCCGATACAAAAATGAAAAATTTTATAGAACTAAATAATTTAATAAAAAATCTAAATGTTAAAAATATGATATTGATTGGTGACACGAATATTGACATACTTAGCAATGATAATACCATAAATTACTCAAAATATTTAAATATGTTAACAGAGAATAATATGTATCAGTGTATCAAGAGTTTTACAAGTGAAGGGATAAACAATAAAAAATTAACTCAATCATGTATTGATCACATAATTATAAAAGGAAATTATAAAGTTTAGACCCTTATATTTATAAATTTAAACTCTCTGATAATTATGCCATAGTATGTCTATTGAATACTCAAATCTTCATATCAGTAAAAGTCAAGAAAAAAGACAATTCAAAAGCTGGTATGAAAGTAAAAAAATTCAAAACAAGAACTTAACAAAATTATATAAAGAAACTCTCAAAATTATAGCAACTAATGAAACTTATAAGGCTGTTTGAGAAACTTGTAACAATCTATCGTAGAAACAAATTGTAAAGTAAAATGAAATAATAATAACATTAAAAAATGGATGAATGATGATATTAGAAATTTAATGTTCAAAGGGGATGCAACATTTAAAAAATGGAAAGAAACATCCATATTAAATTTAGAATAAAAAATGCACTTGGAATAGAATATAAAGCACTGAGAAATAATAAGAAAAAAATATACTTTTCTGAACAGTTTGAAAAAAATAAATTTGATGCAAAAAAAGTACTTGGCAAACAATTAATGCATTATTAAGTTGCAAAGAAAAAGAGTCATTAGATAAAATTATAATAGAAAAACTAGGAATGACAGATAATATGACAAACATAAGTAACAATTTTGCATACAATTTCGAAAATGAAATTGATAAAATAGTACACAATTGTAAAATAGAAACACGTCAGATAAAAAACAAAAACTCAGTAAGGAATTCTTTCTACTTGCCGGAAGCAGATGGGGATGAAATAACTAAAATAATTTTAAAAATGGATAGCAAAAAGGCGCCGGGAACAGATTATATAAAAATTGAACACATTTACATATCAAAGAAACAAAAGTACAGTTAATCTTTTAGAGAAATTCGCCAATTTAATAAACACAAGTCTGAATAAGTGTGAGCATATAATGNACAATAATAAGAAAACAAAAACAGACATCATACCAGTAGTAATAGGGGCATTAGGAACTATCAATAAAGCAATAGAGCAATATATACAGAAAATACCGGGAAATCTAAATCTAAATGAAATTTAAAAAACAGCACTATTGAGAACTGCCCATCTTCTGAGAACAGTGTTGTAGCTGCTACCCCAGGAATGTGGTTTATTCCCGGTTGGAAGAACGATACCAGCATTAGCTGAGATAAAAATACATAATAATAATCATAAATACATATCAATTGAAATTGGTTGAATGTGGAATGTCAAAACTGAATCATTGTTGGTTCTTTGAGCCCTAGATCGTTATGCTTAAATCTAAAAGTTCCAGGGAGGCTAAAAGATTGGGATGATATTGAAATTGCTTGAAGAGGTCTNTAATAATAATAATAATAATAATAATAATAATAATAATAATAATAATAATAATAATAATAATAATAATAATAATAATAATAATAATAATAATAACAATAATAATAATAATAATAATTACAATAATAATAACTACGCCCTCCATGGCTACGGTGTTAGCGTGCTCGCTTATCACAAACTCGGAACTCTCACCAGGAGCTCATCACCAGAAAAAAATTGTGGCTTTTCATTTCTATGTCTCAGTTCATATAGCGGTGGCGTTTGAAAAGTTCATCCTCTGCGGCTTACTACCGCAGTTGTAATACTCGGATACAGCAATCTAGTTTCTATCTAGACGCTGTTCCTCGCAAATGTGTCACGATGTGTCTAGTGAGTAACCTTACACAGAACTGATACTTACTAACACTCGTCATCGTGGTCCTTAGTTGGCCGAAACGAGAAATAGAATCAATACATGCAATAATAGTAATTATAATAATACATATTACGCAGATAATGTATGTTTTTCGCGCCCATTTTGTTTTTCCAGGCGAAAAATATAGATTTCATATTAGAGAAAGCAACATGTTAAAATTTACTTCTCGCTTAATAGTTTCATTACACCCAAATGTTTTTTCTAGGAACGAATGACATACAAGAGGGAAAACTGACATTCAAAAGAGTTAATTTACAGTAACTCCTTCGTTTTTATAAACTTTTGTCAATCCATATTGTCTGTTGGTATATTATCTTTTCTCAGTTGCTTGAAGACCCCCAAGAAACACCTTATGTCCAATCATTCAGCGCTATTTTTACCTTTTCAAGACCAAAGACAGAGAATGTGACCTTTCACCCAATACTTTCTCTTCTTTCGACTAAGGACTGGGTTCGAAAAACACTCGAGAAACAGTTGACTGTAGCACAGCGCGACAACTGCGACTCGTCAGCTGCACGAAATGAGAGACTCATTTATAGTGGAACCGAAAATAAGATTTTTCTACACTCGAATCACGGTCACATTTTCGTATCTGCTAGGTCAGAGAGAATAGTAAAGGCAAAATCTTTTATTCATGTACTACACTTCCAATTTAATGAATAATAAGAATTAAACAGTAATATTCACCAATAAATAAACAGAAACCTGTCCGTATCTATGAGTGGAAACATGTTACCTAAATTACTAAGATTGGGCAGGGAGTAGACAGAAACACGGAGATCATATCATGTGTCACATTTTTATAAATTTAACATAATCATTGATCTATTGTAATGTGTACTTATAATTTTTTCGTTAACTTTCTTATAAATGTAGAAATAGAACTGTTATGTATTTTTAAGAATCCCCAAAATATATAGCTTGATTTTTTACGATCACTGTATGGTAAAATTAAAACCTATAAGAATATGAAATGGTCGTAATTCACTTTTTATTTCACATATAAAAGAAGAAACCAAAATCAAACAATTCACACGATCAATGCCGCGGGTATTTAGATAGTTCATTACGTGTATTGTAGATCTGTCTACGACCACGAAGTACAATACATTAATATATCGAAACTGTCACGAACAATACAAGATTTTGTCTCTTTGTCGTTCTTCATTGAGGTATAAAGTCCTTTCAACCGCATGGCGGTCAGCGTCGTTGCTGGGTTCTGTCGTAAACAGTGACTAAAAGTGCTCCAAAATCTTTTATTGCTTGTGGCGAAACCCAGACAACTCTAGAAGAAAAAAGAAGAGTAAATGTGTTAAGAGATAAACCGGAGAGTGACCTATTGATTCAGTGGTTGGAAACAATACTACCATAGTTAATAAAACTCCCTCCAACTGAAAGTATATTTGTTAATTCTAACATTTTTTAATGCTGTTAAACTGTCCCACAACAGACCCAAAAGATATCCAAGGGACTCACGGAGGGTAGAGCTCCGCAATTACTTGGCCCCGGTTGTGACCAGCATCTCCCTCCGGCCGTAATGTCTCCGGATAGACTTGGTATTCCTTTTACAGCAGGCTGAGAAGGCTTGGAAAGCAGTTGGGATGTTGATACTTGAAGATGATATACTTCAAGGGGACTAATCGCTCTACCTACTGAGACACGCTGAATCCCGTCCAAGTATAGAACCATTATATGTCAACCCTCAGGGGTCTGTATTATGTAGATCTAGAATTACAAAACTGGTCATAATCGCGCACGACTTTGAGTCAGTGACGGCGATTAGGGGGGAGGGCGTAGAGGGGAGGCAGCCACCCACTCACTTTTTTAAAGGAAAGATAAAAATTTCATTTTAACCGTCTAAAACTGGGAATTATTAAAAAAATTACACCATCATAGATGTGTTACTCACAAATTGTCCTTCCTTTTATTTATTTCATTATTTAAATCATACTTAGTGGAAATATGCAGAACAAGTAATGTTCATGAAAATTGTCAATATTTGTTTTGCCGCCACACAACATATTTTGGATTCCCAATCACCGCTACTGTGCTGAGTAGTGAACTTCGAATCTAAGTAATTTAGGAGTAATTTGTGATCACATCTACTGATTTACGTCAGATTTCAGTGTTTCCTATTCCACCCTGCATTTCGGCGTACGCTTCGTTTCAATAATTATTCGTCATTAAGCTTCTAAACGTCATTATCGGATCATAGTGCACGCGCACGATACTCTTAGAGCGGGAGGATTTGACCAGGCTCGGTACAAAGAGAAATGGCATTGATTCTTCGCGTTTCTATTAGTGTAATAAAGGAACACATCGGTAATAGCAATATAGAAGAATGTTTCTAATTCAAACCCCTTTTGAATCCAAAATCTCGAGAATCCGCTCAGTTCAGAATTTAAAAAACTAAAAAAACAACACAGACGTAAGCGACTCTATGTCAATTTCTGTTCTCGATTGAGCAGTTCGAGGTCGAGGAAGAGGACGTAGAAGAAAGGTGATTCTCGATTTATTTAAATAGCTTGACTCGATTCTGTCCAAAATATAACAATACTTAACATTGTTTAACTATTTTTACGTGTTAAATATTTTTATGACGTATTGTGACGGGTGAATTCGTTTAATTTCTTGTGTTGTGTTCTAAAATAGTTATTTTTATATATTGAGTGATGTAATTGTTATTTTGGTTTAATTCCTAATGTTTAGTAGATAACAATTTTAATCATAGTTAATATCAATCCAAGAAGATCGGTAACAATGTGACGCCACTATGAGTAATGGGAGGTTACTTAAACTAGTTACACAAAGAATTCTTGCTGGTTGTAAGGATCTGTGTGGATATAAAGAATTGTAGCAGAATTATTGCTTTTTTTTTGAGGAGGAAGTGTGCAGGACTGGTGTTGTGATTGGTATGGGATGATATGAACAGTGTAATTATGTTTTAGAATTGTCAGATATGTATCACGTTCTATATATTTTTCGTTGATAATGAAAATATTCTTTGTTGATGATGTAGCCCTAAAGCACATGTAAAATATATCGAAACATTGGGATAACAAAAAAAATTGTTTTACTTGACCCAAACACGAGAATATCCTTAATTTAATTGATATTATATATATTTATTTACCGCAATTGGGCAGATCTTACCCGATGTCAGTATATAAGGAAATATCGCGGAACGGCGCCCACGCTACTGGGAAATGTGTCATATATAATTTCAGCCATTGCTAGCGAGTTTTGTGCATTGCTTCGGCGTAAAACCACAGAATAGTCAATATCATAGCCTAGAGGCAAGCGTCCAGCAGGTGTATCTCAGACAGAAGGAAAATAAGTAAACTGTCAAAAAAACGAATGATCACGTGAAGGAACTCTGTTTGGTTCACAGACGAAAGCAGATTTAAGCTTACCGTAAAATAATTTTGTAAAACGATATTTCACAAGTTTGACACTTCTACCATTCTATTTCTAATGTTAAAAATCCTCTATATATCAAGTCTCGGTAAAATTCCACCATACGTTTACGAGATAGCCAATTTAAAATTACCATATTTACTATAATAAGAGTAAGGTAACCTAATAAAATTGTAGGTTCTCTTTGAACGAAAATCTATTTTTCACAGAAACCTCGGATTAAACGTCCAAATGGGTTACCGGTCAGGGTTTCGGTCCTGACCGGTTAGGAGGAGTTGTACTGTACTGGCAGTCTATCGACACCGCGAACTCAACCGCAGAATAACACAAATTCGCAGAGCAATAATATCTTAGCGCACCGTGGCAGGGAGGGGCAACATTACAGCAAAGTTGCGCGAAGTAAACACACAAAGCAAAAGGACAAAAGAACATATTTTTTACAGAAGCCAAATATACAAGGTGATCAGAAGATCAAGTCAAGGAAAAAAGAAACGTTGGTGACCGTGTCGACACATGTGAAATCACAGAATATTGACTCGAGCACTACTTCACCGATTCCTCGTTAGCATGAGACACTGAAGGGTGCTCTATTTCCCAGACTTCTCTTTGGTTGTGAATGATTGGTGGCACCATTGTCTCTTTGGTGGTCGCACTCGTCGCACAAGAGCCGCGCGCAATATATCTGCCTCAATCGATTTGTAGCTTTTCATATCAATTCATGTAGCTGCGACTACTGAAAAGCGAACCTTCCTTCTTCTATCCACCTCCTACTGTTATTGGTATCATTAAGTCTAACTATTACTAACTACTCCCACTAACCCCTCCAAGTTGTTGGTAGACCCCACTAACTAACAATAGTCCCTACCACCCCACCCCGTACCTCCTATCGCTCCATGTAGATTAGCTTCAATATCACGCTACTTTTCTCATTTACAAATATCACAGTAAAAAATCGATGGTGACACAGCAAGCGCCTTCATCAAGCAACTCCCTAACGATACGCGTGTGGACGGAGAGAATTAGAAAAAAACTCTCCGGTATTCACATATTCCATGTATGTCCTAGAGAAAGGAAATTTCTTTCCGTCTTGAATGGCTCCATTTAAAACTTACACATCAATCGCAGGCAATAGCGCACACAGAAAAAAAATCTTGGAGGGGGATGGATCCTACGAGTAATCTTCGGAGAGAGAGGGGAGTTGAAGTTTAGGAGTCCATATTTCAAAACATATAGTGTATGAATAATAAGAATAATATAGTTATGACAGAAAATAATACAAATTTATAAGTGGTCTATTTTCACTATAAGTATTTTCTTATGAAAAATTATTAGTGATTGGAACAGGAGGATTGAGGTCTCCCCCCTATTCCACACTTGCGCACGTCTGTGATCGTGGGTCTCTAGAAATCTGTGTATTTCAGAAATTTGTTACGAAATACATGTAATACACACATTTCTGGAAACAACTAAGCCAACAGATTATCTTGAAAATATAAAATTATATTTAAAACTAAACATTATCGAAATAACTTTCTAGAATTTCACAATTTTACTACGTAATGCATATAATTTTAAAACAACTTTTTTGTTACCGTCTAGTTTCAAATATAATTTTATATTTTCAAGGTATTCTGTAGACTTATTTATATTATGGAATAAGTTTGGTTTTCGATCGAAACTGAAGGATTTCAGTTCGGAAAATATATTATTTGATTTCCAAATATTAAACTTTGCAGAATAAACAAAGAAATAATTCTTGGAAATTTTTTATTTTATTGTGTCGTTTTATTCATATTTTATTTATAAGTTGAAAATCATTTAACACAATTCTTACGTAAAATTAAAACAAGAGTGTTTAGTTGAGCATCCCTTGCATTACCTATTAATTATTTTGTGTCTCTCACTCAAAATCGATAATAATTTTATATTTAGTATTCATTAATAATTTATAAATGCACAAAAGAAAACTTTTTTAAATGTTTTAACATCGTTAAAAAGACATTTTAATGACATTATTCATTCAGTAATTTTGTTTTGATAATTGACTAAAAGGTAAAATGAGTTCGTTGAACATGTAGTGTTATATTGACGATGTATAATCAATATAAAAAGCAAATTTCTTTTTTTTTTCATGATGTGTGAACATTTTTGCCATTGCTTATATAATATTTTAGAAATTAGGAACATTGAACATTCATGAGTCACAAAGATTCAGGACAAAACATATCGAACGTATTTAATTCACAAATATCCTTTATCACTATGAACCTGTTTGTCCGGGACAAACCGCGTCTTAGTAGATAAAACAACCAACGTTTCGGACATCATGCTGTGGTCACTTGAGGGGTCAGAGTCGTACAGTCCTAAGTCGCTGCCGTACTCTGCTACAGCGTACATCAGCAGATTAGGCCTGTACTACTCCGACATTGACCGAGAAGAAGGAGACAGCATGATGGCCGAAACGTTGGTTGTTTTATCTACTAAGAAGCGGTTTGTCCCGGACAAACAGGTTCATATTGACTCCGGCCGCGGAAGCCTTTATTACTATTGACAATTGCCATGCGTTTCAACTTTTTTATTAATACAAAACTACCAGTGATGTTAAAAAGAAAATACCTCGTTTACTGCAACTCCCAAATGTGAAATAGTTCTAGATCAAGGTCACTAAACCACCAGGACAGGCACTCTTGAAATGTAGATCAGTTCACTCACAAATGACGACTGACGGCCGCTGTAAAGTACTTTCGTGACCGCGGTTTGGTTTACCTTCCCCCAGAAGCCTTTATGCGAAATTTACCACATACTTAGCTTCATTGTCTGAATTTGCCGACAATTCAAACACTACATTTCACTCTTAGTCCCTCCTCCTGAAAGGGAAACACCGGATGTGATTATCTCAAAAGCAAAGACTCTACTCAACAAATTGGTGCAATTAGAGGAAGATAGAAAGATGACTACAAAGGGAATTTTTGCGGTGCCTTTCCTTTCGCTTTTGTTGCGCATCTCATGCGCTTGTAAATTTCTCACATATATTAAAAAACAGGTGTAATTCCATACGAAATGCTGAATAATATCTGTGGCTTCCAATAACAACCAGGTAATTGCACTTTTTGTAAAAATTGAGATAATCTAACAAAAATATTTGCTTTTTTAATTGTTTAAGTCATATAAGACGAAACGATACAAAAATGTACATTTTTTCCACGTCGAGTAGTAAAAATGTACGGACAAATGTTAAAAAAATCAATAATAACCAGTTACTTCTAATACAATTTTCTAAAACAGAACAAGTTAGTTATGAGTACAAACTTAAGAATTTAGATAAATAGGGTAAAATAATAAAAACTTGATGAACGTTTGAGGAAACAAGGTAACTATTTTTTCTTCACTTTCATAGTAAAAAATATTAGTTTTTGAATAAATTGTTTAAAACTTACAATCTTTTATGGACGAATAATACTTTTATTTTTTGTGAGTTCTTAACAAAAAAGAAAAAGATTATTCGTCCATAAAAGTTGGTAAGTTTTTAACTACTTATTTAATAAGATTACATAACGGACGTTAATAGTAGTAGAATTAATTTTTGAAGTTTGTTATGTAAAAACATAGTTTTTCATTTTAGCTACGAAGTAAGTAGCACATTATATCAAAGTTAAGTTGCAAGGTTACAACAACAAAAAACGCGAAGTAAATTTTAAATGAACGTAAATCGAAAACCTGGTTAAAACCGGATGCCACATGGATATGAATAATTAAAGGTAAAAAGAGCGACAACTTACATTTCTGTAAAGATATCTCTAGCAACAATGACCATTGAGTGGTCATCTGTTACCTCCATATGGCCATTGTTGGCCACTTAAAATGAATGGCCGCTTGGCGATAACAGGTGGTCACCCATATGACCATTTTTACTAGTGATCTTCTTGATATAATATTTAACAAAGTGATCTAGTGCTGGAATTGTGAGAACGTTGACCCGCGTAATAATTCCCAACGACGATTACGTAAGTAAATTCTCACATGTCATTTGTAAAATTGTACCTCGTACATTTATAATCAAAATTACTCGTTCTAAGGCAGCATTGTACGTTCTCACAGACTTGTGAATTTTTCCACACAATTTGATGGTGATTTCGGTGTTAAGATCCGGTACGCGAGAATGTCTCGCGAGATACCTAACCTTGGAGAGGACGGTGCAGTCTGTCTCCGTATGCACCGATCATGTATTCCTAACCTACCAACATTTGCCCTTATCTCATCCAGTCTAGATGTCACAGAATGTTTAACAATTTTTAATGAGAACTTATTCGGGTGAGCGCATTATGATTCGTTCGTCCGCCTATCTCGGAGGTCAGCTATATATTAATCGCTACGAGATATTTTGTAGTCATGTCATTCCATGGGACAACCAAAATCTGGACCTTCATGTCCCAGAATAACAGCATATTTTTGTATTGATAATACAATTGGTTTACATAAAAAATACAACATTTTATATTTTTCTGATCGCATTAATCTTGAAAATTTGGAAATTGATGCTATTTCCATCTCATTTTGAAATCTTTATCTTCAAAAGTATTTAAGATCAAGAGCAGAAATTTGTGCTGTTCTCTGTAGAGTTTGATACGTTTTCATACGACGAGCAACTTTATTATGTTAAAATACATAAAAAAATTAAAAATTAAATTGCTAAAACAATCAGTAAAAATTTTCTTTAAATTACGAGTTGTGAAAGTGTGATCATGGTTAGTTTTACCTGGAATGACCATATTTCTTCACTCGAGATTTGTGTGCGTTTTATCCATTTAAATTTAGAAATCGTGAATGATNTACCTGGAATGACCATATTTCTTCACTCGAGATTTGTGTGCGTTTTATCCATTTAAATTTAGAAATCGTGAATGAGCATTATGTTAACCAACAAAAGAAATTAAAACATTAATATTTGTTGGAAGAAAAGTTCCTCTTATAAAAACATTATTAACTGTTGTTGATATTAAATTTTGTTTAATCGTTTCTTCGCTCGATTGAGTTTTACTCCCAGAACCTCATTAGTAGGTCTCCCCTGTAAGCTATAGGTTCTGACTATGAGAAAGTCCGTGAGCTGACCTCCGGATACGGGCTGGCCTCCAGTGTTACGTGCTAAACAAAAAGCATTCGCTTCGTAACATAAGAATTATTGAGTTGCAAAGACGTGTTGACGCGCCGCGGATCCTCCTGCCTGCGGTATTTCCGCTGTGCGCTCACCTAGAGGTCATGATATTAGACTGTTTTGTGAAAGGTTGTGTGCTGAAGCAATGCACAACCCTCGCATCGGATGACCATGAAACCCAGAAACGCGTTGAGTTGCTCTCTGATATCTGGATAGGGTCAGCTGAGGGAGCATGTGAGCAGTGGACTATGTTTCCACGTTAGGAATACACGTCAGATTCATCAAACGTTTGAAGGCAGGAAATGGAAAGGGACTCGTGGTACGGTCCCTCCTGTAGCTGGTCCCACAGACACTCTTTGGAGCTTAGCCCCAGCCACGCTGAAGGTATGGATACCGCCAATATGACGTCATTTGCAATCCAATGAGAAATACAAAATTTGCGATTCAATGTACCGTTATTTCTTAAGCGGATAAGTCTGGATGATTTCCATTTTTTAACGTAGAATAGGGTGCAGAGTATTCGTTAGTGTTAATTTCGCACACATTTCAATAAAGTTCACAACAGCTTAACCATTTTAAACTCTCTTCAAAATATGGGGAGCTTGCAGTTTCAACGTATCGACTATGTATAGTATTCTATTTTGCAGTTTATTTTATATCTTTCGATGCGCCCTTACTATCGTAAAGACCGAAATTTTTTTATTGGGATTAATATTGATCCTCTTGGGTTTCAAATGCNATATAAAAAAAACAAAAAAAAAACAACAACAAAAAACAGATACTCTAATGTTTGTGAGAACTACGCAGTGAGAAAATTTCAATAACTAATCGTTAAAATTTTAGTTTATTATTCCGGTTATCTCGCTCCTCAAGATTTTAAATAAATTTATGGTAATCAACTTCACTACGCAAAATTTCCTTTTGGTATACTGAAATACTAATGTGTTGAAATGAGGAGTGTGCTGACATTTTTAATCCGCTTCTCCCTCAGGGACCTTCACCGGATTTGAGGGGATTGTCGCTTGCTTTCTTCTGGAGAGTTAATTAGTTTATTGTCCTCCACGTGACGCTATTTCGACAGAAAATATATTAAATTTAGATGAACAAATTGTGCAGGGATTGTGTTCATCTCACTGCTCACAATACAAATTTTATGAAAGAATGATATATGTAGTATTTATATATTCACTTCTCCGTGAGAGGAATGATGTAACTTATAGGTGCATTTTAAATATTAATCGCTAAGAGATATTGTGTAGTCATGTTATTCCATGGGACAACCAAAATCTGGACCTTCATGTCTCAGAATAAGAGCATTTTTTATATTGATAATACAATTCCTGTACATAAAAGATACAACATTTTACATTTTTCTGATCGCATTAATCTTGAAAATTTGGAACTTAGTGCAATTTCCATCTCATTTTGAAATCTTTATCTTCAAAAGTATTTAAGATCAAGAGCTGAAATTCGTTCTGTTCTCTGTAGAGTTTGATAAGTTTTCATACGACGAGCAACTTGATTATGTTAAAATACATAAAAAAATTAAAAATTAAATTGCTAAAACAATCAGTAAGATTTTTTAAAATTACGAGTTGTGAAAGTATGTTTTTAAAGGAAAAACGAGCAAATATGGACAATTCAGATAATGCCACAGTCTCTTCATTATTTCTTTTATTCAGAAATGCCTACACCAAAATCCGTAAGTATAAATCCGTAAATATAATTCAGTTACTGCACGTTTAGCAGGTGGGCATTATAATAAAGCAGAAGCATTAAAAAGCGACTGAAAGATACATTCACTGAAAATGAAAAACGGTATTTTTTCTCCGTAGTAAATTCATTGCTATGCTAAATTCGCATTATATTTTACGGTTAAACTCCTTGCAATCCTGATTGCCATCTGTTATCTCTGTATAAAGACACATTTCATGGAAGCCACTTGAAAAGAAGAGGTTTTACCTCGAGACTGAAGAGTGCTTTGAATAGACGGGTGAATGGCTTTCTGTCGTCCGGATGTCATTCAAAGAACTCGTTATCTACGATATACGTCTGTGCATTAACGACGCTTACATTATTTTGCATTGCAAGCAGGCATAAATAATCCTAAAATCTATTCCTATTTTCTTGTCTTTCTTGCTTCTTTGCTTGCAGTATTATTCATTATTTCTGTATTACAATGTATTCAATCTGCTTAAATATTTAACATTTATTCATATTACATGTCGTGGAATTGTTTTCATCACGAATCTCATATTCCTTGTTAATACTAATAAATTTATTGTCAAAAAAACAACAATTAGAAACTGAGTATGACTAGGTGGAGGACAATAAACTAATTTACTCTCTGGAAGCAAGCACTGGACCATCTCATCAATTCTGATCAAGGGCCGTAAGACAGAAGCGGATTTAGCTTATAAATATTGTTTGACACATTAATATAAATATTGTATGACACATTAATATAAATATTGTATGACATAATATAAATGTTTTATTTATATACATATTTATATATAAATATTAAACTCTGAAAAAGTAACTGTATTTGCCTTTAGTTGCACTCCCACTCAACAGGCCCTAAAGTGGGGTGACGGAGGGTAAAACACCGCAATTACTCGACCTTGCTGCAAGGAGGAGATGTGGCTGACCTCTCGCTCCGGCCGGTCTGATTCCGCGAGAGACCCGGTACACATTTTCCAGTAAGCTGAAAGGGCCTGGGAATTTTATCAAAATCTAAGATGGTTGTACAAAAAAATCTATCAAACTTGTGTCGGTTTGATGTGGAAAGGACCTAATTTCTTCTTTTTTTAACGTGATATGGGTATGATGGATGTAAATAAAATTGTGAATTTGCAACGCATTTTAATCAATTCCTGTAACGTGAAACAATTTTCATCACAGCTTGAGTGCATCACGCACTATAAAATGCTAACTGGAAGAGAATGTCTTTCCCTTTTATTATGCATGATAGAATGTAAAACACGCAGATATCCTAAACAGTGCTCTACTAAACAGAACTCACGTTCATCAAATTTAAATAAAACTTTCGTACTGTGGACAATATTTTCTTTGTAGAAGCTTTGTGAATCCCAATCATGGATAGTGCGCAAAGAATGTAGCGTATATTTCTAAAGAATTTGTAGCAAATTGAAGTTGGTAATTAATCAGGAAAAAAAAAAGAGGGTACTGAAAACATGATGCTGCAAAGACAAAATAACATTGCAACCAGTTTTCAAAATATTATTTGTAGGTACTTATTCGAGGTTTCCTCTAATGAGAAAGAAAATGATTGTTTATAAACAAATAGACGCAGATATGGTTTAATAATTCATTAAAACGAATGATTGTAACAATAATGTACCGAAGAGGAATGCGTTGATGTCCGTCAGATGTATCTTTATGTCTATTATAAACTGTTTAATTCATTTAACCAAAGAATTATCATTCAGTATTCTGCTAATGTGTTGATATTGTTACTATTTAACTTATCTTCCGGTGCCATGGGGTTATGGGGTGGTTTGATGAACCTGTGGGAACGTATATTTCGCCGTGGACTTTTCAATAAAATGAACGCGATGCGACCTGAGTTATATTTTATTTCAACACGAAAATATGGGCCTACTTGTTTGAAACTTGAAAATAAGCTTTATCTCCAATGATAAATTTCATGTCTATAGTTAATTGTTTCACAAACAAAATATTTTTTTTCTTGATAATATCAGTGATTGCATTCTTCTCTTCAAATCCGCGGTTAAAAACTACCTCATGCACCAGTGCTTGTACAATGTAAAATAATTTATTGATTTTAATAAAAGTTAAATCCGTCTTATACTTATCAGGCCAGTGCTGTAGAACTTTTTAAATAACTTATATCAATTTAAAAAAAACAACTATTTTCTTGCATGATTGTGTTGTCTTAAGTCTCATATTAATTTAGTTTTATGTGTACTCATATTTGGCACGGTTGTGTACATCAAATCTGTAGCCCCATCCTGGCCCGAGTTTTTCTCCGTTTTTCCTTGGGGTAGAGGCGGATTTCTTATACAGGTTCTCTAGACTTTGTCTAGGGGCGTGTTTATTGCAAGAATACATCGTGAATTTAGTGTTATTTCAATTCTTTTGATTCTTAAACACTATACTCAGAATAATGTATAGTTCGATAATAATTTGTACATGTACATTTTTTGCGTTAAATTACAAACATATTGACATTCTATTAGTATTATAACTCGCAGCTAACTTTTTATCTTTTCTAGGAATTTTTGCTGAAATTTTTTAATCCGCCTGTGCCTTAGGGTCCTTGATCGGAATTGATGGGATGGTCCCTTGCTTGCTTCCGGAGAGTAAATTAGTTTATTGTCCTCCACGTGATCATACGCAGTTTATACTGCTTTTTTGACTACAAATTTATTATTATTATCATTAAGAATTATAATAAATACTATACTGCAATATTAGAACATCATGATGATAAAAAATAATTAAGAGATACCTGTGATAGAGATATAAGAAATAATAATTTAACAATGGGCGAACGGGTGATGAAGTGGTTAACATCCCTACGATAAAGGCAAGAATCCCGGGTTCGAATCTCGACTCGTCGCCATTTTACCTGACCGAACGCCATCACACATCTTCTCCACATACAGGGTACACGGAAGAAATATATCCAATATTAATTAACCCACTCGAGCTAAGCTGTGTGTTAGCTAGTCCACTTAATAAATACTTATTTTCTCCTCGCGGACTTTGGAACGACACATTTAATAACATTTTACGAATACATCGCGAAAGAAAAACAGAAAGAGGAGCAATTTTCAGTTTACCACTTTTATGTCAAGCCTGAAACGGATGAGATATCTTGAAGACGTAGATTCACTCATAAAACTCCAACCGAAAGAGATGAAAGGAACGCCATTAATGTGTAAGCTCTGTGCATAGAATGTAGGGAAAAAAATGTGAGACGAGGCATAAATAAGCAGAGTGGATTACGGGGAGTAACGAGGCACTTCCCCGCTAAATCCTGATGAGGATGGGATTAGCTGCTCTTACGCGAAAGAAAAGGGGACAAAACGATACAAATGGAAGAGGAATGGACTAACGATGAGTGGTCCGAAGGAATTAAAGAACGGTTGACTACCACAGAAGAAGAATATGGAATCGGGGGATGGAATCCGTCCTCTTTTTATGTGATGATTTAAACACGAGTCAACAAGGAATATTTACGGTTCGTAACAATAGAGAGAAAACATTCTCATCGCTTTATTACCACGTGAATTACTCAATTTTACTAATTAAACTACTATTAACGACCATTATATAATCTAATTAAATAGATAGTTAAATACTTACGACATTTTATGGACTTTGAATAATATTTTTATTTTTTGTGAATAGCTCACTACATTTCGACGTGGATTTACGCCGTCGTCAGGTGATCAAGTAATAACAAATTATAAAAATAAACATAACTACAGGACAAATGAACATGATATAAACTGAAATAGAAACAAAAAAAATGTTTACAAAAAAGCAGAAACACAAACATGTTATAATATTGTATTGTATAAATCAGATAGTTTTTCATTCAAACTCCCGTGTGTATTTTTTATAAATATCATTTCTGATGTACAACGTTACTCAATTTTAGATTTTCATGTGATCTCAGTGTTACTGTCAAAAAAGCAGTTGGAAACAGCGTGTGGCTACGGGTGGGATAATAAGTTACCCTCCGGAAACATACAAGGGACCATCCCATCAATTCCGATCAAGGGCCCAAGGGCATTGGCGATTTCATGTATGTATGATCTCGTTTCAGCCAGCTAAGGACCACAAATAACGAGTGCCAGTAAGGTTCATTTTTTGTGTGAGTTTACTCACTAGACCCATCGTGATTTTTCGGAGATCGGAGGAACAGCGTCTAGATAGGATCCAGATTGCTATATCAGAGCATTACAACTGCGGTTGTTAATCGCAGAGGGCGGTCGGGATGACTTGGTGACGAGCGATCACGCTGACACCATAGCCACGGGGGGGGGGAACTGGCGGATTTAATATTAAAAAAGAAATTATTTACTAAATACGCTCTGTTATCCATTCATTGTTCCCAAATGAGTTGTGGATATTTTGTGCGAAATATTAATAGCTCTTTGTAATTTCCAAGCAGGATGCTGTTAAGAATATGACAATAAGTGGTCGGTCCGCGCTAAGACGGACGTGCGACGAGTTTTCCGGGTGAAGGCATTGTTCGAATAAACACTTTTCATCTTAAGGAAAGTATATACCAGTGTATTCGAAGAATGCAGTCGGCGACGTTGTC
>NNCF01125798.1:18957-57943 GCA_002313205.1 Laupala kohalensis | reverse complement strand
AGGGATTTGTAGTGATGACGTCACTTCGGCGTTAATGTGAATGTTTAAATGTAAATGGTAAAGCCAGTGATTTCACGTGTGTTTTCTTTTGGTGGGAGTGTGGCCCCTATGGCACTAATGTTTGATTTTTTTATTTGTGTCTTTTGGGAGAGTGTAAATTGTGCTTCAATGAGTTATTAAATGTTTTGTTCATTGCTCGAACACCAGATTGTTGTGTTGTCCTTGTGAGTGGCTCCCAGAGAAGTGAGTATTCAGTTCCCTATTAGTTAATAACAATAAGAAAGATTAGTAGAGTCACAATATGCATAAATATTTTCATTGTACAAGTTATATATTCACAAATTTGAGACTGAAAAACTTCAGAAGAATTATTATGAACCGTAAAAGTGTGCTTACAAAATTTATCTTTCTACAGATTCAATATTTCTCTCCGTTTTCAGTTATAATTTTGTTATCGTATATACGAGAGCCAATTTTTTACGTATGCAAAATAGTAACTCTCAATATCAGGAAACATCAATAAAATTAACGGAAATTTGATTTTTCGGGTTCCTCGAATGAGATGAGTTCGTGCATCGCCTTTAATCCAATACTTACACGCATTTTTTCCCCTCCTGCATTTCGAGAAAGTCCTTCAACCACGACGAATTAAATTCGTTTTAGTTGGCAACTCTGTTGAGAGGAGTGAGCGTGAGTTGACAGAAAGTGTCATAACGCAGCAGGTGTCACACCGTCCGTTATTTGGGTTTCCCTGGCACCGGAGCTGTAAAGAGTCGTCAAGAGATGTCGCCAGCGACGTGAGATATCACCTGCTAAGCGATTGTGAAAGCCCCTTCTGTGACACAGGGCTAGCATGCCTGCTTGCCACTGAACCACTCCTAATTCAACTCCCGGCAGGGTCAGAAACAACTGTAGCTTTTCAATTCAATGTCCCAGTTGAAATAGCTGTAACAATTAAAAAACGAACTCTTCCTCTTTATCCACCTCCATTCACCTCCTCCTAGTATCACTATCTCTTACTTTTTCGGCCAAACTTAAGAATATGGTCCCACAAGGGTTAGAAAAAATAATTTATGTCATAATACTACAAATATTATTGCGGTTCCGAAAATATAAGCCGTATTCTTCGCTTTTCATATTTACGATAGTTATAAAGAAATATTGTTCCGCACTATTTTCTTCTCTCCGCCACTCTTTATGTTAGTATGTTAGAGTATGATAATTATAAACAATTGTTCGGTCACAGTCGGCGATGTTAGGTTTGTTAGACCCGGCGATTCCGTTTTAAGAAAATCTGTTGTAAGTGTGAAGATGGAGGCGATGGTGGAGGTAGCAGCACTCGCGGAAGGATATACGAAGAATGAGTTTAGGATAGGACCAGAATGTTAAATTTGCCATGGAAAAAGGGAATTGTTTTTCACATAAAATTATTCAATTTGTAATTTCCGAGAACAAAGTCCCTTCCAGAATCATGGCAAAAAAAAGCCGTTTTTCGACATCTCATCTGGATATTTGTCTACGGTGTTAGATCATATAGTTAAACTGGTCCACTATTTCTAACTACTGCTACTATCACCTCCACGTGAACCATATTGTTGGTAAACCCAGTTAACCGACTCACCTTCTAACAATAACCCTATCGCCCACTTTATACTTATCAGCCGATGTAGATATGCTTCAATAGCACGCCACATTTCCCATTTACAAATAATACAGTGAAAAAAAAAAGAAACATGTCAAAGAGTCTAGAAGTACAGAACGCCCATCTGTTGCCCCACGCGAATACTATTCATACTTCGGGACAGTAACTATTTCATTTTAACCTATGCTCGTTAAATAACATTGGTGGGATTCATAATCGATCGCGCATATACGACACTCGAGCTTACGATACTATGAATAATAATAATTTGATTGTTAATAATTTTTATAGTGAAATATCAGTTTTATAGTCAGTTGTGTATGAATACGTAGACAATACTAAAGTAATTTATAATATAAATTCATGTTATAAAGCTAATAAACCAAAAGTTGAATAAATAAAAATAAAACTACAATTATGAGTGTTAATTAATGATAAAATAGTTGAGTCGCATGTTTGTTTTATATCCCAATTACACTATGCCATTGATGACGGACCACTTGTGATCAAGAGTGTCCGAGGTCGTCAAATAATATTGCATATATAGGAGGTAATTACACGACGACCGCTATTGACGGTGACTACGCTCTGCCACTGCACGGTCCATGACGTCGACTTTGAGTTTAAACAGAAAGAACATTCGAATCTATTCTTTAAAAAAATGTGAATTATCTGAAACTAGCTGATCACCCGGCGTTGCTTGGGAGTTTTATTAGACTAATCTTCCTAGGTATCACTTGACTGCATCATTTCATTATAAAATGTAAACTATTCGTCGAAATTTTACGTTTTAAAGACTTTANATAAAATGTAAACTATTCGTCGAAATTTTACGTTTTAAAGACTTTTTAAAGTCCTCTCTTAAATTGAAGATTTTAAACCCTTCTATTTTAAATAACGTTTTATTAATAATTTAGGTGAATTTTTGTAGAAAACGTTTCCAGGACCATAACATACAAAACAAAACAAAAGAATTAAGCATATCCGTCGTTCGAATCGTGAGTTGTGGACTTGAGTCCATACAAAAATCCCATACAAAAAAGCTCTTTCAGTTTTTCCCGAATTTTCCAATTTTCCGGGCAACTTTCCCAATTTTTCTTTCTAAAACTTTACTGTCTATTACGAACATTAAAATCAAATTAGCCAAATCTGTCCAGCCGTTCTCAAGTGATGCGTTTACCAACGAACAAGATTTAATATTTATTTGTACAAATGTCTGTGGCGGAGATGAAGGAAAATTGAAGATGAATGGAAAATGTTTGGTCGTAATACGTATCGTAATTTATGTCTATACTTTGTTTCTCTACGCCATTTTTTATGTGACGTAAAAACAATGACTAGTACCCAATACGACTCAATTGACTAGTACATTATAGTGTAATTCATGAAATAAAGTATATTACTTAGCAATAACCAAACCCAGTTAAAAAAAGTATGATGTANTATAGTGTAATTCATGAAATAAAGTATATTACTTAGCAATAACCAAACCCAGTTAAAAAAAGTATGATGTATTTGTGTTATTGATATCGTCACGTACAAGGATTAAAAATTCATTTTAAGAACTTTCAAAGTTATTACAAGGGAACAATTGTTTTTTTAGTACATTTTAAGTATTCTAATAAATTACAGATGTTTGTCGATAGACAGGAAATTCAGGAAGGGGATTTCTAGTTGTCAATCTTCCTGAAATAATTGAAAATTCACATTGTGCGATACCGTTTCTTTTTTCGTGAAACTGCAATACTAAATTGCAAACAATTTTAGATCTTGCATGCAGCGAAGAAATGTTTCTCGTGAGAAAATCGACCGATAATTCACGAAAGGCGCGCAAATAACACAAGATCCGAAAGGGAAGTTTATCAATAACAGATATTCCTACGCTAAAAAGAAATAGAGTGACTCATGTGACTTTCTCGAAGATTCTTTTAGGAATATTGAAAAACGAAAGTAGCAAGACACTCCTTTCAATTTTCGCAGTGTCAGTAGATGCAACTCTCTTACTGTGACAAACGTAGGAGAAAGTGGGAGAACAGAGTAGCTGCCTCTCAAGGTGCAAGGACGATAAGACGTAGAAATAAAATATTATTGAAATAGGGTGTACAAATGAGAGCTTCGAGTCATACTTTGAAAGAAAAAAAAAAGGAAGAATGTGAGATACCATCATGTTTCTATTGGTATGTACCTCAAATAGAGGACTATTTATTTCTTGTTAGATCAACGAGTTCTCTTTGAAAAATCAAGGGTTACCCTTTACGTTTTATAACGTACATAATAAAATCACATATACACAAATAAACACAAACAATTCACAAGATTTTACAAAAGAATAATAAGAACATAAGAAGAGAACCATTATGCATATAATGCCATATTGTACCTCAACACACGCTTAAATTCAGATAATGTCGCTCATTGCTCTAAGAAAGATATGGGATTCCGGACGTTCGTTGAGAAAACAAGTTTCAAAGTTCACATTCTATGTCTCTATTCTGAAATGTCAAAAGGTAAACATATTTTTATTAATATTTTGTAAGTTTGAACCATTTTGTGATGAGTTTGGTTACCTCCATACGAACCTGTTTGAATGTACCGAGATATTACGTGGATGAGGGTGACTTGATGCAAACGGATTGGTTACACCTAGTATTCTACATGTATAAATAATTTTGCTTATGCTTTATCCGACATTCGAAGTACAATGTAACAGCTTAGGCTATCTGCAATTTACAAAAAACGAAAGGAAATAAATAAATTTGATGTATTAATCACTTCACGTACAGAATTAATCAAGTGAACGTGCAACTAAGACTTTTCTCGACAGGAGGTTCGGCTAGCATTAGATAATTATTAGAGGAATTCAATTCACTTTATTATTAATAATAATAACAAAGTATTTCATTTAAATATATAATATCCCACATTTTCTTTAAAACTTGTAAAAACATCGTCGTTTACATCATTGCCACTTCGGGCTATCTTTCTTTCTTTGCTGCATTGTCCCATTATTTTAGGCGTGCCTTTGCAGCTGTTTCTAGCGCTGCCCACTCCTAATCAAAATTATTGGAGGAATAAGATCCATCTTTATCGGTGTATTATTGTGAGGAGGATTGTTAAAAATGGAAACAATTCTTGCGTTGTGTTTGTAGACGGTTTCTTAAAAGTATTTCGATAATGATGTGATAAAGTATGAGAGAAATTGAATTAGTCAAATACGAATAGCATAAATATCTAGGAGCTGCTAAGATGTGGAATACGCTTGGGGAACCGAACCCGACGTATGTTTGGCACAAAATATATCACAAAATATACCGCCCAGGGGACTAGCATCTAGTAAGTACGTGTTTGGAAAACACGGGGCCCCGAGCTGAGTCTGGCGTTACTTCCACTTACTTGTGCCATGCACCTTCCTTTCTCTTTCCTGACCTTCCTTGGTCACCTCTTGTTCTTTTCGATCCCGACGCTAGTAGGTTGCGAGGGCTAGAGTATCTTTCATTTTCCTCGTTGTAATGTTTTGATGTAATGATGAATGTTTTGATATATTGTAATTCAGGAGGGTTTTTAGTGGGTATGATTGAGTCATTGGGCGAGTCCCACACGCGGGGAGAGTCATGTTGGCTCTCCTTAGTGCGTAACTGCATTTTCCCTACCTGTACTGAATTTTAGGGCTCTAATGACCTCGATGTCGACGAGCCATAAAGCCCTACACACCACCATCACAAAATATATTAGAGCCTTCGTAATACTTGAAGATTTATAATACAAAGATTTATGAGTCAATGTGGATGAATGAACAATATGTTTATATTTCTTCACTGTCACTTACACGTGGAGAAGATATGTGGTAATATGCAGTCAAGTGAAAATGGCGACGAGTTGGACATCTAACACGGGATTCCAGCTTTGATCGCAGGGATGTTAACCACTACACCCCCCGTTCACCCTCCAGAATTGTTCAACATGGTGTGGGTGGTAATGGTGTACAGTTGTGGAAGGCGAACGGGTGGTGTAGTGGTTAGCACCCCTGCGATCAAAGCAGGCATCTTGGGTTCGATTCCCGGTTCGTCGTCATTTTCACATGACTGAAAAAGAATGAATGATTTGTTCTGTCACTTTTACCGCTTCAGTACTTTCTCACTATATCTTCTACAATTTCAAAACTTTCCTTCTGTCTCAATGCAAATTTTAATAATTTTTCTTTGTATGTTTTAGTATTTTCAGTGTTTGTGTTTTGATGAGCTAGGTGTGTTCTTATGTAGTTAAGTGTTAGAGAAGGTGTACGCCTTCCAGCCCCAAGGCATTGTTAATATAAATATTATTATTATTATTATGTAGTTGAAGTGTGTTTTCTCAGCAAACGCTGATTGATAAAATGGCATGGGCCTAGTGGCCGAGTGTCCATTTCTCTTTCAATTTTCTAGAGATTAAAACTTTATATCTATATGGGAACTTGCAATAATGATGGCTGTTTGAAGAGATATGTAAATGTGCTTGGGTAAATTTAATGTTTTTAAACTGGAATGAATAGTTTTTGGAATTATTCCTGTTGCTGAGATTACTATTGGGACTATATGGACTTTTTTCATCTTCCAAATTCTTTGAATTTTCTGATAGAAGGGGGTGTATTTTGAAATTTTTTTCAGCTATTGTCTTCTGTTGATTATTTGGCACTGCAATGTCTATGAGGAATGTGGTCTTACANTTTCATCTTCCAAATTCTTTGAATTTTCTGATAGAAGGGGGTGTATTTTGAAATTTTTTTCAGCTATTGTCTTCTGTTGATTATTTGGAATGTGGTCTTACAACTTTGGTCAATGAACGTTACATCTGGACGGTTGTGGTGGATGAATTTGTCTGTGAGGATGGCTGGATCAAAATATAATATATGGATTTGGTTCCTCTGTCCAGGTAGTACATTGTCTTCTCTTCGGTGGCTCGTCTCGGGTTATCCCATTCGTCAGTATCTTTTTGCGGAAGAGATCTCTATTGAAAGCGTCTTCTGGTTTTGTATGCAGCATTTGCAGGTCTTCACTGGTGTTCATAAACCAGTTCATTGTGGTTTTGGGTTCGGAGTGAAAAAAATGAAAAATCTGTTTAGTCAGTCTGTTTCCGTCCATTCGTTTGAGATGACCGTAATATCTTGCCCGTCTTATACGGATAGTTTCTCTAGTTTTTTTTTTCTATTTTGCTGAATACTTCTTTGTTCAAGCCAGCCTTGTAAATAGATCCCATGATAACTCTAATGATTTTGCGCTCTTCGAGAAGTCCTTTATAGGCATTTAGGATTTGTGTTTAGGATGCTACGATTATTATTATTATTATAAGTAGAAAGAATAATAATTATCTTTTTACTACAATCTTGAGGTGTATCAGGAACATTCGGAGGTGTTCGTGCGATTAAAAGAACACCAAAAAGCCGTCCACCAGGCAGAAACCTTCAAGTCAAGGTTTGCCGACCACACCTGGGAAAACGGACATCGCTTACTATGGGAAAAGGCCTCCCCCATTGCCACGGTGAGCGATCTAAAAATACAGAAAATCAAGGAAGCCGTATACTTCCGCCTGGCTAGTAATCCAATAAGTCAACCTTCAATAGACGTACATCCCCTATGGATGCCAATAATAAAGGGTATTAACACCAGAGCAGCACATCACATGAGGATAAACATATCACCTTCATCGCCGAGTCGCAGTGGCCCAATGGTAACGTTCTCGCATAAAGAACCAAGTACCCTGGTTCGAAAACCGGTGCTGCCGGACGCCCGTAGACATTCGTTGCAAAACGAAAATACACCTGTTGTGAAGATATGAATAATGTCAAAAAAAGATTGTAATGAAAATGATAATTCAAGAATTTCATACAGAGAAGAAATAAAAATTATCTCAATTTTATTAACTGTTGTACATGTCAGAGTACAAATAATCTGTAGAATCCAATTAAAGTATTCTGTGGCGCTTAAGAATACGCTTCGAGTACCCACGAGATCCCAGACCGACGACGCGGACACAGCCGTCAACTCGTTTCCCCGGGGCGACAGGCGAAGAAGAAGAGAAGAGGGT
The DNA here is from genome assembly GCA_002313205.1 of Laupala kohalensis. Lineage (NCBI taxonomy): Eukaryota > Metazoa > Arthropoda > Insecta > Orthoptera > Trigonidiidae > Laupala > Laupala kohalensis. The sequence goes on along the minus strand of NNCF01125798.1, from coordinate 50,241 downwards.
GGAGCTAACTGACGTCGCCGATCTGCCAGAACCCTCGTTCCACGGGAAAAATCTCTTCTTTTTATCGATCACATCTTACTCGTGGGAATACATTGAAATTTTTATATCCTTCGTCTAGTATTACACTCTGGAGCATTGTTAATTAAGCAAGAATCATCTTCTGTATTGGCTGTACTTGGAGTGTCCTTGTATTGTCGTCATTTATTTTCTATTTGAATTTTTTGACATACTCTTTTTTATGGAGTGGGGCTACTGGCGGATGCGTTTGCCGGCAACGGTTTAAATGAGTTCAAAAAACAATGCTAAATTTTCTTTGAGTACAACGGAGACAGGAGAAGCTTTTTTAGCGTACTACAATACAATATTATAAATGATTTTTAGAGTCGTATAAGAAAAAAAAATCCGCACTCAACACTGAGTTCACGGAACAAAAGCGGAATAAATAAAAAATAATTAATTAGAAAATATTCATTACATCAACCTTGTGGTTTGACAAAACAAATGACATACTGAAATCTTGGAAAGAAATTGTTCGCGGAGAAAGAAAAGGGAATGTGACGAAGAAAACTGCTACAAGATGTTCTCATTTTCTACAAGACAATTTCTGCAAGTGGTTGAACAACTTGAAGGAACAAAACGGCAAAACAAAACTAGCTATAAAAATACTTTAAAATATTTCAAAATTTCTGCACTTGTAAACGTTGTGTAATAATTTGAATACGGAGACAAGAATTATAATTTTAAAATGAATTTATTTTTTTACGTTGCAACCGACCAATATTCCTTTTATTAATTTTTAACATGCGACTTATGTCAATAGAACGACAAAATGTTAATACAAAATTATAAAACCATAATTATAAAATGAAATTTATATGTAAGTTTGCAACCGACAAATAATATTTTTATTTCTTCCATAGACGCAACACCAATTTCAAATTTCATGAGTACAACGGCAGACTTCCCTTCATCTCCAGAAGCAGTGAGATCAAACCAAATTGGTTGATTGGTCGGATGATGGCCGTGGTTTTCCAAGAAGAGAGATCGGTTAACTCCTTCGTAGAAGGAAGTCTTAACCTACGTTGAAACTCAAAAGCCAATACATATCACAAATATCACTTGTGTGAGGATGTGGCTTCTATAGTTCGTGGAAAGACCATTGTCTTACTTCTCCACGAAAGAAGATGATTTTTCGTCAATCAATTCCATTCATTATTATTATTATTATAATTATTATGATTCATTTTCTCGGAGATATACATCCAGTACATAATGAGTGAGGGGCCATTACGCCATACCTCTCTCCGTGCTAATCTTTCATGTTTAACACAGTGCGCACTATTCTACAAGTTTCTAAAATAACCGATTTCTGTGTTTTAATGATCATTTCAGTTGAGTTTAGTTCCATTTTTTCAGGGTATTTTCTAAGATTCTTATTTACTAAACCATTTGCTGTAATAACTATATATGGACTGATATATATGGAATTAAGTCTGTATATTTCTGTGTACTCTATGCCCAGAGGTGTGTATTTGGATATTTTTTCTGATATTATTATTATTATTAATCTGCTGTTCCACCAAACCGTGACTTGGGTGAGGGAATCGGGAAGGAGAGATTTTGAGTTGCCGAGAAATTTCCGGTAGCGAACCAACATTTGTCTAGAGTAGGTGAGGGAAAGCGCAGCTGAAAACCTCACCTAGTTTTCAGCAGAGTTTGAACCCGCGCTCTACTGCTCAGTGGAATCATAGAAACTAGCACTAGATCACCGCTGATACAAAGCACAATAAAATTATTTTTTACTAAAGAATATGACGTAATACTTTGAAGCGCTTAACCAACACATGAAATATTTAATAACCTTCACATCAAATGTCTGTAAGGTATTGTTCAGGATTCTCCAAACAATACGTCCCACATAAATCAAAGTTTTACTGATTATAATGAATATTCTTGAAATGCAGACGTCATGTTCATGTCCATGACCTTCATATTAATGTTTCACGTTTGAGATTGCCCGATCGTCATACACTGAATTAAAAAAATAAATAAACAAATCAACAATTATTTATTTCATTTTTACAAAGATTTATAATTAAAATTATTCAAAATTATCTGTGCTTAGGACTTGCATACTGGTAGATATTTATACCATTTTTCACCAATTGTCTCCTTCAATAATGGTTTCCTTTGCAGAGAAAAACGCATGACGGTTGACTATGAAGCTTGCTTACAAGTCCCCCAGAGTTCAGTTGCGTTCCGTGAGGGGGACAATCCACTGAACGTATAATCTACGTGACCAAATTGTACAAGCAAAATTGTATGAAGGCAGTGAATAACATTATTTTCAAGTACATATCACAAAAGTGACATAAAAACAAAAACAAAAAAACAGGAGTCTTAATTTCGCGCTTCGCTTATTAAGCTGCCAGTGTAAATTGAATTTTACTTTGTCTGGATTTTGAAATAATTCGAAATTATCTATATATCAGGAAACGATACTAAAAACTGTGTGTTTTTTGGAGGTTTTCCTCGAGGATTTTTGAAATGAACATGATATTCTATTAGTATTATAACTCGTAGCTAACTTTTTATCTTATCTAGCAATTTTTACTGAAATATTTTTCAATCCGCCTGTGAACTTAGGGCCCTTGATCGGAATTGATGAGATGGTCCCTTGCTTGCTTCCGGAGAGTAAATTAGTTTATTGTCCTCCACGTGGTCATAAGAAGTTCGTACTGCTTTTTTTAAAAGTAAATTTATTTATTTATTTATTTAACAAAAGCGAAAATTTAATATAGGAAAAGAAGAGAAGTATGGAAACCAACAAATTAATTTAGAATATTACATAAGATCCCTGGGCAGCGGCAAGTAAGATGAGCTAAACAATCCCGACCTGTTGCCTGGTATTGCCATCCCTCGGTAGAGTTCAATTCTCAGTACCAATTTTTCTTTAAAAGTTGATATAATTTCTTGTGTTGTTGTTTAACAGTGGAAATACATATATTTTTTGTGGTGTGATTTACTGCTTCCGGCTCCGCAGAAAATTAAGAAACGTTTTCGTATGATGTATATGATGCCCTTGAAGCCTGGTCGGGGTAAAACCTCGGTACATTTATGGCGAACAAAACAGTATCTTTATTATAACAACTAAAATTAATTTTGATATTTTAGATGGTATTTATTGTAATAATATTACAATGCTCAAAAATGAATTAAAAAATAATTTTTGAAATGTAGAAATACTATAATAAATTGACTCAAATTGTTTTACAATACTAATATTTTTTTTATTACCACGAGTTTTTTGGGTAGTTACATGAATCTAGAATCACTGGAGAATTACGCATTACACTGTAGAACCTTTGAAAAACAAAAAAACAAATATAATAGTAATAATAAAAAAAGGCCCCTCCGTGGCTACGGTGTCAGCGTGCTCGCTCGTCACCAAGTCATTCCGGGTCCAATTCCCGGAGGGGTATTCAATTCCCGGAGGATACAAGAAAAATTTGTAGCTGTTCAATTCTATATCTCAGTTCATATACCTGTGCCGTTTGGAAAGTTCACCCTCTGCGGTTAACAACCGCAGTTGAATAACTTGGATACAGATATCTAGATTATATCTGGACGCCGTTCCACCAAAAATTCACGATGTGCCTAGTAAGTAAACTCACACAAAACAGGTTTACTAACACTCCGTTATCGTAGTCCTTAGTTGGCCTATTCGAGAAAACATACATACTTACATACATACATAACTTGTATCATGAATTAAACGTTTTGAGAAACTCTTGGAACTACACCAATACCCAGTTTTTCAAAATTTACCTTTTACTCGCTTTCTATAACCGAAACCCTCGCCAAATAGAGCTCTCATGTTTACACCATTTCATAACCGATTTTACTCGTTCGCTTCCTCGGCTTGTGACAATTGTGCTGGTGAGGCAATTTGGAGGGGAAGAACCCGCCAAGACACCGTCGTTCAAAGGCCAATAGAACACAGACGGCTTGTTTACACGACGTCGAATCAGGAATCGGATGGAGAAGATGGAGAAGAAAGCAGCCGCTGAATCCAATTGCAACACGATTCCTTTCCCTTTCCATCCTTCCTTCCTATAAGAATGGGATCCCAACACGGCGGGAAGTGGGGGACGATTTTACACAGTGAGACTGCTAGAANACAGTATATATATATTCAGATAGGGAGAATAAAATAGTTGAAATCCGGGGGAGTTGAAATTAAGAGGTTTATGGGGAGAATAAAATAGTTGAAATTAAAAAAAAACTAATTGATTTTCAGCTGAGATTATTCGAATAAAATGCAGAATAATAATGATAGTTATAATAATAAATTTATGGTCAAAATAGCAGTACAAACTGAGCACGACCATGTGGAAGACAATAAACTAATTTACTCTTTGGAAGCAACCAAGGGACCATTCCAAATATTTTCCCAAAAATCAATATGGATTTCACTGTATTTTTTTTCAACGTTTCCCCAATATTTTACAAACATTCATTTTTTATATTTATATTCACCATTCATGAAAATGAAATGTAACCCTGAGAACTGTTAAAAAAAGAACGAGAGAGGAAGTTGAAATGAATGAGAGAAAAAACAAACCGCTTCTTAGTGGTAATCTATAATCCGCATAAATAAACAGAGTAATCTATATTTACTGTGATTTCAACTTGAAAAATATATATCTCACAAATTCAAATGAAATAATTGCTATTATAATAGATGGTAGAATACGTTGCGTTTCATAGATGAAATATTTATTTAAAAATCACACCGTTTAAATCAGAATAGTGACGGAAGTTTACTTTTGTTTGTAGTAAATTTTCCAAAGTATTTTTGCATCGCTTTTATTTATATGTCAACGAACAATACAAAGAGATATTTCACTTTTTCCGAGGTGAGATGCATAAATCGTGAAACCATTGCGCCCGACCGCCATGTTTCTACACGCTCTTGTGCGTTTCAAATGTTTCTACACGCTCTCGTGCGTTTCAAATCAGTCAAGCGTGTTCCTGAATATTGTTTACACCTACAAAATGATAGACAGGAATTAAATCATGTTCTTTCTTCTTTATAATTCATAATATTGTGTTACAAAACAATTACAATAAAAACGAAGAAAACAACTATACTTCCCAGCGACTTTACTGACTTGGAGGGCGAATCCCACCCAAGAGGAGCAGAGGTAGGTAAACAAATAATACTGGCGATTCTAGCAGAAAAAATGGAATAATACATTTTTACACGATGGAAGTTATAGATTAATTTACTTATTATCTTCCAAAATTTTAGTTTTTTTCTCTTTTTTTGAACAATTAAGGGTTTGAAAATCTTGTCACCGTGACTGCGGTGCTTGAAATGGTTGGCGTTTTTGTCGTTCAAATTAAATGAATTCCCGATTGATGTTTTGCTCAAATTTTTAGCTCATTCTTTGGACAGAAATCAAGAATAAAAATAACATTATTTTTCTCCTTAATATTCCGAGATAAATTATGGCAAATAATGTGGTTTTTCATAACGCTCTATTGATTTGTATTGATATTTTTTGTCTCCTTTGCATTTTATACAGAAACGCAAAATTTGGTAAGCATTGCTAAGTTGTCGAGGTCACATAACCCCGTTTCCTGGTTGAGGGAAATTTCAAAAGTGGGTGTTTTTGTTTCGATTTTGTACACTATGAAAAATAAAAGAAAAAATGGTAAAAGAAGAAGTGATTGAAAACATAAAACGGGGTCAATATACTAGGAGGAGAGTGGAGACGTAGGCAAATGAAAGAGACATGGATATCATACTCAGGGAAGTGTTAGTAGTGACCACCCCAATGCATGATGGAGGGATGTGGGAGCAGGAAATGGAGCGACGTCGTACAAAAGAGTCGAGGGATTTCGCCGCAGAAAGGGTGCTGGCGCTCGCGGAAATGGGAGTAGCGGCGCAGATAATGAGTCGTTGGTGGATCTGTGATGTCGGAGTCATAGAGACGTGGAGACTGCGCAGCTGGGTTGCGTTGAGGCGGCACGGGATTGCGACTGCAGAAATGAAAGCGAGAGGAACTGCGCCTCGGATCCTCGGAAGATGAGATGGTCATCTGGGGAGAAGCCGAGTGTGAAGTGAAAGTTACTCATCACTTTTCCTCTCGTTTCATTTGAGACCACATCACTACGATTAATGCCAAAAACTATATTTTCGACCGATCACAATACTTCCCTTACACACTCTGTGTTAATGAAAAGTAAAAATTTGTACATCTTTTAAAAGTTTGATAAAGCGGTCAAACTTAAGAATATGTTCCCACAAGGGTTCGAAAAAATAATTTATGTCATAATACTACAAATATTATTGCGGTTCCCAAAATATAAGCCGTATTCTTCGCTTTTCATATTTACGATAGTTATAAAGAAATATTGTTCCGCACTATTTTCTTCTGTCCGCCACCGTTTATGTTACAGTTTGATAATTATAATATGAACAATTATAAACAATTGTTCGGTCACAGTCGGCGATGTTAGGTTTGTTAGACACCGCGATTCCGTTTTAAGAAAATCTGTTGTAAGTGTGAAGATGGAGGCGATGGTGGAGGTAGCAGCACTCGCGGAAGTATATACGAAGAATACGGTTAGGATAGGACCAGAATGTTAAATTTGCCATCTAAAAAGGAATTTTTTTCACATAAAATGATTCAATTTGTAATTTACGAGAACAATTCCTTCCAGAATCATGGCAAAAAAAAGCCGTTTTTCGATATCTCATCTGGATGTTTTTCTACGGCGTTGGACCATATAGTTAAGATGGTCCGATAAAACTAAGAATGTCATATTATTAAAATACACACTCTGTAACACTTTTTCGCGCAATAATTTTTCGCTGTTTCTTGAAAACGGTGCGACGAACAGGAATGCGGTTTAGCAATCTATACGCAGATTTAACGGTCCAATCAAAATGCTACTATGCATATTTTCAAAATTTTGAATATTAACAAACCGGAAGTGGAGCGTAGTATATAAATGAAGTCGGAATGAGCTGTCCAGAAATAGGCTTCTATTCCCAAAGCTTTCAAAGCCAAATCTCAAGTTTGGTTTCGATGCATCAATTTGTTCGTGAGTTATCGGGGGAACATAATTCTTAACATAAATACACACGACATTGAACATCATTGCCAAAATTCAAAAATTGACTCTCCTGCAGAAAATTCACAAATTATTTTTTCGATAGATTATAATCCTTTCCTTACACACACTGTGTAATTGCAAAGCGTACTGATTTTCTAATGAGCTTAACAAAGCTAAGTACGTCACACCATAAAAAACATTTTTATACCATTTGAGGACTTATACCGATTAAAATTAAGGGATGGGATCTATCCATTTAACTAATATGGTTGTGGTTACATTATTGCCTGTAAACCGAAACAAATTAGGTTTTCTTTCAGCTCTCAACTGACTTAAGAAATGCAGTTAAAATATATATTTTTCAAAATCGTAATTAATAAATCATTTTATACGTAATTATTCATATGAAATCAATTATTTAAATAAAAGCAGTTAGACATTTCTTAGTTTAATTCGTTCTAACTCATTGCGTTGCTTTTTTTGTGTGTGTAACCCGGGCACTTCAAGATTCATTAAGTGAAGAGTTGTAAGTTTATCTTATTTTGATTTTAATGGTTTTTTAAAACAACTTGGTACCCTGGTATTTGATTCACGAATTCGGAAATGAAACACTACTTTGTCTCCTTGATATTTGGCAGGTTGAATAAAAAAAATAGACAAGTGTATGCGTGTTGTACTGATGCACCAGTTTGTTTGGCTGGTTGCCTACACGTGTTGAAGTTTACGGCAGTATTGTACACCTTATGCCAAGAAATTGTAATGAAGATGTCGCATCTCCTCTATCTGTTTAAGGTTCTGAATGAGACCTTGTGGTGGATATTCCATCAACGGAATGAAATATTTTCTAAACTTCTATAAGAAGGTCAGATACTCCTAAAGAAGAATTCCGTCAGAATTGTGGCTTCGCATACACGTGTAAGACAGGAAATCAAATTAATGATTTCATTTTAAAGATGGAAAATTAATTTCCTGTCAGTGATTAGACTCTTTTAATATAAATGTTAAAACATTCGATAAAGATTACCTCATGTATTTTTTAAGGCATTTCAAGTCACGTCTTTTGCCAGTGCGTAAAAACACCGTTCTCTTTTACAACATTAAACATATGGGTGTATGGTGGAATCTCCCTTTCATCTCTCCTCGTTAAACTGGGTCGGTAAATACAACCCACTTCTCTTCATCTAAACGTAGTTTTCATCACGCTCTGGGGATTAAGAAGGAAGCCAAGCGAAAAATAATATTTGAGGTTGAAGTAATATTCTCTGCGTTCTTTGTTGATATAAAAGTTATGATCATATAGTTGAGTTAAATGAGAACCAATTTATTAAGTGCTCCTAGTTTCAATAAATTAAAAAGCAGGGATATACGGCACTTGAACACACAGTGGCGTACTTTTATTTAATGAGGCCCGGGACATTTATTTGGAGTCTCCTCTTCTTGAAGGCACACTAAAAACGTGTCAGGCTTCACTACTTATGCATATCGAGAGCACCAGTGTATTTAAACAAATAAATGGAAACTTGAGAGTTATTTTATAATAATCTCAACTAGTAGCGGATCTAGACCGTAATCAAAGGTGAGGGTGCTAACCGAGGACCATTTTTGTTTAAAAATTATGGTTTTACAACTCAAATTTTATAATTGTTAGCTTAAGTGAAATACATCAAATAAACAATAAACAATCTGGTATTATTAATAACAATTATTTATTAATTTATTAACATGGTACTATTAGTTTTATCAATAAGGTATTATTAATCTGGTATTATTAATAACAATAACAATTATAATTAATAACAATTATTAATCTTACATCATTTTTACAAAGTATGCAACTTCAATTTTATCAACTTCAATTTTATCTGGTAAGAGTTCAGGTCTGTAGCCCCCTTAGCCCGCATTGATCTCCACTATTCTTTATTTTACTATTACGAGAAAAATTTTGAGTATATTTGTGTTCAAATTTATCTACTTATATGATTTTTTTCTGAATAATTTGGAGGTCCTTCACAGGTGAGACTAGGGGGCGGACTGCCTCCTCCAACCCCACCTAGGTACACTTTTGTTGGAGAAGAGCTATGTTACAATTATATCATATCCGACACTATTAGCAAGCAGTATGTGTTTAAGAATATATGTTTGAGTATTTCTGGATTTATTCCCACTATCAGCTCATACGATTCATTGAACAGAGGATATATTTTGATATAAAATTGCCGTATTTCCCAGAAGACACTTTGTAGTATAATAATTATAAATTTATTGTCAAAAAAGCAGTACAAACTGCTTATGACTAAGACAAACCAATTTACTCTCCGGAAGCAAGCAAGGGACCATCCCATCAATTCTGATCGAGTACCCTAACGCAGAGGCGGATTGAAAAATTTCAGCAATCTCCTAGATTAGATAAAAAAATAATAGCATAGAATATGAACAAATTTTTAATTTAACACAACAATTTAGTTCATCAGTACGAATTATTATCGAACAATAGATTATGCTGAAAATATTGTTTATAAATCGTAAGTATTAAAATAACACTAAATTCAAGATTTATTGTTTCAATAGACAAGAGACTACAGGACCTGTATAAAAAGAAATCCGCCTCTACCCGAAGAACAAACCGGAGAAAAACCCGGGCCAAAAAAAGGATGTGTACATAACCCTGCCACTGTAGCGTACAGAAAGAAATGAAAATATGCTGCGGTGAATTGTGGTTTAATTACTTGTTTCGTTGTGAGATTTATTAAATAGTCCGAGAAAATCTTTTCAAGACAATTTGATTGATAACTGACTTCGACTTAACACTTCGTAATTATTAGGAAATTCAAACGATAATTTGAAAATCAATGAAACTCAACTAGAGAGAGGTGATTTCAATAGAATGTATATTCATAAAGTGACATTTGTTTATTTACCTACAGAATTGACAAATGACGAAAATAAACGACGTACCGAAAGAACAATCAGAAATAAAAATTGAAAATTTGATGTAAATTAGTGTAATGATACATAATTTATGAAACGTGAGTCACGTATTCACTCCAGCTAACCAGCCGTCGCGCGCGAGCAAACGCAGACAATAAGCAATTGTGCACAGCGTGTTTGCCCTTTTTGTATCGTAACAAGAGCAGAACACTAACTGTGTCGTCGGAGCGCTACTGCAGTTCACACCAACTCATACCTCATATCCTCTTCATATTCGACTGCAAACATATCATTTGTTTATGAAGTTGTGAAGTCCTACATTGTTGTTGCACAACAATGGCAGGTCACGTGTGATTTTCGACCCCGCTCTCGACTGTTTTTCTGACTTCAGATGTTCTTTCTCGCGCGCGCGTGTGTGTATATATGTGTCTGTGTGCGGGAGTGGGTGGTGGTGGGGGAAAATTGACGGTGGAAGGGGTATGGTCGAGAGGGGGGTGGGAGGGAGGTGAAGTCGTAAAACGAAGGGTCGTTCGGGGAAGGCACTGATGCAATGCGACAGGGGTGACATGGGTCATGGGGCTCATTTTCTGCTACATGTCACTGCTGTATTCAGTGGAACAAGCGTACAAACACGGTAGATTATTGGGCTATCGAGTAACGTCCGCAAACCCCGTAAATAAACCATTCAATTCTCAATGTTGTATTATTGTTTAATTTGGATATACTCTCAAGTATTTATCACGCTTCAAGCAATCCAAAATATCACGAAATTGTAATAATTAATTTTTTTTTTCAAAAACACTGCTGTGTCTTCAGTCTATCAGAAAATGAATTACTGAACGCAAAATACTTAGAGGTTTAAAAAAATTATAAATTTGAAAAAGTGTAAATAAATTACAAAAATACTTAAGATGTGATATAAATGAACGTACTTTATACATTTACGATACATGTTACACCGCTCGGATTAATAACGTTTCAATATGGTTGTAAAGTAGGTTATGCACAAACGTTGTACTACAAACCATGTATTTCCTTTGCTTCTACAACATTGAGCTAAGGAAACGTATACTTCGGGAATATCGGCAGTTACATGAAATTGTTTTAAAGACCATACCTGATCAATTCTTGTATTTTATTTAATTTTTCTGTCAATAAGTACTCACATGCTGTGTTTTGCTATCATTTGAATATATGTCGAAATTTATGGGTTTAACTTTCGGCATGTCGTGTTCGAGTATGGAACATGTAATTTTTGTAATGTGATTCCAGAGTGATACACTTTCGAAAATCATTCGAAAGTCAAAGATAATATTTTGTAAACTGATTCACCCAAGTAATATGCAACTCAAAGTTGATCCTCAATTAGGCTGACTTAATATTCACTCAATTTTCTCAGCACAATATTTGGACGGAGTAGAGGAACGTAAGGAAGCGAGACATTCCGTGGAACGCGTTGAAACCCACAGAACCGCAGAGTGAAGCGAAGGAAGAGTTCCCATCCTCCGACGCAATCCCCTTTCAAGATTCACCCCTGCAACAGCATCCTCCCTAAAGAGCAGCAAATCGTGGACGCGTGCTTCATGTCCCTTCCTCCCTCCCTTTTAAGAAGAGGGATGTTTCACGCAACGGGTGGCAGAGGGTGGGTCACTGGTGACGAAGCGGCTGCGGAGGGGTCTCGGAGGGGGCGTCGTCGTGGGGATGACGACTACAGACAGAGGAGGGAAAAAGAGATGGGAAGGAATTGGAAATATCGGACGGCAGAAACGAAATAGAATATCAGAAAATAAAAGTTCATTATAAAAGTAAGAAATACATTAGAAAGACGTTCATTCAAAACCGATACTAATACGCATTTTCAAAAATTGGAATACATTGGGAAATAAACAATAAAAATATGCAGTAGATATACGTCTGTGAAGTTGGCATCCCGACTTAGTTATAAAAGAAAATAGCACAAAATTATAATGTGGAAGTCAATCATGTTACGTCGAATGAAAATGGGAGACGGGACCGGGATTCGAACCCGGGACCTTCAGCTCAACGCGCTCATGCGCCTACCAACTGCGCCATCCCGTTCGCCTCTCGGGCCCGTCTACCATTCTCATTCAACTTGTGAAACCCAAAGACNGAGGCGAACGGGATGGCGCAGTTGGTAGGCGCATGAGCGCGTAGAGCTCAAGGTCCCGGGTTCGAATCCCGGTCCCGTATCCCATTTTCATTCGACGTAATATGATTAATCTGTTACCTGGCGGTGAGGTTCACCGTAATCTAAGAGATTTCTATGAATGTGGAAGTCATTGTCCAAAGTATGATGTTACTATAGGAAGGTGAACGTTCAGCGAGCACCCCTACTTCTGTGATCCATTTTTTCTGGTATTTGAATGAGAACAAAATTATTCATTAGCGCACAAAATTTGCACACAGCAGCACAAAATTATAGAACAATTTATTTCTTTTGATAACAAAGAGTGGGTGTCGACTTCAACTTCACACATTGTAGATAGTCAATGCAAACAGAAATATCACTCACAAATCACTGAGTATTTAAAAATGTGATACAAATATACTGTTTAACATAAATTTTTAAAAATCAATAATAAAATTTTTATCATTCGTTTTTTTCTTTTTTAAAAGAAATATTTGACTTTCTATGAGAATATGGTATAAAATATTATTTTTGAAAAAAGAAAAATTTGTAGTCATGTTCATTGAACTCAAAAACTCGTAGTTTGCAAAAGATGGAAGTAAAAATGTTCAGAAATTGTATATAACATAATAATGAAGAATGTATCGCATGAATTAATTGTTACAAATCGAGACTAAACCGTATTAACTCATTTCGCTTCATTAAAAAATACGTTACAATTAATATTATGAGATAGCACATGTTATCACAAAGAACCTGATTTTCTTGTACAGCATCAAATGATTTGAATGAATTATCAACCTCTGAAACATAATATGCAATAATATAGTTGAATCTTTTTCTGATTGTCTTATTATTATTATTATTAAAATTCACTATTAAACCTTGTTGAGTCACAATTTTCAGACAATCGATTTCATTCACCAATTACTTATCACTTCACCTTCATAAGATTTAAAATAAGTAAGGCACCATTCATTACTATATTGTTTATTCAGTCAACGTTTTGAGATCAAATTTTATCTCTTCTTCAGGCTTAGACTTATTACTATTACTACAGAAATGGTAGTTTGTCATATAAGGTATACATTATAATTCAAGTACCTAATTATAATAGGATATTTAAAACATATTTACATAACAAACCTGAGATGCAGATAAACAATAAAAATCATGTTATTTGGATATTTGGAAATTATTATATGATTCACATTTAAATTTAAAATCCCTAACTGAAATTATAAAAGGTTCGTTTCAGACGTAACCTTTTTCATATACTCAACAAGGTTTAATAATATGCAATAATTTAAAATTTTGAAAACATAAAAGTTCTATATAAAATACCTAACACAGAATAGAAAATATAGCCCTGTAAAAGACAGTAAAAATGATGCGTCCTCTAAGAAGGGAAAACCACGAACCAATATACTACCACAAAATATACTACCAATGATTAGACAACGGCTTATTTAATTCCAATAACTCCAAATATTTTAAAATAAAATATTAATATAATGGTAAAACATAATGAACTAACGAAAGTGTTTTAAAAAATTTCATTTGAATGCACCTGTACATAACTTTGAATTCCTAACGCATTGAAACAAAACCGCTTGGAATTGTGACGCTTGAAAGAACCAGTTCACTAAATCCAACGGCCCACGACAATATTCCTCACAGACAAGCGAACGAAAATTTTCTTCCAACTGCCAGTTGGTTTGGAATGAAATTGTCTGGCATACAAATCCACAAGTCTTGAAATGAAATAGAGCAGGTCATTTCGTAGTTGAGGGCCAGTTACTCAAATAATGACAATTTTTTTGTGTGTCGTATCGACACAATCTGTTCAATAAGAAGCTAGAATAATGTTAAAGATACGAAAGTGAGGTTAGTAAAGAATGTGTAATGAGACAACATATAAAACTGTGAAAGCATGAGATTTTAGAAACATTTTTCCAAAGAACATTTCACAAAAAATGATTGAATAAATATTCGTAAATCTTAAAATAAATAATAAAAAACATTACTTAGTTTTTGATCGCTAATACAACTTTTCGTTGTAAAACTAACAACTTTTATATTACTAATAAAAAATAATATTAGTGATAGAAAACTAAGTAATGTGTTTTTATATTTTATTTTAAGCATGTGTTACCCATGAACCAATAGACTATTCGATTAGTTATTGCTAAGTTTAATTTTATTTTCTGTAGTGATTTTTTTCTACACACATATGAAATGACATTCGTTCTCATTGGGTTTTTTTACTCGTATTTGGAAAAGACTGGATTAATCGAATTTGAATACAAAATATAATTACTCCTCCAACGCTCTGCATGGGGTAATGTCGGTAAGGTTGAAGGGTGTCTTCGCCGAGTGAACATACACAAATACTGAATTAAAAATGTGGTTTAGAGCTTTTTGGTGTTTCCTTTGTATTTCTCTTGTGTCACTCAGCACTAATGTAATGGAGTGCCGTATGAAATCACAGTTTTTATTTAGTGTATTCCAGTTTATATAAAACTCGTCTTTCACATGCGTTCAGTAGATATATACATTCTGAACATACTTCATTATCTTTCCAACATGGAGGTCACTTATTGTACTATAGTACTTATAATATAAAAAAGTGTTTTTCATATATTCATTTAATAATGTATTTCTTAAGTCTTTGAATTTTTTGTTTTAAATTATGGTTTTTCTTTAAATTGTTTTTGGTTTTCCTGAGTGTCTGACCATGCTCCACGAAAGAGAAATTTGCCCTTTTCTTGTAAAATTAAGTATATAGTAATAAATAAATCTAAATACGAAAATCTGGAAGTAAGTAAATGAGAAAACTGCTGAGAAAAGCAGCCGTCCAAATATTAAGTAACACCCAATTAGGGGGAAGGGGGTTTGTGACAGCGTTACATTGCGTAACGCTGAGGCAGTGGGACGTTACCCCCAGCGTTACGTAACGCTGAGGGTTACTGAGGAATGTTTCTCAGGGTTCTTTAAGCTTGTCACTGTAATGCATGTACTCAATTGTTCAATAATTTCACAAAAATGAAGAAAGAACAATTCAGAAAGAGTATCAAAAAATTTTCCTCACATTTTTCACAAACATTAAACAAAAGTTTGCTTAACTGGGTGGGGATATAGAATTACGCAATTATTTGTAGGTAGGGGTTTGAGTATTGTTGTTGGTGCGTCACGGGGTGTTTAAAATTGTTATTTTAAAGTTGTGAAATTTGTGGACTCTTAAATACGAACAAATTATTTTAAGCACAAGTGTATACTAGAGACACCACGTCACGAATACTGGAGAATACCCTCCGTGGAGTAGCTTTAAAAAAAGCAAGAAGTGGATGGATACATTACTGGCCTTTGACTCACCCCTTCGGATGAGAGGGATGTTCGCGAGACGAGGGACATGAGGGTGACGAAGCCACAAACCAACTGTGTTAAGGGAGGGTACAGAAGAAAGAGGATTAATGAAGGGAGCACGCTATCCCCTCTTCAACTGTCACGCTCAATTATATCGATATTCCATTTGTCCGACAATGGCGAATGTAAGTAGTCGGCTTCTCTAGAACGAAGACCAAGTCCAAAAGGGGAGGGATGCATCGTGGAATGTACCTGAACTGCTACTTTTAAGGTATTATCTCCGCGTTGACTGAAGTCAAGTTACCAACTATTCAGGAAACTTGGAAATATTCACTAAAGAAGTTCTGATTAATCCGTAATTCATTCTTCTGATTTTTTACTATTCGACGAAGACAACAATTAGTAATTTTAAAAGTTTAGAATAAATTTAAATGGTCGTTTGACTATTTCTTTGACAATGGTCGCATTGTCTTCAGTCACGTGATGCGGCTACCGTTTCCGTCAGAACAGTATTTTTCACAGTTGTGGGTGAATTATTCTCGTAAATACCCCGTAAGGTACGAAAACCTTAACGTCGTTGCGTTCCCATTTCCATTTGCACCAAAGCACAAGGTCGTTTCCCCATAGAAGCGCGTAGTAATTTAAAGTCAATTAATTCAAAATTTTGCCACGTAAGTGTGCGAAAATTCATCGCTGTATAAGGAATAGTTTAAACTACCGTTTGAAACGTATTTGGGGGGTATTTAAGCCCAAGCGCTCTGACGATTATAATACCTTAATTGAACTAACAAGATGAGACTCCCTTCTCCCCTTAGCGGACAGAACTATCAAAATTTACGAGTATTATCGAATAAAGAAATAACCTCATGAGAATCTCATTTACATGTATCTTATTGGAGTAGGAATGACTTAACTCGCGGTAATGATCACCACCTTATCTACAAACATTGTCATTACAAGGTTCTGTGCATAGTGCTATAACACTTTCATCTCCTGTTTTCATTATCTTTTTTTTTTTACTATATCCCTTATTTCCCATATTCTTAACATAATATTGATCTTTATTCCATATTAGATCTCTGTTCCCTGATATATTCAGTTCCCCACTCCACTTCATTCTCAGCTCAGAGACATGACTTTCGAGGGTTTCTTCTCCTCGCATTGTTACAACGTTCTCGTTCGAATCTCCAACTTTCGTAGTAGGAATGCCCGAGAGACCCTTATTTACTATAATATTCATAATGACGCGCGTCTCATGGCGCCATTCTTTTCAGGTTTACCATTTTCCACAACTTAAAAAAAAATATTTGGAATAATGTCTTCAGTAAGAAAGAATTAGTGAAATGATTTGTTACATTGTCCACCGTACTCACGAATATATTTCTTCGAATTGCGTCGTCGAAGAAGAATTCAATGTACAGTTTCGTAGGGGCAGCTATAAAACGTGTCGTGGAGGTAAAAGAGAAAAGAAGGGAGATTTCTACCTCCTTTCCCCTTCTTCGTCTTCTTCTTCTTCTTGTTCATCGGGAGGTGTGATATCCGAGAGTGGATTATGTGAAGGAGGTCAGAAAAGGTTGCCTCGTAAAGGCATAGTAAAGAGAAAGAGGAAACCAGAGGAAGAAAACACGAGGAAGATCCTAATACGAGGTGTGAGAGGAGAACTTTATTACTCCAATATACTTTCAGGTTATTGCAATCAAGCGCAGTAACGCGAGATATTTACGAGACTTCGATAAAGTTGTGGTAACTAAAAGTAGATCCGATATAGCGGGTAAATATCTTTTCCATTACATTTCATTCAAAAAGAGAATTTTCTTAATGACAGTTCTGTAAATTCTGTTGACGCCAAATCTATTTCATGGGACGGGACTTTCGTGTCACTGAAGAAGTGCACGAGGAAAATCAAAATCAAAGTCCTAAACATTTTACGAAAAATGAGGTATATAAAATATTACGCATATTTGTATTATTGTTACAAGCGTATTACGGCAAATTTAATTTAAAAATGATTCAATTGAGCTAGTCTATTTCTGAGAAAGCATTTGTAAAAATTGGCTATTCCGAGTATTCTACGAAAAACAATAATTATATTTTTTTAAATTCTTTTTGATAGTCATTGAAAAATGGAAAAAAATTAACATTTTAATATATTTTAAAATTTAGAACACATTTTTATAAGTATATTAAAAAAACATGAAAAAGGTAGCACCCATTGGCTTAACTAGTGGGGGGAGGGGTGCGTGCCCATCCGAGCAAGTTCCGGTGCCCACCCCGGAAATTTGAGTTAAGAATAAATATATGGGTGGTATAATTATTTCTGCTCTAATGAAGGTTATTTCTTTAATGAAATCTTACGTGTCACTATGCGTCTCTCGCTAGCAGAAGAACAGGAGACAAGCAATTGCAAAGCAGTGCTACGATCGTATCGTATTACTGCATGATCGGGCGTTAGACCAGGAGATGTCTCTGCTAAGATTAAGACCGGAAGGGACATACCTGGAGTTTGCTAGGATTCAGATAAAAATAATTCTATATACATGTTGTCTAGGTCCTGGATTCATCCCAAAAAATATTCCTAGTTACGCGAAATATATCACTAAAATATGGATATTTTTATGCATAATGATTGTATGCAGATTACTCTACGAAACGATCCATAGTTGGGAATTAGATAACAATAAAAGAAAATCAAGGTTTATTGCAACGTGTTTTCAGTTATATATTTTTCAATGCGAAAATCTTCAGTAGTTAGTTTTACATCGGTATCATGTACCTTTCTATTCCGTTGATTGCAGATAAATATCAATTCCTTCAAAAGCCCAATATTCATTATTTGTATAAAATATTACAAAATCAATTTTATATTTGTACTATTCTTAAGCTGCATATATTGATAAATAACTAAACTATACTCGAAAAATTTAACTTAAGAAAAAAAATCATCAATGGAAACGCACTGTGTTTATTAGTTTATTGTATTTTAGTCGCAGTAAATTCCTTTATTGCCCTCGACGTGTTCATAGGTAGTGTGTAACAGCTCTCTTGACAATAAATTATTTATTTATTTGTTTATTGTCGGTGAAACTGGCTTGATGTTGGTACAGAGTTTGTGCTCAGTGTAGCCAACGCTTTTATTTCGCCATCACCCATAAGAGTCATGATATTAGTACCTCACGTTGTGTTGGCAGCACATTGGAATTTTTCAAAACTTAAATCCTTCGCTAACCTCGGCTTTCAATTCAGTTCGCGTGCTCCTGTGGTGCTTTTCTTTTTCATTTCTTCGACCCTCTTGTTATCTTGCACCTATAGCTGTGACCAAAGCAAGGTTCTCATCATGTCTATATCTTTTTCTCGGTTGGTTAATCTCTTCGTATCTTAGCAGTCTTTTTGGCACACGCTTATCTACTTTCTTAGTAATTTTTTAATGTACCCTATTTTACCTGTATATTCCTGAAATAATTCAAATTTCCTGTCTGTCTCTATCAGTGTCCACAATTTTTCCATGTTCAGTATACGTATTCGTGCACAGTTACGTAAATACTCCGCCCTTTCCTTGCCATAGTTCTCGCATTCCCACAATACATGTCTTGGTGTCTCAGTCCCTTTTTTACAAATACACTCTCCATCAGTTCTCTTTCCTATTTTTTTTTCAAGTGTTCATAGAAGTCGCCATGACCGTTACAAATTCTATAGTGCTCCTAGACGGTTTAAACTATATTTTTGTTTTTCCTTACAAATGTAACCTTTCGGATATATTCATACGTTTGTCTACCATTTATGTTTTTGTCACACCGTGTTCGCCACCCTGTAACTAACGCATTTGTTATCATTTTTCTTTCCGTTTTGTTTTGTATTTGATATTCTTCTCTCATTTTGTATTATTCCTCATTCCTCTTTTTAGTATGTGTCTGTATTTGATCTTTTGGATGTGTAAATCGATTGGAATTTCACCCTCCACTACATTCATCGCTTCCGTCTATGCAGTGCAGTAGCATCCTGTCATTTGTTGCAAACATATTCTCTCTATCGCTCTTAGTTTCTTTTCCGAATGTAATTAGAATTGCTCGTTCGAACCATATTTGACAACCATATGCTTATCCCCGCTATGTGTAATATTCTTAAGTCCTTTCTAGACACTCCATAATGCATCAGACCCGCACTGAATAAAATTATCCTTACTCGCTGCCTTACATATGCTAAATGTTCTTCCAACCTTAACTTTTGGTCTATTATCACACCCAGATACCGTTGCCTGGTGACCACTTGCAAATTTACCCCATTTAAATTAATCATTAGATTTCGTCTATTCTGTTCGGCATGTCCAAATCATTGTATTCTACTTTTCCCAGCTGACAATTCTAATCCCTTCTTCGCGCAAACCGTCAGACATATATATAAAGCTTTTTGTGTTTCTATTTCTATACTTCTTCGCGAGTTTTCAGGAAGTATTAACACTATGTCATCCGCGTAGCAACGAATTAAACTTTCATTTTATCTATTTCCCACAAGACATCATCCAATACTACGTTCCAAAATAGTGGTTCGCTTGACAAGCCTTGAGGGCAACCGCGTGTGGTCTTTTGTATTATGGTCACACGCATCCACAATGTCCACATATGCACATATGCAATACCGTTCTTCTCATTGTGTTGTGTGTTTCATTAATTTTTCTAGTGCATCGCTAGTACTTTTTCCTGACACAAATCCAAACTGGTGCGGATGCATGTTCCTCATCTCTGACAAATATGTCTGGATTCTTATCGTTATCATCCGATCCAATATTTTACCATAAGTGGTAAAAAGTGAAATAGGTCGATAAGACGTTGGTTTATCTGCTGGTCTGACCTTTCCATTGAAGAAAAATTTTAACTCAGCTATTTTCCAACATTCAGGATATTTCCTTGGCCGCAAACATTCGTTGTATATGTCAATAAGGCAGTTTCTCGTCTCATTTATCGCTCCTTTTACCATCTCGTGTGTAATATTGTCATGTCGGGGCGCTTTCTTCGTTTTTAATCTTTAAAAATTTCACTCTCTGTTATTTCCTTCATCTCATCTTTTTCAACACTCTCCATATTCCATGTCTCCTCTCTTTCCGTTGGATACATTTATTTTAGTGAATATACCCCTAGATCTTTCCAAGTTTTTGTGCGCTCCCATCCCTTACATTGCAGTGACACCTATGTTTATTTTCGTCGTATCCTCTTCGTACTCAACAAATACGATATTCCCCATATCGACATTTGAAATGTTGTTTCCACATATTCCTTCCTGCTCTCTTTCTTTTTATTTGTTCTATTCTCTCTTTAAAGCTAATGTTCGCTTCCTTGTAACAGACTAGCATATCTTTTTTATCCATACCCCGCCTCGTCCCACTTTGTAGTTTTCTCCGTGTTCTACATACTTCTTTCTTTAATATTGTCAATTCTCTAATCCAACATCGGATCTTTCTATGTCATTTAGCATGATGCGCTTACTGTTAACAGACTTAGCTGCAAAGCATCCACCTTCACTTCCATTTCTCATCTCATTCTCTTTTTCTCCTTTAAATTATGTTGCTTCTTTCTCTCATCATCTCTTTTTCTCGTTCGATTTTTATTTCTATTGCTAGACGGTCACTGAGCACGCCTTCTCCTATTCTTCACTCTACTGATGTTTGTTGCGTCCGTTTGTTTACTAATGCCAAGTCTATTGCAGTCTCACCTCGACTTCCTCGAAACGTCATCACTCCATACTCATTTAATACTATTAGCTCATTTTCCATGACGAATCTCTCCAGTACGCATTCTCTTTTAGATGTACATTTGTCGCCCACACATTTTGTGGCCGCATTTGTATCCATGTGTACCAGTATTTCTGGCATGTGGTGCTATACTGTTCTTTCTGCATCGGGCGTGGGGAACGAATATTACATTCTGTCTTAGTTTGTTATAATATTAACTTGTATTTCTTTGCAGCAAATAGTAACATTAGTCACTACCACTAATTTTTATTCGAATAGTTCTTAAATTCGTAGATATTAGCAACATGTGTTAGGTAGCCATATTGCATAAGTTTTGGCAAAGTTACAGGACTTTTACTATATATAGTATAAACATGTCACAGTAGAATGAAGTTACTGTTGATCAGTGTGGTGTTAGGTTCCAACGCCAACGATCGCACTCCCCAAACTAAAGGTCTCTCCCAAAGACTTCACTGGTAACAAAAGATACCCTCGAGTAAAATGAAATCAACTTAGGGTGATCCTAGATCACATGATTGAGTATTTCATCGTAGAACGATAGTAAGACCACTCTATGGTGACACCGTTGAATATTATTAGGAACAGATTTTAGAAATTTGTAACCTCTACATTACGATGCATAATATTCTTGGAAAAGAATGAAGTAAATAATTGACATTATTCATGTTACTAATTCTTCTCTAAACCACCATTTAATTTTTAAACATTAAATTTTCTACCCAAAATTTTGAAATAAAAACTTGAAAAACATTGGCGTTTTTGCATTTACAAATATGTTCATTTTGTTAGAAAATGAAATTGACACAATTCAAGAAATATAAAAGTATATGAAAATCTTGATATTGAATTTTTTGCACATTTTTCAGTATATTCTTATTTCAATCTCTGAAATAGGGTGTTATTGATTTTGTGTTTTGATGCATACTCATTCGTAATGATCAATACGGTCGTTTCAATACGAGAACACAAATTATCCAATTCATTATCTCGTAATGCGATACAACTGGATCTCTAACGTTTGTTAAAATTTCTATAACCAACAAATGGATTGGACCCTTACGAGGCGATAGTGACGTATCACTAAGCGACAAAAACCAAAATTAAAACAATAAGATTATTAATAATTGTAGTTGGAGACTGTCTTGTATTTTCTTATTCAAATGATGCAATGTCTTGGACAATGACCATGAGAAAAAAATAATAAATTTCGAGACTGTTTTAAAACTAATATTACATACAGCTTAAGTTTCGTCCCATGGGTTGAGACCCGTTTTCTTACCTTCTCAGCTCGAAGCACTCTTTCGTTGAAATCTGTACAAAGAGAATGTCTGTCCTCCATTCTTTATGTGAAATCTTTAAAACATTTTATTCCAATAGATATATACCACACTTTGCTATTTTTTTATCACTTGATGGCAAACTAAATTTTGTATTATATTGTATGTCAATACAAAAATGTATATAATATATACAATAATTGTGTGTATTGTACACCTTATTGAACACATTACATAATGTATAAAATAATTTTGTATTATACATTGAATTGTGGTGTAATATTTTTTGTAGCTCAGATGTACCAACACACGGGACGAAACGTAACTATTAAAACTGTCTCTCAATTCATTATTTTTCTTCATGTTCACTGTCCATTACATTATATTATAAAGAAATTATTTGAAATGTAATACAGGTTTTAACTGAAAGAAAAAGTGAATATTATATTTCAAAATCGCTCGTCACCACGTCATCCCGGAATCGATCCCCGGGCAGAGCAAGATAAAATGTGTAGCTTTTCATTTCCATGTCTCAGTTTAAATAGCTGGGATGTATGAAAAGTCCGCCCTCTGCTACTAACAACCGCAGTTGTAATGTTCGGATACAGCAGTCTGGATCTAGACGCTGTTCCTCGATCTCGGTAAAAATCACGACGGGTATAGTGAGAAAACTCAAATCAATAACGGAGTCTTACTGATACTCGTCATTCGTGGTCCTCAGTTGACTGGATCGATATACATATATACATACATTTCAAAATTGCAATTATAACGTTTTTAAATAGTTTTCAGTTTCGCTGACGTTTTTCTAAAAGCGCAAACCCTGCGATGAAAGGTCAATGGTCACGGCTGAAAATAACTACGTCCCAACGTTCGACATTTCTCGTTGCATTCGATTCCTAAAGCCCCCATCCGTGTCCGGAAAGTTCTTAAATATAAAATAATGTACCTACTTCTCGATCATTTTTTGACGTAACGGAATGGGGGTATTATTCAGAGATTTCAGACTGCTAATCTTCACGTAAGAGAAACCGGTACCTACATAGTAGACTGGAAGTTATTTGAATGAGAATATGTGAAACGGAGGTATAGTTTGTCACGTACAATATTACCGCGTGGAGACTTCACTTTCAGTTCTGTTTCCACCGAGAGGGAAGATACGGTGCGCGAAAGAGAAATCTATTTTTGAAACATGAGCCTCGCCATTGTTTCAGCGTTAGAACACCCAAGCAGCGGCAAAGACAAGGCGGGGAGATCTTTGAGTAATGAATGCGCGCCAGATAACACAAAGAGAACACACGCAACAGTTCCTCTGGAGGCTACGGCTGGTGGATGAGAGAAGGTGATAAAGATGTGGAGAAGAGGATGGTTTTAGGAAGTCAGTAAAGGTACGAATACGCGGGCGAGGTTTCTGGTCAGTGTTGAAAGTTGAGTGTACAAAGTCGTCAGCAGTGTGCGGACCTAGACCGTGATCAAGGGGGCGGCTAACTGAAGAGCATTTTTGTTTTTAAAACATGCATCAAATAGATAATTAACAATCTGGTAGTATTAATCACAATAACAATTATACCATTAATAACAATTATAAATAATAACAATTATTAATGGTGTAACGCTTTCACAAAGTATGCCATTTATCAACTTCAATTTTACCTGTTTAGGGTTCAGGTTCAATGAGTCCATAGATTCACCACCGGTCGTGAGTAAGCACTGCCATCTCTTTGTCAAATAACTGACATACTCTGCCATCGAATACTCTCGTACCGCGTAAACACTGCCATAAGTCAGCAAAAAACTAACACTGACGTTCAAGATATCACTGACAGAACTCAACGCCAGTTATATCTTCAATGAAAAGTTGGATTTCGATTCTTTAATCGTGATGGACAATGTGCGAGAATGTTATGCTGAAGAGAGTTTTGATTGAGGTTGTTTCTCTAGGAGTAGTCAATAAATATTTCTCGATCATCCAGACGGTAGTTGTTAAATTACGGTGTTTGAAGAATGCTTACATTTGTTTGATGTATTAAAAACGGTACATTATTGAGATATTCATCATTCATCAAGTATACTCATGTTCATTTACTGCACGGGCAAACTAATTGGGGACGGTGTCACGAACAGGATGAACAAACATAACCTCTTTTGGCGTAAACATGTTTCCGTGAGCGTCTGTACCGGGGAGCGTGCACTGGTGCACACTTCCACAACTGTACACAATTTCTAACTAGACCTCTCTGGTGGTACAGGTGGTAACGTTCTTTTTCTTTACCATGTCATTCCGGGTTCAATTCGCGGTGGGGCCAGAAAAATTTGTAGGTTTCCACATGAATGTACCAGTTCATATAGCTGTGACTACTGAAAAGCAAACCTCCCTTCCTCTATCCTCCTCCTTCTTCTAGTATCAATAATTCTTAACTATTACTAACCACTTCTAACCCCTGCACGTGGGCCAAGTTGTTGGTAAACACACCACCTTCCTCCTATCGCTCCATGTAGATAATCTTGAATAGCACGCGACATTTCCCATTTACAAATACGACAATGGGAGACCTGATACACAACCCCATACAGTGAATCAAGGTGGCACTCGTACGCAATTAAATGCCAGTTTCACAGGTATTTGACTACGTTAGTTATGCACATATTTCTTCTGTGTAGCTACATGCGGAGGAGATATCTGATATTCGGTTCCCGGCTCGTCGCCATTTTCACTCGGTCAAGAATTATCACATGAAGGTCACGGAAGAAACATGTGCTCCATCGCCAAGTGGTTGGAGACGATGACGCGTTTGCAGCCAAATAAGATCGGCTACGTGTCTCCATCTGACGAGCTAACAACCCTCCGTGTCTGCGGTGTCAGCGTGTTTGCTCCTCACAAGTCATCCCGGCTTCAAATCCCAATGGGGCCAGAAAAAAATATTTGTAGTTTTTTCACATTAATGTCCCAGTTTATATAGCTGTGACTACTGGAAAGCGAACCCTCATTCTTCTATTCACCTCCTACTGCTTCTAGTATCAACATCCTTAACTATTACTAACTACGTCTACTTACCCCTCCACGTGGGTCAAGTAAACCCAGCTATGAGACCCACCTAGTAACTACAAACTACTACTCAACTCTTACCTCCTATCGCTCCTTGTGATAAGCTTCAATAGCACGCTATATTTTCCATTTACAAATACTAGAAAGGAAATGGAAACTGATAATGCTACGCAGTGATGTACAGTCTGCTGCGCGATTATAAGAGCAACGCGCGAACGCGTTCGACACTATTCTCAAAGTCAAGCAATCTGCAGGTACGTGAGCTAGCAGGCACTTTGTTCTTCACAAGAGCATATTGAGGATACTGATACTAGGACGCTCAAGAACGTACCTACACTGAAAATCATGTAACTTTGCCGAAAATTATGCAATATGGCTACCTAACACATATTGCCAAAATCTACGAATTTAAGTAACATCGAAATGCATACTTGGTAATTGTGGAACGTTAGCAACATTACCAAAGAATGATAAATTAAAAGACGTTTGTTTGTTGCTCATTGTTTTATTGTTAAAAAGCTTTTTCGGCTATAATAAAAACATAACATGAAAGTATACAATAATTAAGTAAAACAGTATCGAAAGAAGTGTATTTTTTGTTGAAATAAAAAGAAAAGAACAATGAAAAATGAATAAAATAAAAGAAATACAGAGTGAGCAAACCGACAAAATTGCATACCTAATTATTGAGGAAATTTTTTGGCAAGTGCGCAGAGTGCGCCGAACGGAGGTGGAACATTATATGGAAAGTGATGGAGGGTTGCGTGGTGAGGGAGGGGGTTGTCGGAGTTTTCCAGGAACTGGTGGCAGAAGACGGAAAAAAATTCTGAAGGTTTTAACTGTTGGGAGTAGGGTGCAGTGTCCTGGGGAGTTAGGGGGTGAAAGGGAACAAATTTTAAGGCTAGTTTCACGAGAGGAGAATGAAGTTCAGGGATTTGTTCATTTAATAGGGAAATGTTGTTCAATAATCAGGTATGTAATTTTGTCGGTTTGCTCACTCTGTATTTCTTTTCTTTTATTTATTTTTCATTGTTCTTTTCTTTATTTCAACAAAAAAAAATTACACTTCTCTCAATACTGTTTTACTCAATTATTGTATACTTTCATGTTATGTTTTTATTATTGTCATTTTCATGTACATATATATTTTTCAGTGTACGTTACTGACGATGGCTGCTATGCAGTCGAAAAAGCTTTCTAACAATAAAACAATGAGCAACATAAAACGTCTTTTAATTTATCATCCAAATAATTATCGATAGTATCCACTAAACCGACTATTTGCTGTAAAGAAATACAAGTTAATATCACAACAAGCAAAGACACAATAATATTTGTTACACAAGTAATATTTGTTACACAAGTAATATTTGTTACACAAGTAATATTTGTTACACAAGCTCGACAGAGAAAGCGCCACAAGAGCACGTGAATTGAATTGGTTTCCAAGGTTGGTGATGGATTTAAGTTTTCAGAAATTTGGATGTCCTGCAATCATAACGCGAGGTACCCTTATCATTACTCTTATGCACGATGACGAAGTAAAAGCGTTGGCTACATTGAGTACAGGTCCTATACCAACATAGAGCCAGTTAGACTGACGATAAATAAATAAATAAATTATTGTCAAGAGACAAACTGCGTATGATCACGTTGAGGACAACAAATTAATTTACTGTGACTAATATACAATAAATTAAAAAAACAACACTTCGCGTTTCCGTGCATGTTTTTTTCTTCTTCAGTTGAATTCTGGAGGCAAAGTAAGATGACGTCGAGTATAGATGAAGGCGGAGGGGATAGTGCGCCCAGGGTCTTGTCATGTAAGGGGCCTCCTAATTGTGTCAATATTTTGTAGTACACCAGACCGTTGGACATGTACTAGTAT
This sequence comes from Laupala kohalensis, assembly GCA_002313205.1. Taxonomy (NCBI): domain Eukaryota; kingdom Metazoa; phylum Arthropoda; class Insecta; order Orthoptera; family Trigonidiidae; genus Laupala; species Laupala kohalensis. The sequence goes on along the minus strand of NNCF01125798.1, from coordinate 22,716 downwards.
GCGTGCAAACACTTTTGTGTACGGAGATTTCAGAAGGTGAGGTAAAGGTACCCCAGTGATGAGAGGAAATTTATTTGAAAACAGCAAATTTCACTCAATACGTCGATGAACATTGTCTAGTGGGGATAATTATCACGATTGTTTTCTTCCAAAAGTGACGAAAGATAAGGAAATAAATCACTCAAGTACGCCACGATGTTGTATACCGATAATGTTATTTACGTAAAATGTCATGACGACTGTTGGTTGACGTAGGCATCGCTGGCGGTGGCAGCGGACGCAAGCACAAGCGAAACAAACGCGGAGCAGTCCCGCAAACACAAGGCTTCACTTGTATTTAAACAATGGCCGCTCAGAGCCGCGTCAAAGCGTGGTGTTGCGCATGCTCACTTGGGTGTGCGAGTTTGAATGAGTTGCCCAGCACGGCGATGCAAAGTGCAATAGTAGGGATATTAGATTGATCGAACGAAAAGGGTTGTTGAGTGCAGAATGCGGTAGGGGAGCTGGTCTTCGACTTCTTTGTTCGTTCGCATCGCACAGAAATAAACGACAGTCGGATAATGAACCTGAGATGCCACTATTATTGTCTGTCCCAATTGATCACGCCCCTATGGTGGCTTAGGTGGTAGTGTTTTCGCTTCTCATCAAGTCGTCCCGGGTTCAATGTCCGATGGGGCCAGAAAAATTTGTAGCTTTTCACATTAATGTCTCAGTTCATATAGCTGTGACTACTGAAGAGCGAGCTACTGAAGTTGTTGCTAAACCCAGCTAAGTAGCCCATCTACTAACAATAGCCTACCTCCTATCTTGCACTTCTTATCGCTTCGTGTAGATAAGCTTCAATAGCACGCTACATATCCCACTTAGAAATACAACAATACAAAAAAATAATAACTGATCGGATCGTTTTCTTCAGATGTAAAATCCTGATATTCAAACCCTGCATGTGAATGACAAATTCGTATTTTACGGTTTCGAAATAACATTTATAATTTATGCAAATATCTTGTGACGTAATGGTCAGTTATAAACCTCTTGTGATAAAAGATTTCAAACTCCTTCACTTGGCTTTTGTGCATTACTTATCTTTGTTGAACATACATTTTGAGACCTATTTAAGAGCGAGTTATGGCAAGTCGTAGAACGTAAATTCAATTTCTAAAAATATTACGTAATATTTGCCCAGTGCATAACATTTGTTTTTATACGATTAAAAATTGGGTAAGAGGTCTCGGAATATTTTAAAATTCATCAGTAAACTGCAGAAACATGAAATGAAGTAATGATATCACGTTCCGCTGTAAATCATTCAGAGGACCTACTTACGTCGTGTCCATCAGTCTATATACACTTTTTGGTTATCTCGAATAAGAAATACAATTTCAAACACTCAGTAAGTGTTCTGTTCTCTTTCGCATTGCGTGTCCCGAATATTTGTAAGACAAAATACAGCAAATAAACTTTCTGGAAAAATAATATTGAGTGGAGGAGGTTACGACCTATTCTATTCTCATGCTTATCAAAACTCAAAAGATGACTGCACTGTCCACACCTCCTAGGAAATTTAACCATGTGTAGGAATAGCCAGTTTTTCTTTCGCATGCTAAGTAGCATATATGCATTTTTGGTATCCATTTCTTGAAAACTATTTCTTTTTAATATTGAGGACGCATTTTCTTGAAAATCACTCTTCCTATCACAAACTATATAAATTTGGACATACGTCTTCTTGTATCTACACGTGGAGAAGATATATGTCACCTTATCTATTTTTTAGTTTATCTATTATAAAATATAAATTTGTTTGTACAATTGTGCATGATGAATAGAAAATAATTTCTCTTGTAAATTGTATAATTCTTTTTCATTAAACAAATAAGACTTCTAAAAATTTTGGGTTTTTTGATAAATATAAATAAAAAATAAAATATTTAAAATTAATTATTTTGCTTCATTAAGTCGTCTTTTATTTTGTACATCAACTGTTTCAACTTGAAATGTGAAGTTAAAGGTTTAGGAGATAGTGAACCTTTTAACAATCACTGTTAAATATTTCGATTGACTTGCATATTAATCAACATAGTGCATTGAAAATATTTTAGTGTGTGTTTTTACTCATATTGCAAATCCGTGAAGATAAATTTTTCAATGAATAGTTCATGAAAGAAATATTTCACAAATGAATTTTCGATAATTCTTTATGACTACTAAATATGCACCAAACAAACTCTTCTTCATACGCTAAATAAAAATTACTGTTTTACATTTTTAATATTTTCTCCATCTTTCTATACTTATTGGGAAAATTAGAACAATCTTATGATACTATTTCTTTCTCTATTACTAAACTAAGAATATCGAAATATAACTTTACAAGATTGACATGTATTAGTATGGTATAGAACGAACTAATTGTTCACTGAAAAGTTGGGTACTCATTCCTGTAAGTTTGGAGACATTGTATTTTTATTTATTTATTTACAATAAGGCAATTGCCCATTCTACACGTACCGGTACAAACAAACAAACTGTGGAATTATTATAATGACTTAAGGTAATAAGATTCATTTATAATCAATCAAATACATTCAGTGATGATTTTAGCTCCCTGAACATTATCGAAAACCCTTATAATATTATCTAAATAAAACACTACGCGATTTCCTGAATTACAATTTCCATGCAAATTTTCTGTTGCAAGTTGTACATTTTCTTACTTCTTTCTTTAAAACCCCTCGAGTAGAAGAATGCGAACAACTTGTTGCTTTACGAAACCATACAGAGAACGTAAACGTACACATTAGAGAAAAAAAAAATCTCGGAATAATGTTTTCCTATTCTAGCACCACCGCTGCAATCGTCCAAGATCTTACATCTGACGCGGAAAAGAACTCCTGTGCTACAGCATAATCATTCCGGCACAAGAAAACCTAATGTCAGACTTCTTGCGCAGACGCTTGGAAATACGAAACTACCAACCGGCGGACTCCACAACAGTCCATTGCAAGGTTAAGTACGTTGTATCACGAATATCACCTCTACAAGAACTAAAACCTCGATTTCTCTCCGTTAAGTTGGCAATTAGCTCCAGAATGGCGGGACGACTTCCGGCGATACGCCACACGTCATCGGAACAACCGTAAAGCAGCCAATAAGCATGCAGAGCGGATGTTGCGTGCCAATGGTGCTCCAGGCGAAAGCAGCGGGCGCATGCGCAGATAAAATCGGCTAAAGACCTCTGGAAGTCTGTGATTTAGTAGCATACGGAATGGTATTTGTTTAGACCATTAGGTTCACTTGGGTGTCAATGCATTCAATACCTTCAAACACTCAAGTTTCTGCCCGAGAAAATACAGTACAAAGGATGGAATCTCGTGAACCAGATGAACAAAATATACTCTATCTCATAAGTCTACTCTACATCTTCCAAAATTTTATCATCATAAAATATCTATTAAATATGTATTATTTTTCCTGGCTTATCATTAATAAATATTTTATATTCTGGCTCTAGTGATTCTTTTTGTTATTGTAGTCTTTGTAAATGGGAAATGTAGCGTGCTATTGCAAGTTTTGTAGTACATGGGGCGATAGGTAGGAGGTGGGTGCTAGGGCTATTGTTAGTAGGTGGGCCGCTTAGCTGGGTTTACCAACAACTTGGCCCACTTGGAAGTGTTAGTAGGAGTAGTTAGTGAGCAGTAGAAGTTGGATAAAAGGAGGTGGTGGTTAGAGGAAGGAGGGTTCCTTTTTCAGTATATA